>CM037783.1:51040693-51090693 GCA_021229015.1 Solen grandis | reverse complement strand
TAACATTTTAGCCAAGTTTGAAGAAAATGTGTCCAAGCGTTCATGAGATATGGAGCGGACACGAAAATAACATTTGACCTTCAAGTATGACCTTGACCTTGAGCCAGCGTGACCGCCTCATGCCTTCTGCACATCAGCTCAATGAGGTTAACACTTTAGCCGAGTTTGAAGAAAATGTGTCCAAGCGTTCATGAGATATGGAGCGGACACGAAAGTGTTTCGGACACACTGACGGACTGACAGCCTGACGGACTGACGGACGGACTGACGGACGGACGAAGGGCATTCCTATAACCCCCCTCCCGCCTCGCGGCGGGGGATTAATTAAACAAAGTTCTGAAAGAAAAAAACAACATTAACTTCAATTTGTGCAAATACCAGCAACCATTCAGTTTTCAAGCAATTACAACCATACATATCACTACTGATAAGCCTGAAGTGCTTGAACCTATGACCTAAATCAGGCATTTATGCAGAAAAGCCTTTGTACTGTTATTTACAAATAAGGAAGTACAGTCCCGTTACAATAATTTACAATAACTTGGATTGGTCTAACTCCTGTGTTTAGTCCAATCACCTCCTTTTCTAATGTACTTAAAAAACAACAACAGGGCCACATGGCCCTAGATTGCTCCCCAGAGTTCATCAGCTTATTTTAAGTAATTCAAGTCACTCGATTTTACATGCTTTCTTCCATCAGCAACCAATTCCAAGTTTCAAACAGAAAGAATTCTTAAGTTAGTCAATCATCTTGAGGCCTCAAATTTCAAGGGATCAAAAATGCTTACATAATTATGGAATGAGACCTTGAGGTAATCAATGGTGCAAAACAAGAATTAATTCTGAACATTAGTTCTTTTAAATTTTCTATATAGAGTATATAAGGAAACTAGCTGATCCCCTAAAAGCCTCATTTTTACAGGATCAACTTTATTTAAGCAATTATGGTAGACAGATTTGTGTCAAATGAAATTAAAATCTTCCATTGGTTTCAAGGAAGAAGAATTTTGTAACCACACCATAGACATATGGCATGATACCAGCTCAGTCACATATCCTGACACCGGGCCAACCAGTCCTGCAACTACCCTTATATGCTGAGCGCCAAGCAAAGGAGCTATAACAGTACCATTTTTACGAAATTGGTATATCGCGTCCGGGGATCGATTCCACGACCTCCCGCTCTGATTCTACGATTAGTAAACATATGTTAATTAATGTTAGTATGATATCCAACCCCATACAGTTAGTACATTTATTAAATCAGTCTGTATCACTTTATACATTAACATCATATAACAATTAAATGGTGAAATAAATAAAGCAGTAAATTGGTAAACATATAGGAAAAAAAAATATAATTAGAGGGCAATAGTGGCCCTATATTACTCACGTACCGGTAAATATCAAAAGCCTAATTAAACCATGTGGGTAAAATTACTATTCGACCAAGAGAGCCGAGGACCCATTTCTTTAAACTTTGAAAGAATAAACATTTTAATAAGAGAAAATTGACAGATATAAAACAGTATCGTTCCGCTGATTGTCTTTTCTTCACAAGTGATGAATTCATATTATGCAGTGAAATGGATCATATTTCTTTGTTGTATTGTGCAAAAAAGAAATTGGAAGATACCTGAGAGGTACAGGACTATGTTCTTCTGACAGAGACAAATTTTTTCCATACAAAGTAGTGATTTGGGCCCTAAAGAGCTGTGACATTCAAGATTTTACCATCTAACATTGATGATATGACAAACCCTACCTCCTTGAAGAAACTTATATAAAATACTAACAAAGGATCATCCATGTTATGATTGATTTATTTCCAGACTGGCTTCACAGAAGATGATATTTAAATCCAACTGTTTATAACAAACGGAAACAGATACAGGGTGATCATGATTGCTCATCTTGAACATGCTGTGCTCAGGTTAAAAAAAAGTGAATATTGCTTCAAAAAAGTATTTCACCATTCCAAAACAATATCAATATCATATATAGCAAAGAAAAAAATATTGTTACAAAATGTAAGAAAACCAACAAAGCCATTTACATGTCAAGACCTACCCAGTCAGTGACTTATGCAACCAGTATAAAACCAGACCAACCTGCAAGTAACTCCTTTGCAAATCAGGTTTTGTACTGCTTGCTACTTGAAGATGGATTGTACTTGCAGAATACAAATCAAATTTAGCAAATGGATTAAGGGTCACCCTTAAGGGGATCTATATATGATTATCTATACCAATTATCAGTGTATAGTCAGGTAAAGTGGCATTTTCTAATCAGATAACTCAAATTCCATCAGTTTTCTTATTTCACAGGAGATTAATCATGGTAGTTTAGGAATATAAGAAAATATTTGGATTTTTAGAATGGCTAAAATATGGCAGAATGATACAAGTTATGAAAATTATTTGTTCCTGAAATAATTTTCATTTACATGTCAAGAGTTAAGGTTTTTATAACATTTTTTTGACTCATTATATATTCATACAATTTTACTGCAAAAAACAGCAAATGAATTTCAGAACAATAAATTTATCATACTTTTACACCATAACTACAGGTAATATCAAAGGTAAATTAACGAATATACAAACTATACTTAGAGAGTCCCACCCTCCTAACCAAAAAGATGTTTACTGTGCAAGTAGATGTTCGGGGAACACAAAATGTTGGAGAAAAAAACTGTCTAACCTATATAATCTGACTGATGCAGTCTGAGGATACAGCCCAACCTGTATCAGACAGACCCTGAGGATACAGCCCGACCTGTATCAGACAGACCCTGAGGATACAGCCCAACCTGTATCAGACAGACCCTGAGGAACAGCCCAACCTGTATCAGACAGACCCTGAGGAACAGCCCAACCTGTATCAGACAGACCCTGAGGATACAGCCCAACCTGTATCAGACAGACCCTGAGGATACAGCCCAACCTGTATCAGACAGACCCTGAGGATACAGCCCAACCTGTATCAGACAGACCCTGAGGACACAGCCCAACCTGTATCAGACAGACCCTGAGGACACAGCCCAACCTGTATCAGACAGACCCTGAGGATACAGCCCAACCTGTATCAGACAGACCCTGAGGATACAGTCCAACCTGTATCAGACAGACCCTGAGGATACAGCCCAACCTGTATCAGACAGACCCTGAGGATACAGCCCAACCTGTATCAGACAGCTGCTGTGTTTTTTTTTTTTTTTTTTTTGATAATCTCTATTCCAGAAGTGTTAGCTTTTACAACAAATGGCAAGTGCTGGTAGTTGTCCAAACAAGTGAGTTTGCTATTTTGTGATGTCATTTAAGATCAATGTAGAGGAGTGTTGCCTATTTTTCCTCCTGTTCCATTCTTAATGACCTTAGTAGGTTGCCGTCAGGGATCAAACCCATTCCAAAGGTGGCTGCTTTAACTACTTGGGTCTTTAGGGCCGGTGAGGAGGCTCAGTATTAGTAATAAGATATTGTTTAAGGTAAAGTCACTGTAATGGTTCCGCTACATTTAGGACCTCATGGCCTTTCACAGAGATAACCAAGCTTTGATGATTTTTCATTAGGGTATCTTGGTTATCTTGGTAGAGGTTAAATGGTCCAAGATGTAGCAGAACCATTACAGGGACTTTACCTTAAAATGAAACAAGTTTTAACTGATCTTATTATTTAGAGAAAATGTACACGAGTGGCTGGTTATAGCACCTGACTGTTTAAAACAGGAGACTGTCTGAGCTGGTATGACTGTATTCCATAGTGTATAATAGTAAAATTGTGAGGTAGGGGGCTTTAACAATTACAATACAGGCATTTAAAAAGAATAAGAAAACTGCTTCTTACTTCCTGTGTTGACGTTCTTTACATTTCTGTATGATTCTCTCCTCGGTCATCTGCAGGGATTGGCGGTACTGGTCGGCGGAAATCTTGTCCCCGCGCCTCTCCAGGTCTGCGATGCGTGATGTAAGATCATCTTTCTTGTCACGTAGGTCCTGCAGGTCTGAGTATATCTCTCCCTCTTCTTCCTCCTGTAAATTAAAGAGATACACAACTGTATCTTAAAGCAGGGACTTACCGGACGCAGGATCCTGCGTCCATATACGCATGAATCACAGACTGTACGCACCGAAAAATAAAGTCTGCGTCCATGTGTACGCACGAATTGTCCAGAATATCTGTGCCAATTCATTATCAAATGTCTTCGTAAATCTCTTGGAATTTCCAACGCTATATTTAACTAGTTAAATTTACAAGCCAATCACTGTGCCTTTTAAAATTAGCGTCCAATCATTGAACGCTTCCGCTCACATGTCTTATCAAAGTTAAGCATGGCAAACACAAACTGACTTAAGAAGTTTATGGGGCAAAAGAAAAGATCGCGATGACGAGAAACATGAAAATTTATTGTCAACTGGTCACCCTGATTACAGTTACAATCTTCCTCAAAATCAAAACGTGAGCAGAAATTTCAGTATATGGCTTGAAAAATTTAAATGGCTACAGTTCCGTGACGAAGGCATGTACGTATTGACGGTATTGTAATACCTGCATTTCGGCGAAAAGCTCATCAAATCCCTTTACAGAGGGTTGCATAAACTTTCAAAACTCCTTATTAATTCGTCATCAAGACACTGATGTCTACATGAACAGCTTACAAGTCTTAAATATGCGTTCAAATTTCGCAACCGCTATTAAAGCTGATCACGATCAAAGCGTTGAAAATACTGTTAGTGAACTCAATGATTATGTGATTCAGTTGCAGACGGTGTATAACAGAATTTTGAATATCCAGATATTTTTGTTTTCTACAAGGAATACTTGTTAAGGATGCTTGAAATGATACTGTAAGAAAACAAGAATGTCTGTTATCCACCTAGTCAAATTTTAATGTGAATTCTCAAAATTTGCACTTATTAAATTTAATAAATTTCTCAATTTTAAGGATCTGGAATACATACTTTTAGTTAAAGATAATGGCTTTGGTATAGTAACAACACATCTGCGCAGAAAAAAAAAAGTTTTAAAATTTACTTTAACATTCGATGCCCTCAAAGTCGCAAGACTTATAACTCTTCTGGAAAATAGCTAGTGATCCTTAGCAAATTTTGAGTAGTATATTTTGGTGAGGTTAAATAGCTTGGACCCCCTGAAATTAATGATGGACCCCTGTTTTTAAGGATCCTGAGTCCAGTGGACCCCTGAAAATCAAAAGTAGTGTAAATCCCTGTTAAAGTGATCATTTCTTAATTTCAAAATTCAGTACTACTGCAAGTTTGAAATCTCTCAGGTGACACACTCTACCAAACTCAATGAAAATTAGATAAAATGGTTGATTTATGAAAGGAGTAAAAAAATCTTTAATGTTAACTATTATTCACTATGCCCCATTTCTGACAATCTATCAAAGAAAAGCTATCAACTGACAGTCATATTTAAAAATATATCCAAACTTTAAGGATAAAGAAGAGAGAGAGAGAGAGAGAAAGAGAGTATAATTATCAATACATAAACATTTTGTCTCTTAAACATATCTTGAAGGGTTCTTTTTAAGTGTGATAACATATATAAAGGCACTCCAGGCTGGCCTACCTTTGGATTTCTCATGTCGATGTGGACCAGGAGAGAGGAGAGTTCCAGAGGTTCACTGTACTCATTCTTCAAAGGCACACTTCGGAATCCTGCAGTAGAAGCAAGTACCGAGTGTACGACTGAGCAATCATTTTGGGCAGTCTTACTGATCAACCCATTGGAGTGACAACCATATTGTGGTCAAGGCCCTGATTCATTAATTTATTAATTTATTTTATGCTAACTAATGAAATAGTGTGTTCTATCAGTAAGAAAAAATCTATATCTCACAGTGTGAGTGATACAGATCTGCCAGAACTACTTTTCTACGTGTTGAGCACAATCTTCCCTTTAAAATGCACTATATCCCATTTAAATTGATGAAGAAATAAAATGCTTAAAGCAGTTTTCTCCTCCAATTTGAGGCAAAAGATGCTGATTGCAACAGTTCAACATGACCTCAAATACCATGTAGCATTGCCACATTTGATATCAGTATTAAAGTAAAGGTATTCTTGGTATGGTTTTGCACCAAGATAATGCATGGGTCAACTGTCCCCTCCCCCCATTGTGCCACCTGGTCTCTCACCTGATCGGAGACACTTGACCGGGTAGGTGGCCTGACCCAGGAAGTCCGGATCTCCAAACACATCTTCATCCTGCACCACAAACCGGATCAGTGCCATGTCCGGACACACTATGTCGAAGTCTGTGGTCGATTTGGTCCACACTGGGTTTAAACCATTATCAGCTGGAACAGAAAAAGAGACCATGCATAAAAGCTGATAGTAAAGGCCCTACAGTACACTTGAAGAGAAATTTAACACCAAAGGTTGTGGATTCAAATCCACTATTGTCGCTAAAATCATTAGTGGAAGAGAAGTCAGAGAATTTGTAGAAATTGTAAAAACTGACCTATTATGAGTTTTCAGAATGTATTCAATCTGACTTACAGGCTATCCAATAGCTAGACTATGATAATGGGTAGTCAATGGATGACCTGGTTTACACAAAAAACCTTTGTGATACTGTTTGTGAGCGGTTGAACTTGCCATGTATAAAAAAAAGGCAGGACATTATTTCCTGCTAAAATATAAAAGGTGCATTGCTTCTCCAGCTTCACAAAAAGTAAGTTAACCCTATATTGGATTTTCTCCACCCTGGGACATTGTAATATCCCAAGATACATCTGCAACTGTTAACATTGACAGCATAGACAAAATAATAACAGCATTTTTTTTCTGGAGGTGATGTTCCTGGTATTGAGATATAATGGTATCATTATAAAAGATTTACTCTGTTTTTATATGTTTACTAGTTTATGTTCTGTAACCATGCTGACTGGTGTGAAATGTATAGAATTATATGAAGGATTTTGGTGTCTATATTTAACCCACATGAATGCCTGAATTGTAGAGAAAGAGTAACTGAAACCCGAAAATTTTGTCTTTACATGGAGAAGGAATCAGAGCTTTGAGACCTAGCAAGAGCTCAGAATATTGTCATAGAATTATGAGCCTATTTTGCTGCTTCTGTTTCTACACAAAGTAAGATGTCACATAATAAATATCTGATATTTCATATGAAAAAATCTTTCTCACACTTTGGTCACTTACACAAATAAACAATTATGTACTTCCAGGGCACTCAGGTATACAACAGTATTGTACTTGCTTGGTACTGTGTCTTACTGGGTAATCACATTTAATGGACAGTTTGGTATTTGCTAGGTACTCACATTTAATGGACAGTTTTGCACTGAATAAGTAAACACTTATAGTGACAGTTTAGTACTTGCTGGGTCATCTCATAGTGAATTTACTCATCTACTGTGACAGTTTTGTACTTGCTGACATCACAATCTAGGCCCACAATCTCTATCTCCACAAAGGGACTGACGAGACCACGTTTCTGCTTCATCAGATGACGTGCCCCAATCACCTGCAACATCATAACACCATTGTAAGTTTCACCAAGAAAATCAGCCCTACAAAATTTCCATGGGTTAATATACATTTCACTCTACTTAAATGATACTACCATCAGACTGGTCACAAAAGAACATTTAAGGTGAGGTAAGAGGAGTGGGTAATAGTCAGGTTATGTCTCTCTGCAGACCACCAGAGGGCAGCACCACTTACAGTTACAGAGATGGTAAGGGGGTCCACCCGAATGGAGCGATTGTCAAATGGAGAGAATTCCTCATCTTTCATACAATCAGGCTGCAGCACGTACCCACACCTGTGAGAGACAGACATGCGTTAACATTGTGAGACATATACAGACATACACATGGGTGGAACAAATGGCAAAAAACTGGAGAGAAGTATCTTCACATATATCGTACATGTATGTAGTTTCATTTTCATAGATATTTTTTTACAAATCGGGTGTATCTTTAAACTGTATGTTGCAAATAGTCTATAAACATTTTGAATATTGACAATCCACTCAGAGACATTAAGTCTATTATTTTGTCTTCTAATAGATCTTACTCTTTTTTTTGCAAATAATAAAAAGATAACATACACATTCTCTTTCAAAGGTGGTGCATGGGTATTTATTCTACAGAAACATAAACTTGAGGGCAGACAATGAAACACTTTTTTATTTCAATGTATTTTTTTATTCATTAAGAATAGCTTAACAGTTAATACTCAAACTTTTACTTACATTCCATTGAGCAAAAATCGACCTTGGTTGATCTGCATAGGCCTATCTGGTGTCTGATAGTTGAGGGCACACATCTGAACCCCACAATTCCACATGGGCAGGGGGTCGTAATTGGACGAATCTACCCGTGGGCCCTTGGGGTATACACGACTCAACTGACGTCGGTTGTAAGTGAGGTCTGTTAAGGTCCTAGTACCACATTCTGCATCATTTCAATCTGTATCAGAGGTGAGTTGCTTACACAAATAGTTTCAATGTGTTCTGTAGTCTCGTTCCCAGTCGTCCACAAAATGACAGAGACCATTGTGTAAGGGGAAGGTTCCCAAGCCAAGAACGAGACTATAAATCTTAATGGAACAATGTGTGTGCAACTCGACCTAGACTTAGCATATTGTATATGTAGGACCCTTTACCACCCAATAAAACAATTTTACACAATGGTATACCATAGTTTGAATCATAAGCCAAATCAGACAGAGACTATTTTAATGGCTGACTTAGAAATAATTTCATCTCCTCTTATTTCTATAATAATTAATCCTTACCACGCTAAATTTCTAAACTGGACTTGTTCCTTCTTCATTTTATACTGTATCATTAGTTGTTTATAGGGGTATATGCTGAAAAGTTACTGATTAAATGGAAACAAAGCAGACCATGATCAGACTGCATGGATACTAAGGCAGTCACAAAAGCCCGCAGCTTTGTAAGGGTTAACCCTTTCCCTCATAGAGGACACCATGAAAAGACCTATGCGAACAGCATAAAACCAGATCAGCCTGCGAGTAACTCCCAGGCTGATCAGGTTTTATGCTGTTCGCTGCTCCTCAGTGGTCTGGAAATGAGGATTTAGTAATTAAATCTGGTAAGGTTTAACTGTGGTTTTCTGCAGATCAGGCTTTATGTGGTACCTATTGAATGCGTCAAAATGAGTCTATATGAGGGAAAGGGTTAAGCATGTAGAAAAGTTTCATGGCCAACCTCTGACTTAAAAGAGTATGAGCAGATACATCTCTTTACCTTCAAGATACGGAACAGTGTAAAGCCTGATCAGTCTTCAAGTTACTTTCAAGCCAATCTAGTTTTATATTGGTAATATATACTGGGATGGTAAGCCCTGCGGTATAGGATTAATACTGCTAAATAATGACAGGTATTTCAATTTTAAGAGACAAGGACTTCTTCAATTCATTTAAAAACTAAATCTTTTGAAGGGGCTGCAAGATATCTCCCATTCAGACACCTGAATGACTAGTCTGATGATTTTGTGCTCAAGATTTAGTGACTTGTCAAACTATTTAGACAATTGTTTACTAGTTGATAATGCTGGAACCTTGATATAAACTGCTAAATGTCGGTATCACAATGTTAAAACTTTAATATAAACAAACTAAAAGGATATCCTAGAAATTGTTTAGCTCGAGCCTTGGTGCAATATTTCTCTGCTTTGGTCTCTTGGAATGAAGACATTTCCTGGTAGTTTCCTGACCCAGACAGTCCTGTAATTATACGACAGTGTCAGTATTGCACCACACATTATCAAAACACACATCATACCACATATTATCCTCACATTATGACAGTGTCAGTATTGCACCACAGATTATCATACCACACATTATCATACCTCATATTATCCTCACCTTATCCTCACATTATGATATTGTCAGTATTGCACCACACATTATCATACCTCACATAATAATACATTACATTATCATACCACATATTATCATATGAACGGACAGTCAAACAGATGGACAGACAGACAGACAGAAAAAAGGTGGGAGGGTAGGACTTACTGTCCAGATCAAACTGCACAGCTATACAGTAGACAATGAGGTCGGAGAACTCCTGGGCAATCTGCTTCTTCCTCTCTAGCACCTTCAGGTTCTGTTGCTGAAATCACACACACACAAGAGTCATTGAGGCACCTGTCATGACACTTCACTGTCCATCTCCACTGAGGTTTTCCCCAATAAGCATTACAACAGAAATCACTGACAATGATGAACACACCCACTATACCACATTCACTCAATCATATAAGGAAAAGATATTGAAACAAGAAATGTTTGTAAAACATATATGCCCCCCTCATATGCCATAATATTTATATGGCTATATTATATGTACGTTTGGCTTTATAATGTGGATATGTTACAAAGTTCAGAACTTATCTTGGTGAAGGTTTACTACTGATAATTATTAACACTGCTAACTCATTTGAGTTTTACCTTGTGTATTGCATCCAGTAAAGGTGAAAATGCTGAAAAAAAATCTGGTGAAAAAGATTTGACCAGAACCCATTTTGATCAGAATCTATCTCGGCATTCAATGTCACAGTGACCTTGACCTTTGACCTAGTTACCCCTAAATCAAAAGGGGTCATTTACTGGTCATGCATAATCTTCATACTAAGTTTGAAGTTCCTAGGCCCAGGCGTTCTCAAGTTATTGATCGGAAACAGCTTTGTCACAATTTTCAAAATCAAGCCCAGTAAATGAAGGTCACTTTGACCTTGACCTTTGACCAAGTGACTCCAAAAACTATAGGGGTCATCTACTAATCATAAGCAACAACCTCATGAAGTTTGAGACTTAAAGGTCAAATAGAACTTTAGTTATCACTCGGACAAGGTCTGGTCTACCGACAGACCGACGGACCACCTTGTGGCCTTGACCTTTGAGGTAATGACACCAAAATCGATAGGGGTCATCTACTAATTGTGAGCAACAACCACAAGAAGTTTGAGACTTAAAGGTCAAATAGAACTTTAGTTATCACTCGGACAAGGTCTGGTCTACCGACAGACCGACGGACCGGCGGACCGACCGACCGACATGAGCAAAGCAATATACCCCCTCTTCTTCGAAGGGGGGCATAAAAAAAGGATGAGGCTCTATGAAGCAGGGAAAATAATAAGAACTTAACTACAACTGAACACATTTAGAGGTAGAATGCATGAGAAAACACTTAAATCCAGTAACTACTGTACATCCAAAATATTTCTTTTATATTTGTAGTTAAGCATCTGAAAATAGCAAACAAAATACAGCATCTGTCTGAAAACATTTCTTATATAAACATTTCAATAGCTCTGTTGAAATGTTTTTATCATTTTATTAAGTGAATGATAAACAACCAATCAACATGTCAGTTAGAAAGTGTACACTGAATCAAGGTATAAACAAAGCAAACAGTAAAGAACAAAGTGGACAAAATACAGAACATAAGCAGCTCACCATATATATAAATGTTGCTGTTTTAATTTGATCAAAGAAGAGAAAGAAAGACAATTAGAATGAGTAACCATACTACATATTGTAGGAAGAAAGTGATATATGTTTTCAGATAATGGTAATCATAAGATATTCTGATTAAGGCTTACATGGTTGTTAATTAGATTACAGCAGTGGACTTGTTACTCCAGCTTCTAGTGTAACCTCCCAGGGGGACTACTCCACCAGTATCAGACACAGGGGTAACCTCTCAGGGGGACTACTCCACCAGTATCAGACACAGGGGTAACCTCCAAGTGGGGACTACTCCACCAGTATCAGACAAAGGGGATAACCTCCAAGTGGGGACTACTCCACCAGTATCAGACAAAGGGATAACCTCCCAGAGGGGACTACTCCACCCGTATCAGACAAAGGGATAACCTCCCAGAGGGGACTACTCCACCAGTATCAGACACAGGGGGTAACCTCCCAGGAAGAACTACTCCAACAGTATCAGGGGGTATCATAATGACTTGGAATAGGTCATACACCAAAAAGTAGAAGATGGGTTAACACTGAATTTGATAACTGATACATTAAATTTATATTCACTGACATCTGAGAAATGTATTAGAGTGAGGATGTTCATTTATCACTCATGGCTCTTATTGACATTCAGGCAGTATAATTACCTGACATTTCAACAGATCTCGGCATATCTGTAGTAACTTAACCCATTACCACTATCATTATGCTACTGTACACAGTAATATCAACAGAGAAAAGCCCCATGGTGACCAGGACACAGTAAAACCAAATCAATAGGAGTCACCTGATAGTAATGACCCAACTCCCTTTTAAAAGAAAAACATATGGGTTAAAACATTCTTAAGTAATGGATCCGAAACAGTTTTCACATTCAAGGTAACTGCAACCATGACTTTAGATCATGTGACCACAAATCAATATGGGCCATGACCTAATTTCCTATCAAAATTGAGGAATACAGGTTTAAGTTATTGATAGGGAACAAAATGGACTGACTGAGAGACCCAATTTGACCGGCCATCATTTGTACACACAATCCCTGCTCTTCTTTGAAGGGGGCCATAATTACAGTTATCAGTGTACAAAAATTAGTAGATTATTTATTTACATTTGACTATAAACAATGCATAATATAACAAATTGAAGAAACAGCTAAACAGGAGAAACATACACACAGGTGGACAGACAGGACCTGATGGACTAACTAAATAGGTGGACAGACTAACAGATAGAACAAATATACGGACAGAAAAGTGCCCAATAGTACCATGGTTCACTAACACAACCCCGACCAAGTCTGAAACTGCTTATCAAATCCAACTGACAAAAATAAAATATTTTTATCACACACATTAAACTTGCAGAACACACAACATTTATGCTACCCTTACCGAATATGAATATTCAATAATGCTTTTTTCTGACACTTCAAATTTTTAAAATAGAGCACACAAAATCATTAAAAACCCTTGTTAATTTTTGGAAGCCCATTTCCCAGTGTAGAACAACAGTTCACACAAGTCACACCCTGCCACACTCATGCTCCACCCCCTGCCACACTTTAGCTCCGCCCCCTGCCACACTCCTCACTGCACAGTAGTTAACGTCTCCTCCATACCTTCTGTAAGGTCACCCTCAACTGTCAATCATAAAACACTTTAGTTAACACAACTCCTGTTTCACTGTAATGTCTGTCACCATTAGGAAAATTATGCAAATAAGTAAGCCACAATATGATCACATCACCAAAGAACTGTTTAGGAATAACAAAACACACCCAGATTGTATCCTGCATACGTTTCCAATTAGATACTCATGAAATAAGAATTATCATAAACTAATCCTAAACCTCTGCTTTCTCCCCCTGCCTCAAAACCCTCAACACACACACAAAAAACAAATACTTTTCTTCTTCCAAGATCGGACAGCATCCAATTACATACTGAGCGAAATAACCTACTGAAAGAATTAAAGTAAATATATACATAAGGCCCAATACATCAGATGTGAAGGGGTGAATCTGTTACATAGTAAGATTATGGCTGGCTAAATACATCAATACCGACCTCATTTCTCTTCTGAAATAAAAAGTTCACAGAACATAAAGGGGCAAGTTTAGTTAGGGGAACAATATGGTGCCCTAGATCTGTAACGGTTACAATGCTGCAAAAGTTAAAACTTCAATAATCTGTTGAAACAAATAATACGAGATTATAATTTATCTTGCACTGATTAGAAAACAAAAATTGATGTTATAAAAAATTGATATGTTAATTAAATAATTTCATTTGTGATATAAAACTGAATGGTAAATCAATGGTACACAAACTGAATTCTCAAAGGATAAACACAGCAAAAGTACATCACTGCATTAGAGGGGAACATACTCTGAAAATAGTTTAAAAGACTTCAGGCAAAAGTTAAAGACTGAAAAATGGTTGATATTTAGATGAGACTTGACAACACATTACATAATTTGAACATTAAAATATAATCTTAATAACAGTTCTTCTACATTATTTAATATGCATGTACATTTGGAAATGTATACAATGACATTTTGTCTTCCTTTGAATTTATTCTCTTAATTAATCAAAAAGACACTACTATAACATGGGAATGATGACATTATAAGGGGTATGTGATCAAGTGTCACAGACTGGTTACTCCTTGAAGATTTACTGAACAAAATAAAGAAACTAGAATAAAGAACTGTTCTCCTCACTCCTTTAATTGTCCTTGCAAGGATCAGACAGAGACCCAACAATGTCTAGCTTATCAGTGGCAAGCCTTTAATTACTTTCATCCAAAGAACAAGGTCTGAAAAGGCTCGTCAATGATTAACTAATAATTTCTGGAAAAATCCTAAGGCCAAATTAGCATAACTTTAAATTGGTACAATGCTCCTTGCGCTTGTTCATATTTGTAACTTAATATAGTTGGAACTTTACTAAACATATAGAAGAACAAGGATTTAGTTCATCCAAATTGCATGTTCAATGAGTTCTCTAGATCTGATATGAGCTGTAACATTCTTAGAGACTGACAATAAAAGAGATAACCAGAGACATTGACAGAGAATTGAGCTTATAGCTGAAAATTCAGTGAAATTTGTCTTTGAAGTGAATAAAGAGTCTCTGATGTATGTATAATCTTGTATTGGGGATAGATAAAGCATTACAGATCAATAGGTGGTCTACAAGTGGAATTAATAATAGCTTACTTCACTCTTTACCTCATATTGACACATTAACAAACAGACCAGACCAATCCTTCAGGAGCTGTCTGATCAGTCCTCTCTGACCTCACATTCTACATATTCTGCATGGCCAAGAAAAATCCATTGTTTTCCACTCATACCATTTTAACCCTTTCCCTCATATAGACTCATTTTGACGCACTCAATAGGTACCACATAAAGCCTGATCTGCAGAAAGCCAAACTCAAACCTTACCAAATTTAATTGTAAAATCCTCATTACCAGACCACTGAGGAGCAGCGAACAGCATAAAACCTGATCAGCCTGCGAGTTACTCGCAGGCTGATCTGGTTTTATGCTGTTCGCATAGGTCTTTTCATGGTTTCTTCTACGAGGGAAAGGGTTAAGTTCAGTAAAATAACATTCATCAAGTCATGAATTAATTTTTAAATACTCATGAGATAAAGAATAAAGTAATGAACTAGGTATGTCTGAAATGGAAAGTGAGGTTTTTAGTGACATGTAGACTTCTGACCAGGGTCCCTATAAGTGGGCAGGATTGTTGGGCTGCTTTACAGAACATGTTCAATAGAGAGGTGGCAGAAGAGACTGAATGTTCAAATAAAGTGGCCCATGTAGCAGTTCTTATTATTAACTGGTGCCCTATATAAAAGTGTATTAACCATCCTATGCCATTTCATGTAAAATTCCCTCGTTTTCTAGTTCAGTGAACTATTGCATGGGCAACATTTCAAACTGTTTCATACATGAAATGTTGACCACTTGTAAATAAATTTTCTATTTATTGCATAACAATTACATCAGCTGTTTTTATTCAATGCAATAAAATGATCAATTGTTCAGGAATTCATTGTTTGGTTATAAATAATTTATCTATGAAATGATTAATCAGGTAATGAAAAAGAATTATTTCATGGTAATTTTGTGTACTAGTGAAAACTGTTGCCCTCAGTATCGAGGAGGCATTCTGAACTGTAGCAAACAGACTCCAGCCTGGAGCAACAGTTCAGATATCATCCCCTCCACCATTGGACAAGTTTTTACTTTGACACAAATTACCATGCAATAATTGTATACTGTGAGTGAGAACAGGAGTCAGATGAACTGGTGTAGATACCCTCTATTGTGTGGATATACCAGTCATTATAAGTAGATCTAAACCAATATCAGTGGTCACTCAGCCAAGTAGGGTTGTCATTGATTCTAATTATATCAATGATGTTGGTATACTGGAAGAAAGATGTCGACAATATGTCATTTTTTTTTCCTATTAGACTAATAACTCATTCTTGTTTTGATGATGTAAATGTTTATTTCAGATTGAACTGTGTATTTAGCTGGACAGTGTTAAATAACTGAAATACTGTCACAGTGACAGTACACTCCCTGCTAAACATGAAGACTACTTATGGTTTAAGGGATTGAAAATATTTTAACAGTAACATTTATACCATTTATTACAGAGCACTGTGGAAGTTGTACTACCACAAGACATTGATATCATCCCAATTCAGCATTGTCTTAGACAATCCCTATCATGAACCCTCACTTGTTACCCATCACTAAATATTTCTCTCTCTCTCTTATATTTTTTTCTTTTACTACTTTTCCCTTACAAAAATAGTTATATTATAGAGTGTGCATCAATGAACAATATTTTGTATACATGTATATTGATATCATTTCTATTTATGATAGCTGTGATTCAAAGATTTCTTAATAAGTAACAATAGCCCAAACTGATTGACATGTGTTTCTTAACACATAACATTAACAAAGCTAAGTTATACTTAGTATGCTTGAAAACTTAGAGTGACAGCTCTAATTGGTGAACTGGTTTTGGTTTTACATAAACTCACAACTACAGAAAAAGAAGCTAGAAAAAGTGTTACAATGAAGTACAACTGTACCATGAGGCAAGACCTTCTAACCTTTTGACCTTTCACCACATGAGAGCCAGTATAAAACCAGATCATAAGGTTGCTTGATGCAACATCTTGCTGACAGTACTTCAGTAATATGGGAACTTTTGCATTCATAGGGCAGATAAAGTGCTGTCTAAAAGAACTATAATACCACAGACGAGTAGCTTAGTATTACACTAAATGGTCTAATTATGACAACAGACCAGCAAGTTCTGGAACTATTGCTTGCCAAGCCTTGGGGATATCATCATACAAAAACCATTGATGATGACTTTGTACAGCTACAGTAAGGGATGGCACCCAAGATCTCCTTGTTACAGGGGCCGGGCTGGGGATGGCCTAACCACCCATCCACTGTGATAAATAACCAGCAGCAGTTTGATATTGTTAATTACTCCTCATTACCTCAAGCAAATGTAACCCCGGGAAACATGGTGAGACTTTTATTCAGTCACATCTGTTTCCTCCTTGGTGTGACATGGTTTACACCGGCATAACTGAGTGGTGAAGGGTTAAAAGGAGTCAGTCATAACAAGAACTGATGTTCAAACCTGGCTAAGGAAGATTCAATCATGAAATCCAAAGTGAAAAGTACTGATTCCACAAAAATGGATAAGAGTAAAATTAATATAGAATATAACAAGTGATATCCCCGAATTAAGGAGAGTAAATTATCATATAAAATTAGTTTTCAAAAAACTAATATTTGATATACACCCTTAATGATACACACCTTTTGTGATCTACACCCTTAATCATTTATGGTTTAAATGTGACATAACGACTGTGTGGATAAATATTGTATTAAATAACTAACCCTTAATTACATGGAAGATTATATAAACAAGTTCCCATTAGTAATAAAAATATGATAAAAATATGAGCATTCTAAATCAAAAAGGTCAAAGGTTGCTGGTAAAGGTGAAGGATAAATGTGAATGACTTTCATCGGCTGATTTCTTCAGTCTAATCAGTGCTGGAAAACAGGGAGAGTTTTGATACAGTTAGGCATAAAAACCCACTCTAAAAAATTTCTCAAATAACTTACCAGGATTTCAAGCTAATGGACAAAAAATGATATAAATTCAAAAATAAACCAAAAATATCAAACATATTACAAAGAATGGGAAAGAGTCTAAATCACTTTTATAATATCATAAAATCTTACTTTCATTCATTAGACAACTATAATTATAAAACTATTTTTCTTTCTGTGCTAGAGAAAGTTGATTTCTTTTCTTGGGACACAAACCAAATTCTATATTTCTATATGGCAAAGCAGTGTCTAATGATATTTTAACAGGCTACTAAACCAACTAGAATATAATTATATAGAAGCTTTGCAAATACACAAGATCACAAGACCACTACACAAATAAACATGAGCAACTTGAATAATGGTTTAGGTTCTGAAGCATAGAAAACACTGAAATGACAGGTTAACACCAAAAAAGAACAAAAGATAAAGCAAAGTGGTGTTTTTTGTTTGTACTTAGTTTCAAATTAGCATTAACAAGTTACAAAATGTTCAGTGATTAATTTTTTAATGGTTCAATGTCACTAAAGTTGGCTTAAATTTCACCAGCAATACTTAACACTAAGTAAAATCTAATTATCAGTAGGAACTCACTCCAACATTCAAATATTCGTGTACATGACTTTACTACCTTAATAACTAACATTTTTTGTTCATAAATGAAATAGTTTGGCATTTCCATTAGAGAAACAATATAAACAAAATAATCAAATTCACCCTTAAGTACTTAAGTATTACTTGGTGTTCAGTATGGTTGATAGCATTTGTGCCTAATCAATATGAATATCACCCACTTAACAAAGTATCTCTTGAACAATATGGTCAGATGAAATGTTAGGAGTTAGATTTAACCGATAGCACCCAGCTGACAAGATCACTGATGTCTACTTCACTATACTGGATATAAAATAAAAATACAAAATTCCCCTGTATTTGTTTCTTTTTCTTCTTCAACAGTAATGGCTAACAATCATTCGCTGATTATGATGGCCATGTGTGGGGGTTAGTAAAAGGATAGAGTACTTATAGGCCTCCCAAGTTACTCAGTACACCCAGGAAATCCAAGCCCTCAGGTTTCATTTTAGATCCCTTATGTTTGGCTGACTATTGCAGGGTACCAGAAAGTTTGTTTCCATGTTGAGCCTTAGTTCCAAGGGCTAACTATCGAGAGGAGGAGAGAGTATATTTGCATTTTAGCCTTAGTTCTGAAGGCTGGCTATCCAAGAGGAACAGGGTATTTCCATATCAAGCCTTTGTTGGGGACCAGGTGATTGTTTCTATGTTAAGCCTTAGTTCCAAGGGTTGATTATTTTGGGGGACAAGGATGATTGTTTCTATGTTAAGCCTTAGTTCCAAGGGTTGATTATTTTGGGGGACAAGGTGATTGTTTCTATGTTAAGCTTTACTTCTGAAGGCTGACTATTAAGGGGGACAAGGTGATTGTTTCTATGTTAAGCCTTAGTTCCAAGGGTTGATTATTTTGGGGGACCAGGTGATTGTTTCTATGTTAAGCCTTAGTTCCAAGGGTTGATTATTTTGGGGGACAAGGATGATTGTTTCCATGTTAAGCTTTACTTCTGAAATCTGACTATAATGGGGACAACATATATACTTCCTTCTTAATTAAGCTGTAGTTCTGAAGGCTGATTGTAACCAGAAGATGGGGAAGGTTGATATTTACCTGGTCCTGCAAGCTCTCTGCACACTCCTTGATCTTAGACATCCACTCTACCATATCTCCCTCTGAGTCACAAGCAACCTCTAGGTGCTGTGAGATCGAGTGACTGTAGATCTTGAAACAACAAGGCTTATCGCCCCGCCCTTGTGAGACTTCTGTAGACAGATACAGAACAAAATATTATAAATTACCTTTCTTTTAAAAGCAGTATAAATGTTTCTTTTATTTTCTTAACCATATCACTGCTTAATTGTTTGCTAAGTTCAGTCTGACATAATTTCAATCATCTGAGGACCTTGATGAAATATGAGACAGATACATTAATTTCCGCCTCACTGAGAAAGCATGCTGCAAACAATGGCATGATACCACATCCATTCACATGACTCAAGACACACTATCATCTAGTCCTGGAACTACCCTTATATGCTGAGCAGCAAGCAATGGTGATATATCAATGCAAAGTTTTAATGATTTTATGACTGGAACCCTTTCTAACCACTTGGAGTTGTCTAAATAGGATAGAAGGATTAGATATAGAGTGCTATAGAGTGATGAAAATCTTTATGTTGGCATAGATACTGACATTTCTGTGATCCCTGATGTTTGAAAAAAAAAAAAAAAAAAATCACCAACAGAAGACCACCATGCTTGAGCAGGGCGACTGAATACTCCTTCACATTCATCAAATCACCTGGGATTTAACCTTGCACTGGTGAATGATTAGTGTATCTTCTATTAAGCTATCTGGATACAACTTGTGAATAAAACCAGCAAGCTATGTTTTTTTTTAATGGAAAAAATGACATGACAAAATGTATCCCTAAGTTCGAAAAAAAAATTATTTTCATAGTAATTTAAGAGTGAGGGCAAAGATGATGATGATGATGATGAGGAGGAGGAGATGGAGGATAAAGACTTGTTCCCCTCACCTGTTATGCATCCCCTTATGTCTATCGCTCCCTTCTGCAGGGAACCAAGAGGTGCAGTTTCTGCAGAGTCATTGTCAGGTTCTATCTCTGCCACAAAGTTGGCTGGGAACCAGTACTGCTTCTTGTCCAGATAGTCTCCCCTCCACCTAGAAATAGTGTCAACAACTCATCTACACCACAGTACTGTGTATCAAGAAGAAAACACACCAGGCTTATTTTCATTTCTGACTTAAATAAGTTTTATTTTTCCATTATGCCAAGCTTCAACAAGTACTTGCCTTGAATAAAGTAGGATGTACATAAATGTTTCTGTTTGTTGGGTTGAATGTCCAACCAACACTATTTCAGTCATTTGTTGACAATTTCTACTTAAGACAGATATAGTGCTTCAATACTGCAGTATCATGATACCACACCCAGTCACATTATCCTGACACTGGGCTAACCAGTTCTGGAACTACCCTTATATGCCAAGTTCCAAGCAAGGGAGCTATATCTGTACCATTTTTCACAACATCGGTGTGTCGCAAATGGAGATCAAATCCACAACCCAATTCTGTTGCAATTGTTCTAACCACACAGCCACCACAGTATGTCTAGGTAACATTTCTACAAGATAATCTTAATTTCATTAAAGAGACATTATAATTATAAAGTCATGTAAGCTTTAGAAGGTTAAACAATATTTTAACAGAAATACCAACCATCTTTATTGATTATTAAGCATATTTCAAATATATTTCTCAACCTGAGGCAACCAGAGCTACCACTTAACCCTTTCCCTCATAGAGGAAACCATGAAAAGACCTATGCAAACAACATAAAACCAGATCAGCCTGCGAGTAACTCGCAGGCTGATCAGGTTTTATGCTGTTCGTTGCTCCTCAGTGGTCTGGAAATGAGGACTTTATAATTAAATTTGGTAAGGTTTAACTGTGGTTTTCTGCAGATCAGGCTTTATGTGGTACCTATTGAATGTGTCAAAATGAGTCTATATGAGGGAAAGGGTTAAAAGTGATTAACACCCAACATCCTTGTCTTCATGTAATATATGTGAGGATGGGATGTGACAGAACATGTTGAGCATGATCCCAGTTATATGAAGTGAGGAGGTAATAACAAGAACTCACCAGCCGTTGTCATGTTTGTTCACATTGGTGATAATAGCACCTTTACAGAAGGAGAGTTCATCATCACGGTTGGCCTGGTAGTCATGGAGCGTTTTTACTCTTACCTGCTCAAACATGACATAAAGGTGTGTCAAACATGCAGGTGTGTTAAAGAAACATACAGACAGAGCAAACATATAAAACGTTCTGACAGGTCAGTTACTGGATTATTTTTTATTTAAATTACAAATAGTTTCTTAATGATGTAAATTAACTGATAATAAAAAAACAGAACTAGATCTTTCAAGTATGAAAGAGTATACTGAAACTTAACAACAAATTACAAGGCATTGACAAAAGCATTATGCATTCATATGATTAAGCGATTAATCAAATTGTATATATACATAAGTTTCTACAAGTACTTGTGTTCAGTAATAAGAAATGATTTAAAAATTTGGTTAACATAAAATTGAATTAAATATCTTTATTTGTTATGTGTTATTTGAGACTCTACACGCAAGAAAACCACAGCTGAGCTGAAAGCAAAAGCTACCTTCCACAATAAATGAAAACAGCAGCAAATGAAGGCCATCAACATACAGACCATACTGATTGATCTCATTACCAGGTGCCGTATTAGTCTGGATGCAAACAGCATGGTCACACATGCATGTAGAGTACATAAGGTAAAATTCAGTGGGTGGGAAACCAAACATGCACGTGCAGTATATGAGGGATAAGGCAGGGACTAGAGATAGATTTAACCCATTACCAAGCAACCTTATTGACCTAAACCAGATCCTTTATGAGGTAGCAACAGTGTACGACCTGTAGAATAAGAATCATTACCATTCTGATCTTGATTGTCACTAGGTAAAAGTGTTTATTGGAGTGGTTAATTTATTATAATGCTTCTCTGTTGACTTCTACACACAATCACTTGTCTATTAGCACACTGTGTATGAAATTTATTTGTTTTGCATTAATTAATGCAATATCAATGACAATGGCATTTAAATTCTGTTGTTTTATCTCAAATTCAGATAGTTTTGTCTACATGAGACAGATAAAGTGCTGCCTTATTGTAATATTACTCCACAAAGGTGTGGCATACCACACCCAGTCACATGATCTTGACACTGGATCAACAAGTCCTGAGCACATTACAGGGAAATATGACAGAACCACTTTTCATAACAATGGTATGATGGTATGATGAGGGCAAGATTTAAACTCATGACCCCTGAGTACAGGACAGACACTCTAACAACTCAAGGGTTTTAGGCATATGAATAAAAAGACCTTTAATTAATTAACTACTAAACAATGAGATCATTTTACAACTTGAGGTTTCTTTTCCTAGTAAACTGATGTCTTTCCCCTCTCCTCACAAATGCATTGAGGCACAATACTGAGGCTAGAGTTATGCCTTGTGTGTAACACTTGCTCTCATTTGTTTCTTTCCCTGTGCCTTTTTTCCAGTTTTGGGGAAAGAACTCTTAGCCTTTTTTTGTGGGAGAAAAAGAAAAAAAAAAAAAGAAGAAATTTTCACAATATGAGGCTATTTTTTTGCCATGTTTATCAGCATAAATCAGTCTCTGCACTCTGGAAACTGGTTTCAATGTTGTAACATGTTACTTCATAAGTTAAATATTTTCAATAAAATAATCATTCGTATAACTATAAGAAAGTCAATTAAGCAAAGTAAATAAGGTTAATTTGCTTCATAATTATTGTTAACTGGATTTTTCCATAAGAAGCTGCTCCCTTCCCCAATTTGATGGGGATTTTTATCTGAGGAAGAGGAATTTAGGAGAATATTTTGGGAAAGGTGGTTACCTGGCTTGGGGAAATAGCCTGTAGCCAACTACTGTAAATTAGGGTAAAAATGTCCTGTTTCCATAGATGAAATTCCATTTCAGTAGTATAAGTAGAACAGGAGTAATCTTCCAGACAAAATGTGTGAAGACGGACAGACAACACTGACAAAACAAAATGGCTCCCCCATATAGATATAGGGGAAGACATAATGATTAAAAAGGGGGAACATCTCAAAGAAAATTGAAACTTAAATTGAAAAGAGATGCATTTAATGTTGTGACTGAACTTCATCTTACAAAATTATGGAGAATTATTTGAAGAAAATTTGCATTTATTACCTATTCCATACTGAAAGAATCAATGTATTTATAGGGTGACAACTCTGAAACATGCTAGCCTTCACAGCAATATCTTCTTCTTTTTTTTTTCTTTTGTTTCTTTAACTGAGAGCTGCCAAAGCAATAAATGCAGTTGTCAATATTTAATATCTGATATTTTAACATTTCTGGAAAGATTCTTTTTAATGTGTATACTGTTTGAAGCATTTACCCCAATGTTTATGGCTTCATGGCTAATAACATTTAGAGGACTGTTAATTATATGCGGGGTCCATTAATGATATATGAAAGGGAGCTATACACACCAGGTTTAATGGAAGCCGTCAAAATTATGATCCCTTTTTACCAGATACAAGCATTATGAGTTATGGTATATGAGTGTGCATGAGGTCAGCTCATCTTTGACCTCAGAATAACCTTGACCTAATTTACCTTTGATGTGAACAAATTGGGTTGGAAATAGATAGCTGGTTCATTACTTGATACACTGTTTTCATCCATTGGAGTCTGCAAAAGTAAGGATGTCAGCAACATAGTAACAGAGAGGTGAAGGTCACAATATAGGTGAAGGTCATTTGCAGGCATTACAACATTTATTTGGGACAGTAGTCAAAACTATGTGCACTGATAGCATATTATACAACCTGTGACCGTAATGTCTGAGTTAATGTTTGAAGTCCCAGAAATGTGTAATTCTTGCAAAAGGTTGAAATGGATACAAACACAGTGTGAGAAACAAGAATCTGGGCAGGCCTAGGGCCTGCAGACATCTCCTTCTGTTTCTATAGTTACCTTAGACGTGTATATGTTAGGCGTGTGATAAATTCCTGAGTCATAGATAGGCTCATCTGTACTGGGTTCCTAGAAAAGCATGCAGCATTTCAGTCAATACATTACCACGGTTACCAACAGCAATCACAAGATCACTGGACAACTATCAAGGTCATATGCAATTACACAAATGCAAATTTACACAAATGCAAATAAATAATAAACTAGAAGGAAACTATAATGAAATTTAAAAAATCAGCTGCAACATAGTAATCTACAATTAAATTACCTAAAACAAAATTTGAAACCTTTATTAATGATATAAATCCTTTCTATATTTTTAAATGGAAAATTTAGGTGCCAATTTTCATAATGTAAAATATTTTTTCTCAAGAATTATCACCAAAAAAAATTGTGCCATCAGCCAATAAATCCCGAAATGCTTGCTAAATGATAAACAGGAAACAAAATAAATCTTATCATGCACTGTGCTCCTTGTGACCTGTTTTTATACTGGTATAATAGATTACAGGGAATAATTAAAATGAACCATGACCAAACAGAGCAGCTGAACATTGCTATCAGATTGTATGCGGGGATTCATTCTTGCTTTTAACCCTTTCCCTCATATATACTCATTTTGACACCCTCAATAGGTATCACATAAAGCCTGATCTGCAGAAAACCACAGTTAAACCTTACCAAATTTATTTACAAAATCCTCATTTCCAGACCACTGAGGAGCAGCGAACAGCATAAAACCAGATCAGCCTGCGAGTTACTCGCAGACTGATCTGGTTTTATGCTGTTCGCATAGGTCTTTTCATGGTGTCCTCTATGAGGGAAAGGGTTAAATGACTGTTACTTAAAGAAGACTGTAGAACAGTTTGACAGTATGCTTGGGATTATGAAAAATAAGGTTAATGCATCAATTTGACTTATCTAGATTACAACACTTCTGAATGGGAGTAACATAATTGCAGAAACTATGTTGCACAACATTGAAATATGCAATAAGTATTTACAATTATATAAGACACAGATTAAACAAAAATCACACTATACATCTTCATTCTTTTTCTCAGAATGAAATTTATTCCTGAAAGAAAGCAATAAAGATTTCCATTAATAAAACTGTCTGGGTCAACACGACCCACATTAACTGGACAATTAGGCTCCACTGTTGTAGACATATATCACGTCTAACAGTTAAAGCTATAGCCTAATATGAAACAAACCTGCAGTCTAATGAAATATTGACTTAACTTATCAGTCACAAAGACATTAAATCTCCATCCTCCAAACAGAAATGATAAAAATAAATAAATGCTTTCTATATCTAATGAGCAAAAAAAAAAACTTTGTCTGCCATGATTGTTTACAATGTTACTGTGCAGCTTTGACAAGCATCTTCTTCAAACTAAAAAATTCATCAGAAGTAAATCAATGGAAAACTATGTAAACTTTTTTAAACATTTTGTTTAAACACTGCACTCATGTTTAATCTCTTTGACTGAGAGTCAAATATATTAAAGGACTGAAATAAAAAAAAAAAAGAGAACTGCTGTGAGATCTTTTTTCTTATTTATTTTGATAAGGTATGACAGGCGTCGTGTAGAGATGTAGACATAGATACATAACCCCACTGTCTGTATTGCTGAAACATACACACTGTTTATGAACGTACAGTGACCTGCATACAACACACATCCACATGGACAGTGGTAAATTAACCCTTTCCCTCATATAGACTCATTTTGACGCACTCAATAGGTACCACATAAAGCCTGATCTGCAGAAAACCACAGTTAAACCTTACAAAATTTAATTACAAAATCCTCCTTTCCAGACCACTGAGGAGCAGCGGACAGCATAAAACCTGATCAGCCCCTGCGAGTTACTCGCAGGCTGATCTGGTTTTATGTTGTTCGCATAGGTCTTTTCATGGTTTCCTCTATGAGGGAAAGGGTTAAAAAGAAAACTGATTCAAGCTCAAATATGCAGACTGTCTCACTATTATTATTAATTGATAATGATACCTTCATAACAATGATGCTATGTGCTAACATACAAACAATCTGAATACATATATTAAGATATCTTAAAATAACTTCAAGAGAATCTCCTTACTTTTGATGTAGGTTTCTACATCATTTGAGCTTCAATCAAAAGAAAATAAAAACCAAAAATATAAGAATAAGTCAGTGTTTTGTATTACATCCTTTCTTCACATTAACTGTGCAAATATGATATTGATTAAGCCTGCTCCTCACATGTTCTCTAATGTGGAAGCTTACCTATATAATGCTGGTATATGACTCCCAAGGTATATAAGGATCAAAATACATACCTTAATTGATCGACTGATAGTTCAGATTTAGACTATTTCAAATACATATTGGAAAAATCAATGCATCTATATAGACAAACGCCTAGGTAGCTGGAGCAACAACTTTTCTGAGAGATTTGAGTTTTTTTGTAGCTTTTTTTTATTCAGACAAGTAGAATCTGAACAGTAGTTAAGACATGCAACTGGATACAAATTATAATAGGATCACAAAACATATCATTATTAACATTTCCCTCTAAAAGTAAAATAAAAATAATGTCAGGTATTTGGACAAGATCTGAATTTCAAATAAGGAAAAAAATAAAAAATTCAGTGTTGCAAAAAACATTTGTAGTCCATAAGAGAGCTTGGATGTCAAAAGTCATAGGGTCATAATTCTGTAAAATTAGCTAATCAACGTAGTCCTGCTGTAATTGCTACTTCCTTTCATTATTAATTTCTCATAACATTGTATATAGCAAAAGACTATTAAAATTTTACAATTCAGCTGGTGATTGCAGGATAAGATACCAAACACTGCCCTACACAAAGAATTATAACTGGGAATACGGACAGGCAAGGGCTTGGATGCAACTACGACAAGAAGTACCCCAGGGGTTGTCTCCCCTGTTTACACCAGTACCTTTGAAGTAAAGTCATTGGGGTAAATGTACTGCTCAGGTTGTCTGAAGGAGCCGTAGTAGGAGAGATCTGCTGGGTCCTACAAATGAACACTTGAGCACCTGTATAGGTCTTCAATAAACAATCACCATAAGTCTTCATCTTAAATATTCACTGAAACCCTTTCCTCCATGCGGAGATGATCCTTGCAAGCAAAAAACTTAACACTGCTAGGTACCCCTGGTGGTACTTTCATAATATACTTGTACAAAACCAGAGTCTGATTTTCTGTTTTTGTTTAACGCTTAAAAGCTATCAAGTAAATGTCTTCTGTGATTTCTATAAAACCAAAATATCCTGTGAGTTACATGCAGGCTGGCCTGGTTTTAATACAGTTTTTAATATGGTTGGACATATCTTGGAGAACACTTGTTTCATTCCTATCCACCCTCACATTAGGCAAAGTGGTGTGTCAGTGGCATAAAACTGTACAGGAGCATCTCAATGAAGTCAAGGGTTTTGAACAAGTTCAAATCCTAATTGTAATGACAAAAACAACAATTATCCTGGGGACGTCCTCACTCTGTGTAACTGATTTTTTTCAGTTCATGATGATACCTGTAAAACATATCTAATGCTCTGTTGCTATCAGATGAATAATTAGGACTAAAAAGCATGAATTGCTCACTCTAATGATGCAATGACGACCTGAAGATTGTAAAGCCTGTGTTTTCAAATCATGATTTACAGAGACCGACCTTCAACCACACTTACCACTCCCTCTTGTTCCACAGTCATATCGCTGACTGGTTTTCGAAGCTTCATCTTTTTATACAGCGGATACTTCTCATAGTAGTGTACAAGCTCCGTCAGGCTCTCAAACTCTGCCGTCCCAATCGTAAATAGGCGACCTTCTTGTCGTATCCGGCAATGCTTGATCTTCCCCTCTGCCCTGCAATCAAAGGATCCATACTTAAACCACTATTTCTATCAATCATATTAAGATCCACTATGGAAAGAAACACATTCAAAGACCCATCTAAACCACTTGTAATAAGAACTATTATTGAAGATGATGAATACCCTGAGATACCGCATTTTCAGTTACTGTTAATGTGTCAGACAGTCTTGATAAAGTTAAAGGATAAAAATAACAAGACCTGATGGTATTATGGACAGGTTTTTTTTTTCTTCAAAAGTAAGTCAAAGGTCAAGGTCACTACATAATGAAGAGGTCCATCCACTTAATCAACTGCCCAAATATTGAAGCAATCCAGTGAAGAACATAAGTTACAGCAGATTAACCAAAAGGTAAACCGTTCCAGACGCCACTTTTTTCATCAAAAGTAGGCCAAAGGTCAAGGTCACAAGGTCAACTGCATAATGTAAAGGTCCATCCACTTAGGCAACTGTCCAAATATTGAAGCAATCCACTGAAGACCATAGAAGTTAAAGCAGATTAAAAAAGAAAAAGTCAACCTGAGTGGATGCCCGACGTCCACCTGGACATCATCAAATTTAAGCAATTCTGCCAATAAATTTAACAAAGGGCCATAACTCACATAAAATCCAGCAGAACCTGTGAAGTTAAATCAAAAGGTAGCTGAGAAATAGCACGGACAAAATATGATTAAGACTTATAACAAAGGGCCGTAACTCATTTAAAATCAAGTGAATCATGATGTGCCAACGATAAACGCAACAAAGCTTGGTACTTATCAGTCTTTTAAATTTTGAACAAAATCTGATCATAGTAGTCGAGAAATAGGGTTGACAAATCTCATATGCTTCGTATATGGAGGTATAATAATTTTCCACACTCAAGAATGATGTATTTCTGGAGATGTTTCCATGACTATTGACCAACACTGACACTATATACATGTAAAATCAGTATAAGAATTAAAAAAAAAATGTTATTTTTGACAGGAATGTTTCCCAGACAAAATATTTTTTATTCATTAACCATGAACTTGAAAAAGTATTTGCTGCCATATTTTGATTTTAATTTGAAATATGCAACCAGCTGATTTTTTCCTTCTAATTAAGCTATGGTTACATATCAGGTGCGACAATAATATTATGTTTTGCAAGAATGTACTGTTGCATAATTAAGCTTGGATATCTTTGTTTTTTAGCCACCTCATCCAACCTTCAGAGAAACACGAGGGTCACATTGACCTGATTAATTAACTTAGTATCAGACAAAAAGTTCAGTTTTCCAGAGTAGTTCAGCTTTCAGTGGATTCAATCTTTCATTCAATTTGATCATTACATTGCACTGTTAAGGCTATTCCATTTAAAGATAGGTACCTGGGCAGTGTTTAATCTAGACCGCGCCATCGCGCCATAGGCGCTAAAACATCTTAAATGGCGCTAAATTGCCAGCATCATTTGGGTTCATTCTTTTTCTTTCCGCCCATTAGCGAGCACTTGTCAGACTGTCCTTGCGATTTAGTACACAATTCAACATAACTGTAGGAAGTATTTGAGAACCAGTCCATTGTTTGCGAATACAGTCAGGCTCTTTCGGCTGCTTGAATCCAAAGATGAAACAGATTTCAGGTTTCTTTTTGATAAGATAATTGTGGAAAAAAAAGACCGTTCAAAATGATGATACCACATTGGAAGTGCCGATTCCCTTCTCCTGCAACCACAACAAACAAGGTTCCCTTTTCCACTGACTTAGATCAAACTAAACCAAACCAGCATAAATGACTCGAAACTGAGCTCTACGATAAAAGGTTGGCATTTTCTAAATGGAATTGACAATGAAGTGCTTCTTGTGCATATACCTCTATCTTCAGGGCTGAACTTCCGTTTGTCTACATTAAAGATGAACTTTTTTTGATATTACAACGGTGAACCTCTAGAATATTTTACCGGTGATAAGAAACCTAATGGCCCATTATTTTTTTAAATGACACCTAATGTCAAGGTCTATGGGCCTGATTGGCCTCCTAATGAGCAAAGCTGGATTGAACACTGCCTGGGGAAGAAGGCACTTTTGATCTAACAAACCTCCTATAGAAGTGCATTTCCGTTCAGTATAACCACCTACAGAAACAAATTTGACAAGAAAACCACCACCTATAGAAGTTATTTTACCAAATAAAGATGGAATTCATGTTGCCAGAATCAACTGCATTTTCTTTTTGATTAAAGTTTTATCTCAAAATACTTTTTTCTTGAAGCAAAATATCCAGTTTGTCAGACTTCAGACAATAAGAGTTGATTGAATGTGATGGAGACAAAAAAAAGTTAACCCCATCCACAGACACAAGTCTCAGCAATGCGACAGCAATCTCAACTTTGTGCAGAAAGAAAAAAGCGTCCTCAAGTATTTCCTTTTTTATTCTTTACAGTGAATGTTCAATCACTCTTCATATTATGTATACATTTGTAAGACAAAAAAGTTCTACAGTATGAATGCCAAGTTCAAAAATCTGAACCATAATTAGGGTATTACAAAGCAATTAAAATGATCAGAAGCATGCATGTCCTTAAAGCTCTGTTCATAATTACTGTTTGTTTCAGTCTCATTAAAAATATTGAGCATTTTTAGAGTTATATCGGTCTATATTAAACAGTCCCCGCTTATCTTCAACTGATAAAGAATGGGTTCCCTTTTAAGATAGGGAATATTATTTCCCATGGTATTTAATAACACACTAGGAGTGTGCACTACACATGACTGTGAACAAAACTCCAGTGATTCTAGCACTTAACATGGGAAATAAGAACAAGATGGCCATGGAAGCCCTGAAATTGTTCACCTGAGAACCAGGTATCATTAGTGGAAGGAAAAGAAACAGCAAATATCTTATGATATTATGTAAAATATGCTAAAAAAAAACAACAGCTAGTACGTTTGGAGAACAATACTTTTCAAATTTGTACAATATACATATAAGAAAAACTGACTCTGCCCTCTGGCGGCCATGTTTTTCAAAGGATTCAATTAGTTTTTACAACCATGGTAGAGAGTCACCCAGGAAACACCTGTGCCAAAGACTTTGAAATTTGAACAAGAATTTTTGTCGAATTTGTACTATACACATATAAGGAAAACAGGCTCTGCACCTGTTGGCCATGTTTTTTGACCTATCAAAATAATTTTTACAATCATGATAAAGAGTGACCAAAGGAACATCTGTGCCAAAGAACTTTGAATCCAACTTGTACTTTTGGACATGAAGATTTTACAAATTTGCACTAAAAACATATATAAAGGAAAACGGGCTCCCTGGAAGCCATGTTTTTCAACTGATCCAAATAATTTTTACAATCTTGGTGGAGAGTGACCCAAGGTCGAACATCTGTGATAAAAGAAACATTGAAATCCAGTCAATACTTTTGGACAAGAAGATTTTTTTAAAATTTGTACTATATACTAATAAGGAAAACAGACACCACCCCTGGTAGCCATGTATTTCAACGGATCCAAATAATTTTAACAATCTTGGAGAGAGTTAACCAAGGAGCATCTGTGCAAAAATATTCTAAATCCAATTAGTACTTTTGCAGAAGATTTTTTCCCCTATTAGTTGCCATGGCTACCAGATTTTGGCAAGGGTTTTAATTCTTTGAACAAATTTGGAAGAGGACCACCCAAGGAACATTCCTGTAAAGTTTTATGAAAATTAATAGTTTAGAAGGAAATGTTGTTAAAGTTAATTGTTGACAACGGACAACAGATGCCAGACATTCATCAGTCACAATAGGTCACCTTTTGAAAGAGTGAGCTAAAAACAATAAAAATGGTTACAAGTGCTGTTGTGCTCAAATGAACTCCATGCTCCCGCACGGAGTCTTAGACCTAAGGGGTCAAGGTCATTTGAAGGTCAAGGTCACCTGGTGGGTAGAGCTCATCAAGGTGCATTCACCTATGAAGTTTGAAGGTCATGGATGGAAGCACATTTATATTGTGGCCTAGCTCATCAAGGTGAATTCACATGCAAAGTTTTGGATGAAAGCACTTTCATTTTATGGCCAAGGTTCATTTTTGCTATATGGTGACCTTGACCTTTGACCCTGGGACCTACAAGTGGGTCTTGCAGATAGAGCTCATCAACGTGCATACGTGAAGTTTGGAGGCTATAGGTGGAAGGTCATCCGTGTTATGATCAGTTAAAGTTTTGTAACAGACAAACAATATGCCCCTGATCTATTGATGTGAGGGCAAAATAAAAATAAAACACCTTGTTCTACAAAAGTATACCTGAAAGATATTGCATAGGCAAACTGATCAGTCTCACTGCGCCGCACAAGGAAGGCTCCGTCGTATGGGATCCTTTTCAACATATCCTCTGCCTGATCTCGATCCTTGTTCTCGTGGTACCATCTGAAGGTGGACATACACACATTACTACACACTGCCCGTGTTATACAAATGTCTGTTTCACCCATAGTTCATATCATGGACCCCAGATCCTTAATTTACACATTACTGTTATTTGCTAATTATATGCACCTAGTTTAGACATCCATACACTGCATTATGAAGTGAATTAGGTAAGATTTTTTTTTTTAAAATGGACCTTTAGTTTTTGCGATGGAACTTTATGGTGTAAAATATTCTCCTTCATAAATATTTGCCAATTAATTCACTCAAAGGCACGGAGCATAAGAAATAAACATTTCACAACTGATCACATTTAATTACTAATTACTGAATGAAAGAGAAAAAGACAGAAAGAGAATGACAACTCTTGAGAGTTCCAAAATACTGTTTTTAATCCATGCCTTATCATTTAAACATGCAAGATTTCGTAGAGCTTATGTATAAAGAAAGTGTTTGTGAGACTTACTCTTTGTTTTCATGGCTCTGGGGCTGTGGTACAGGCTCCTTCAGAGTCATGGAGAAGTTGCTCCCCCTGAGTGGGTTGTTCTTGTAAAACATGATGAGGTTGTACAGACTGTCAAAAGTCACATTGTCTATCAAGTAGTACTTCACCTGCAGATGATTACACACATGCTAATATTCAGGCAGGGTTTTCAATAAATGGACATAGACATATTCGATAGAAATATTTGATTTGACCCCGAGCATTTTGAAAATTCCTCAAAAAAGTTCTGTACATATCTGTATATGAAACTAGACGTTTCAAAACTGGCCAAAACCAGAGAAAAGAAGAAATTACTTGACTTAAGGTCTCCTCAGCAAAAGCTTTCCCCCCTTTTCTCAATATATTTTTTGTCAGTCTTGCATTAAAAGCAAGCTAATTACTTCCAGACTGGCAAACTTTCAGGTGTGTGAAATTGCGATTTTACTTTTGGAAAAAGTAAAAGGTAATACTTTTAATTTTGGTTAAACGCTAAGAGGACATGGTTTTAGTATTAGTGACTAGATACACACCTATCTTTAGCCTTGAACATAAAATATAATCAGAAATAGGTTGTATTTCAAAATGTCATCAGTTTTCGTAGTTTTACTTTCCTTTTTCAAAACCAATGACACAAAGGAATTAGAAAAAAGAGTACATAATAACTCTGTACGATTTTTTTTCAATGAAACTATTATATTAACTACTTAAACACACTCCTATAAATATGTTCACCAGAAAGAAATGTTCCTTTGAAAAGAAATTTAAAAACGGTAGGTCTATACAATATATATAAATATATATTTATTTTCTTTAGGTTTATGCCTGGTGAAGATATATGCCCAATAATAACCATCAAAGCCATGCATATAACTTTACAATATATTTAAGCTTAAAGGCAAATTGACATGTTATGACATAAGACAGAAATTCTTTTATTATCTCCCCTTTAAAATTTTGTTGTCATGACTTATGTCCCCTGAAAACTATAAAAAAGTAAATTTTCTCCATTTTCCTATGGTAAAGTTTAGATGTGTTCATGAAATTTGAATCAAAATCATATAATGCATCTGTCTACCATGAGTTTTCCTTAAAATCAGATTCAGTTTTTCATATTCACAGGAATTGTGTATTTCCTGTAGACTTCAATGTTAACTTAAATACAGATTATCTCCCCTACATCTAATTAAAACTGGAAAAACTCTCGGTGAAACATTTTTATCTTTAGATGTCTTCAAAGTGACAAAGTTTCATAGAAATATTTCCATCTAATGGTGAGATATGGAATATGGGTATTAGGGGGGTTATACCTTAAATAGGTATGGATAATAATCTAAGTGTACTCTGTGTCAAAGGTATCCGGTATGTTGATTTGATTGAAAAACTGCCGCATTGAAAAAAAAATCAACAATTTTGTATATAATAAGAAGGTAGGTAACTTTTTCCATTGAAATTGTACATAATGTCGTTTCAATTGCAGTAACTCCTTTGATTACTGATAGATTTTCATAAAATTTGTCTTTTTTGTGTGGAAGGGATGAATAAAGACATACAGGGACAAAAAACACCTCCTTGCCTGAGGAATCGCCCTAAAAAAGTTTGCAAATTCAAAATCACGTTTGGTCGGAGGAGATCTGCCCGACAGAATCTCGCTAATTTCTCCCGTGTAAAACAATAGAAAAACTAATGCAACAATATCAGTGTTGAATTGTATGGACAGATACTGATGAAAGAAACAAATATACCTGAAATGAACACTTGTCCTGACTTGATTTATTGTTTTGAGAAGATTTTGTGACTAAATCGAAAACAAAACTACATCACAGGGTTCATTCTAGAATGCGCCTTTGCGTAGTTGGCTCATAGAAACATTGTTTGGGGCAAAGAAAATACCGGTAATGCGCCGATCAGGCGCACTGTCTGCCGAGAAAAAAAGCTTCGACGACCGGAACATTATTCTGATCATATCATATCGCATAATCAAGTGCACTATCAAAACTATAACCGCTTTTATTAAAGCATCTCTAATTGGCTGTGATAGCGATATTTTTATCATGTTAGCATAATTACGACCAATAAAAATCGGCGTTTCCTTTCCAATTCGTAATTTGCAAAGATGGCTGAAAAACGAAAGCGAAAAACGCTTTTCGACTTTGGTCGAAGCAACAAAAGACAAGTTATGATGAAAATGATAATAAATCAGTGGAAAATAATGATAAAAGAGGCCCCCAGCCGATAGTTGAACGGATACGTCAGATATAGTTACTTTTAGTTCGTCACAAGAAAGTAAGCAACATTTGAAAAAAGTATCTGGTTAAATAAAAATAAAAAGCACTTTAACCAGGTATGCAGAAAGTAGAAATCATGTGGGTGAACTGAAAGCTGAATAAATGAAACAGTAATTGAAACCCGAATTTTCTGCAGCCGTATATAAATTTGACTTCAAAAGTGCCCTAAATACTGGAAAGAGAAGAAGCACAGAAGGCTTTTAATGGCTAATGATAGTGATTGTTTGCCATAACCAAAACATGATGTTCAGGGATCCTAAAATTTTGGAATCTCAACCGGTCGACGGCAAAATCCCCCCCCCCCTTACAACAATTCCGTTCCGTACCCCCCCCCCCCCCCCCCCGAAAAAAAAACATAACCGAAAAAAAAACGAAAAAAAAAAATAACATTGATATTTTCAATCAACATACCCTGAATCATTTGCAGTGTGAAAATAGATCTTTTATTATATTTCAGCATCCTGTTGGCATAATAAGGTATTTTTCTGCAATATTTACCTCTACGAAATCGAAAGTTTGTTTACCGGAAGTGCATGTATATGACGGTCTGTATATGACTCTAATGAATCAATAAATTGTTGGAAGCAGTCGTTTTGGTGTTGTTTATTATGTGCCTTTGTGTTTATATATTTTTTTTGTCAATAACTTTTATTTATTTGTGATTATTTTTTTTTATTTAAATGCGTTGTGCTGCAGCTAGCCACTACCATGTGTGTAAGTTTGCCAGGCCGGATTTGTGTGCATATCGGGTTGCCAGTCCGACTTTGAAATGTACTTTTTACTGGGTCACCACTCCCGTTTTCTTTATCATCATGAGCCGGGTTGCCAAGCCGGTCATTTGATTTTTTAAACATCGCAAGTAACTTGCGCTGAGCCATTTCAACGAAATGCAGCCTTGTCACTGATACCATCCCCTTATATACCAAATATAAAGTTGAGTAATAACACCAAACAGTTATCAGTTTTTTTTAATTCTTTTATTTTGTTCTTACAAATTACAAATTACTAAGGAGATCAAACATTTTGATTAGCCTTTGATATTGTCATTAATTACCGCATTTAAAAGTCGACCGGTTACAGTTTGCAAACAAGCGATGGTCCATTATTACGGCAAAGATAATTACACGGCACCGTCCAAATAACCGCTAAGTACAAACCGTCAATCCATTCATCTTAACTGCCCAATAATGACCTAGACGGGTGTCCCCGCCTGACCCCCACTGACACCTGCCCCGAGGGCACACCGGAAATTCAAAAAGTAGGTCAATTGGTGTGTAAGAGAGACTATTATGAACCGTTTGGACCGATTTTGAAAGTTTTAGACGATGATTATGGATTTTTTTTCGACCGATTTTTTTGGTACTTTTTGAAATCTGAACCGGTCGATTGAGATCAAAATCGGTCAAAACCGATAAAAAATCGGTTTTTAGGATCCTTGATGATGTTGTTCAACAGACTTAAAAAGTTCAAATATTTAAAAAAGTTCTAAAGTTTTAGTTTTCTTCATAGTTAATGGATGTTTCAAAGACACTAGCAATAATGAATGGCATTTAAGAGGCATGGAACAAAAAGGGAGATAATATAATTCACTTTTTGTTTGTTAAGATATATTTTGTATTGACCCCTGTGTTTTTGGGAATGTCCCCACTATTTTGCCAACAGTGGGCCCTTTGACCCCGCTGATTTCATTTCTAGAATGAACCCTGCATCAGCAATGTCACCTAGACACTCGATAGAAACTGTAGAGAATCCGTAGTTTAAATGTAGCTGATCATTGGTCAAGGTTGAGTCGGATGAATTTTTAAAAAGACATAAAAAAGGCTGCATAAGATGAAAAATGAAATATGTATTCATTTTTGGTTTATATGCTTCTTTTATCAGTATTTGTCCATACAAGTCAACTCCTGACCTAATAGGCTGATATTAGCCATAATCAAACTTGGCCTAAAGATTAAAGCTATTAACTTTGTCATAAAATTGGAGCTGATTGCTTAAGAAATGAAGATGCAAGAGTGCAAACAAAGTGAAATCTGGCATTTTTTTAATATTAAAAGGGGCATAACCCATTACGTAATTGGCCGATATCGGTCATAATCAAACTTGGCCAAAAGAATATGGTAATAAACATTGTCACAAAGTTTGGAGATGATTGCTTAAGAAATGAAGATGCTAGAGTGCAAACAATGTAAAATCTGGCATTTTTTAATGTTAAAAGGGGCTTAACTCCTGACCTAATTGGCCGATATCAGTCATTATCGAACTTGGCTGAAAGAATATGGTAATAAACATTGTCAAAATTTTTGAGGATGATTGCTTAAGAAATGAAGATTCTAGAGTGCAAACAAACTAACTGTGGACAGACGGACAACAGACATTCATTGATCCTTATAGCTCATCCTGAGTACATGTGCTCAGGTGAGCTAAAAAATACTATGAATAGAGAATTTCCACAAATGTGTCACTTAAGTTATGGGACAACTAGGTGTGACCACCAGTCTGGCCAAAACAAGAACAATAATTGAAGGTGATTATTATTCCTGCACACTGCTTTAATGCAGTAAGATATCTCCAAAACTGAAAAAGTAATTAACACCACATATTTTCCCCCACACATTACATATACAGAGAAGTTTCTAAGAGCCATTACTTTTAAAACACATCCATAAGGAAACTCCACAATATGTCATTTAAAACAGCTCCTCATGGTGATCACACATGCCAAGTTTCATTGAAATATCTCTGAAAATTCTAAACAAAAGTGTTCTTTGGAACACATGTCACTTGCTGAAGCCAGACGGAAAAAGTGTGATGGAAAAAGTGTGACTGAGAGACAGACAGACAGATGGAAAAGTGATCCCTATGTGTCACCTCTGCTTACAGCAGGTAACACAATAAAACAAATCTATGAATAATGCATATACACGCAATATAACATGTTCATCTCTGTGAACGAGTATCAAAATAGCTACAGACTGCTAACCCTATTAATAATTGTTCAAATATCCTTTTCCCAGCAAACATAAAAAAAAAAATATATAACCTTAATTAAGAATGGATCCTTAAGTTTGGTGGCTGCCAATTAATTATATTTATAAATGCTCTTAAGTGGCTTCTCAACATTTGAAGGACTTGACATCAGTGATTTGTTAAGGACAAATAATGAATACAGATTGTACAGAAATAGACATTACTGAGTTGATTCAACATGGGGTAAGAAGTAAAAACATATATACTTCTATACTTTTAACTTTCTTTCTCTTTCAGGTCAATTAGGAATCAAGTTCTTACAAATTCTCCAACTCTGACAGAGTCCTTGGGTTAGACCTATTACTTTGTGTCTGCAAAATTCATGAAAAATGTTTGCCACAAACAGGGTTCAAACCATCAGATCGGAAGACACATGCATGTTACCACTGAACAGTGGCTTTCATTCAATAATTTAGATACAACAAATAAAAGTAGAAACCATCCAAAAGAAAGACCTTCATCTCTTGTGCAATCCAACCCTACTCAATCTTAATTTTTCCACACACACAAAAACAACACTACAAAAACCCTAACAAATCATGAAGAAACAGTTGGTCTACAATCTGCATCGTCTGATACATACCCAACATACTATCTGCCATTGAATTTTATGCCTTCAAGAGTGTGTCAAATTACGCCATTTCAGTGTTTCCATTACATATTTTTTAACCAGTCATAGAGGTCTATATACGGCTCTTTACAGCATGTTTCTATGACTTTGAAGCCTCCATGCCAAAAAGTATTTAATTTATAAAACACATTATCAGTGGTTGATCTATCAGTCAATGACTGCAGTAAAATGACATTTAGCTTTCCCTTTTCCCCATGGCATGAGGTCATTAAATGAAATGAGATAAATCAAGCAGGGGTTTCATGATTAGATACTAAGTAGCTTAACACTGTGCATTATTCTACAATAAATCACTCAAAACAAAACTCTTTCCTAAGTGACAATATTTCAATACTAGATTAACCGGTCAAGGGACAACTAGCCTTATAAACTAAGTGCCAAAAAAGAGAAAAATATACTAGTACCATATCTAATGACTTAAGAATGTTGCGCCAGAGAACAGAACCCTTGATCTCCTGGTTAACCACACATGAAATATGACCAAGGTCGTATTCCACCAAAAATTCTTAGCGCTAAGTAAATCTTAAATACTTAAAAGTGAATTTCATCAATCTTGTTTTTCTAATAAAAATAACCAAATATTTTTTTTTCTTGACAATTATTCTTAATTATTTACATAATAATTCATTTCAGCTTAGTCATGTACTTATATACTTCATAAAGTAGTAATGGTGGAATGTGTATCTACCTACTTTAAGAATTTGAGTGTTACTTAGCACTAAGTATTGTTGTGGACTTTACGCCAGTTTCTTGAGGTTTGCGGAGATTAATGAAAACCTGAGTGTTACTTAGCACTAAGTATTGTTGTGGACTTTACACCAGTTTCTTTAGGTTTGCGGAGATTAATGAAAAACCAGAACTACTACTAAAGGTGATTAATACCTTGACATCCCACCTTGTCTTGTGAGTGTAGATGTGCCTTGACAGGACATGGTGGGATATAGCCTCAGCCCTCTACTTTGTGAAGCAGTGGTATAGCAATGACCATCTAAAGTATTTCCAGGGACAATAAAGAGACAGATAGAGGAAGCTGTAGACTATGCTATGTTGTACTCACCTGGCCCAACTCCTGCTTGGATTTGATCCTACAGTGGTTATTATGATTCTGCCATCTGAAAAATATAAAAAGAAACATTCAACATGCCACCTTTCTCTTTAATTAAGTAAGTTTACCCACCACTATGTTCTCAACTTTGTAATACTATGCCGCAGCAAACTTTGCCGTGTGCAGGTGCTCGTACACCAGTTTGACTTTATCTTCCCAACATTAACCCTTTCCCTCATATAGACTCATTTTGACGCACTCAATAGGTACCACATAAAGCCTGATCTGCAGAAAACCACAGTTAAACCTTACCAAATTTAATTACAAAATCCTCATTTCCAGACCACTGAGGAGCAGCGAACAGCATAAAACCTGATCAGCCTGCGAGTTACTCGCAGGCTGATCTGGTTTTATGCTGTTCGCATAGGTCTTTTCATGGTTTCCTCTATGAGGGAAAGGGTTAAAGTGTTTACATTGCTCCGCTAGATAATACATGTACCATCCTACCTTATTACTGATCTGCATGCCAATTACTTTTCTTCAAGGTTATATTCCAGCTGATCAAGATGTGCCAACCATTCTTCTACCATTATCACTAACAGGGATAAGCAATTTGTGTGCTCTTCTGATATAATTTGAAGATGAAATGAAAATACTTCACATCTTTTGTCAGGCATGTAATGAAGAGAAGAAGTATTCTTTGGAAGATATGTCACCTGCTGCAAGAAGCGTGATGGAAAGAGTGTGACTGAAGATTACAGCAGGTGACACAAAAAGGGCCCGTTTCTTATAGACTAATTGTATACATTCAGGTGGTGCATTAGGTAAATATAAGGGCAGTCACTTTAAGTTAATTAGAAGCCAACATAAAATAGCATGTTTATTTAGTAGAAATGTTGATGAGGATGATGATCAAAATTGTAAAAACAACTGATAATAATCGTAAATTGAATGGCTGTTCTAGATTCAAATATAGAAAAATGCCACTATTTAAAATGTTATGCCAGAGACCTGCTGACTGAAAACAGCACGCAACTAATCAGCATCTGAGAGAGGTGTTATGAAGGTGTGCTAAGAGTGCTGAGCATGCGATTTATGGATGAGGTGTTTTCATAAATATTGGCACTGAGGTTGCTAAGCAACCCATCAAAATATTTATCTTCTGTCTTATATCTTATTTACCTTTACCTCATATAGAGGTATTTTAACACAATGCTAAACAAAGCAGACCCAGGTCAGATATCTTTCAGGAGATATCTGACTAAGGTCTCCTCTGTTTGTTCATACAATATTGCAACCCAGATTCTACGCAGTCTGCATGACAAAGAAATATCAATTGTTTCATATAACATTTTAAGTTCAGTAAATTAACACCAGGTATTCAATAGGACATAACTCTGTACATGAGGTAAAGACTTATCTTAACCCTTTCCCTCATATAGACTCATTTTGACGCACTCAATAGGTACCACATAAAGCCTGATCTGCAGAAAACCACAGTTAAACCTTACCAAATTTAATTATAAAGTCCTCATTTCCAGACCACTGAGGAGCAGCGAACAGCATAAAACCTGATCAGCCTGCGAGTTACTCGCAGGCTGATCTGGTTTTATGTTGTTCGCATAGGTCTTTTCATGGTATCCTCTATGAGGGAAAGGGTTAAACTTATGAGGTCCTTTCACTGATTGACAATCAAAATCATATTCCCCTTCTGAGTCTGACAGGTAACACAATAGCCAGTCAGCACATGAGAGAAAAGTTCGGATAAAAGGTGTGAACAGGTGATTAAAATGTACGCATTTGGACAGTCCAAAGATGCTGATGATATTTGCAATCGCCACAAAAGCTATTGCTTTTTTATACCCCTATAACACAAATACAAAGCAATTGTAAGTCAGTGACAACTATGGAGACCCATCAGAATACTTGTAGTGAAGATCCTTTACCTGATGTCATAGCTATCACTGAACGTGATTAATACCCCCACATACTGCTACTACACTGATCATTTAAGGATATAATTCTTTAATACAAGATACTTGAAACATTATGTTTTTTTGTTTGTTGAGTTTAAGGTCCTGCCATCAGTATTTCAGTCAATTGGAGACTATTTCTATTATAGACAGATATAGTGCTGTGACACTGCATTATAACATCAAAGACATGTGGCATGATACCACCAAGTCACATTATCCTGACACCAGGCCAACCAGTTGAATTCCACCAACATTACATAGAGCTAAGTTATACTTAAATTCCTAACCTAGGCGGATACACATTCCACCATTATTATTTTATGAAATATTTAAGTACATGACTAAACTGAAATAAATTTTTTACCTTAATATCTAACAACAATTGATAAGAAAGGAAATATTTGGGTATTTTTATTAGAAAAACAAGACTAATGAAATTCTCCCTTAAGTATTTAAGTTTTACTTAGCGCTATGAATTGTTGGTGGAATTTGACCCTGGAACTACCCATTTAAGCTGAGCCCCAAGCAAGAGACACATTAATCTGCACTTTTGATTGGTCTTATCATGATAAATCATTATTTAAGTGTGAAGGCATAATAAACTTCATGTAATTTGACGGTAGGACAGGACTTGACCACATGAGACCTGACAAGTGTGCTCCCTATATTGCCCCCACTTTGCTATGGAAAGGGAACATGTTATAGTTATCTGCATGACCATGATACCCTGGGCTGACCGACAAACAACGAATATAGAAATAGAAGGAAATGGACCAGTTTCACTCTCAACCCTTTATACATACATTAGAGAGAAAAATTCTTTTTTACTCAAATAATATGTACAAAAGAAACATCACCGTGGGAGTGAAGTCCTAAACTCCATTTCATTAAGATCGTGAGTACTTCTATTCAAGGGACATTCAAAATGAGTTTCATTTTAACCCTTTCCCTCATACAGACTCATTTTGACGCACTCAATAGGTACCACATAAAGCCTGATCTGCAAAATAAAAGCCAAACTCAAACCTTACCAAATTTAATTATAAAATCCTCATTTCCAGACCACTGAGGAGCAGTGAACAGCATAAAACCTGATCAGCCTGCGAGTGACTCGCAGGCTGATCTGGTTTTATGCTGTTCGCATAGGTCTTTTCATGGTATCCTCTATGAGGGAAAGGGTTAATGCTGACTTAAAAGTAAACACATGCTGAAATACGAGGACAGCATGACTATTTGGTCTACTTCATCATATTTATGTATGCAACTTCTAATCAGCTCTCTTAAATGATAAAAGCGGAAACCAGCTAGATTAATACTTCTTCACATTGTAAGTATTTCTTCACTAATGATTACAGAATGAATTATCACAGGACAGTAAACTATATTTTTTTTATGTCTTGTCTAGCAGGCTTCCAATCAGGTGACATATCAAGTAGCTAATTACTTGCAGGTTGAACATAATTATGTAAACTTTCCTTTATACATTAGATACCCACTAAAAATTAGAAGAACTTTCATTGAAGATGATGAATTCCCCCAGATACAGCTTTGTCATCGTTACGGTAAAAATGTCACACAGTCTTGTCAAAGTTGAAAGATAAGAATAAAACACACTACAACCAGGTAGAGCTCTGATATACTTATACATGTACTGCAGACAGAAAATATTCAAAAAATATAAACAAGAGGCCCAAGGGCCATAAACGCTCACCAGTGTAAATCAGCATATTCAAGATGATTTTTTCTATAAGGAAATCAAATGACAAACCAGAGATCAACTTTATTTTAGCAATCATAGCAGACATTCATGAAATCAATCCTGAAATTTATTAATTGAAGATAATAATTATAATATATTGTATTATCAGTTGCAGTTACACGATGTGATAGTTTGAAAGACTAAAATGCGGATCATTTAACGGTCTTTTATTTTATTTTTTTTTGGGGGGGGGGGGTAATTTTCACCTACAGTTGAGGAAAAATATATACTTTTACGGATGGGAATGGGGCCAAATTTCGTCCCCATATTGGCTTTTGCACAGAAGAAGAATTTTGATGTTTTCTATATAGAGTATATAAGGGAATTAGCCAACCCCCTAGGGGCCTCATTTTTCAAGGGATCAACTTTATTTTAGCAATTATGGTATGGCAATTATGTGACAGGACATTCATGAGGTGACTATTTGTGCCAAAGGAAAATAAATTCTGACCATTTGTTTCAGAGGAGATGATTTTCAAAGTTTTCAATTATTTTTTCTATTTGTTGCCATGGCAACCAGAGTTCTTCATGGATCAACTGTATTTGAGCAATTTTTGTAGAGGCCCACCTAAGGATCATACATGCCAAGTTTTACCAAATTCTGTCCAGCGGTTTCAGAGGAGATGATTTTCAAAGTTTTCAATTATTTTTTCTATTTGTTGCCATGGCAACCAGAGTTCTTCATGGATCAACTGTATTTGAGCAATTTTTGTAGAGGCCCACCCAAGGATCATACATGCCAAGTTTTATCAAATTCTGTCCAGCGGTTTCAGAGGAGATGTCTTTTAAAGCAAATTGTTGACGACGGACGAAGGGTGATCCCAATAGCTCACTCTGAGCACTTCGTGCTCTGGTGAGCTAAAAAATTAAGCTGATCATGACATGCCAAAGATATGTGTAAATAGCATTTGTACTTACAAATGCTGTGAAGTAATATCAAAATTGGACAAATAGTAGCTGAGAAATAGAGCTGACCATATACAGTCAAGAAATATGACAAGGGGGGCATAACTCAATAAAACTGAAGCAAGCATGACAATTCATACAATATGAGGAAGTAGGCTTGGTACTTATAATTGTTGTGAAATTAAATTTAAATGTGACCAATGGTAACTGAGCACAGTGTGGACAAAATATGTTCAATATAACAAAGGGCAGTAACTCATATGTAACAATGGGCCATAACTCATTTAAAATTCATCTTAACAAAACATGCCAACAATATGTGCATCTAGGCTTGGTATTTATTAATGCTGAGAAGTTAATTAACTAGATGTGGGTGTTCCTCGGAACACTTGTGTCGCCTGCATTTAAGCATGTTTGATGAAAGAATTGACTAGAAAATCGATCTTTTGACAAATTATTGATAAAGCATAATCTATTTTGTGAGGTACAAAATAACACCAAATCACACACACACACACACACATATATATATATTTTTTTTTGGGGGGGGGGGGGGGGGGGTCAAACAGTGCAATATGTAATAATTTTCCCGAGCACTTTCGACTATACAGTCTTCATCAGAGGAGTGTCAGAATGACTATGAATTCAAAACATTAACTGTAAGAAAAATTATGACGTCATTAAGCACTTATGACGTTAATTATATATATGTTGCAAGTTTGTAGTCATCATTATCATTATTGAGTTATCATTCTTGTGTACTGCACTCAGACCAATGAGATCTATCTACTATAAATGTTTAAGGCAACACTTCAAATACTTTACAAGTTATGCACCACACAAGAATTAAATCCAAAAAAATAAACAAAGGGAAATAACTCCAAAAATACAACAGTTATCATTCTTGCACAATGCACTCCATGAGATCTTTCCACCTGTGAGGTTTCAAAGTAATACCTCAAATACTTTTCGTGTTATGCTCCAGACAAAAATGAAGTCTGAGTATCAACAAAGGGCAATAACTCAGAAAATATGAAAGTCATGGTTATCATTCTTGTGCACTGCACTCCACCTCAATGTGATCTATCCATGTTTTAAGTTCCAAGGTGATACCTCAAATACTTTTTGAGTTATGGTCCGGACAAAAAAAAAAAGGGTAATAACAGAAAATACAAAGTCAGAGTTATCATACTTGTGCACTGCACTCCACCTCAATGTGATCTATCCATGTTTTAAGTTTCAAGGTGATACCTCAAGTACTTTTCGAGTTATGCTCCGGACAAGAAAGTGTGACGCCGACGACGCCGACGACGACGCCGACGACGACGACGGACAAAGTGATCCCTATGTGTCTGCCATGCTATGCAGGCGACACAAAAATCAGACCAAAAGTAGACAAGAAATAGCACAGACAAAATATATGTAAGAAATATAACCAATGGCCACTATTTAAAATCAAGCCAATCATGATGTGCCAACAATATGCACAACTAGGCTTGTTACTAAGCAGACTTGTAAGATTTAGTTAAAATCCAATCAAAGGTAACCTAGAAATAGCACAGAATGTCAATGATGGACGTGACTCTCATATAGCCCCCATATACCTCATATCTGGGGGTATAACAAGAGAGCCAAGATGGCCCTGAGTCACTCACCTGAATAAGATTAATGCAACAAGAGCTGTCAGGGAGACAGCATGCTCAAATTTTCTCAGTGCTTTAGAGTATTAAAAAATAAAATTCACTCTATTTGTTGTTGGCTGTGGAGATTGAATGTGCACGCATAATCTGAACCAGGAATTTTCTAAGTTAACAAAGGGGAATTCAGGAAAAATCCAAGCTAGAGCTATGGGTCTTGGTCAGGGAACTACAATTATGACCCCAAATACATTTGTAAAGCAAGGGCTCAGCACAAGAGGGTCTAATTAATACATATAAGTTACAACCTTTTTCCAATGGGCCCACGAAAGTTTCAAGTGAATACCTTACATGCTTTTGGAGATATAAGAGGATAGAAAAACTTTCTTACCAAGTTCCATGAAGACTGAGCAAAGAATATGGCATGTAAAGGTTTCAAGGTTTGTCATGATGACCTACTTTTTGACCCCACATGACCCAGTTTTAAACTCATTAGTTGAATAAGGGATTAACTATGTAAATTGAATTTCAAGGTTACCTGCCCTTTTGAAATGGGTAACATTTATTTTTAACAAGTATACTAAGTTTTATGTGATTGTGTTTGTGGTTATGGAGAAATTGACCTCAACAGAAAACTTAACCAACCCAGAACATTTTAAATCAGAAAAGGGCCCTACCCATACCAAAGTGAATTTTAGAGTTACCTGCTCTTTAAAAATGGGTTCCCTTAAAGGTAGTAAACAAGTTTTCCAAGTTTGAAGAGAATAATTATTTTGACCAATAACAGAAAATTCTATGTAGAAAAAGGGCCCTGACAATTAAGGATGTGACAGGACATGATGTGAATCAACAAGCGTGATTCCTATATAGCCCCCACCCCTCCTCACTTTGAAGATGCAGGGGTACAACAATGGAATACAAGAGCTGTCAGAGGACAGCACGCTCGACTATTCAAAATGCTTGTTAGTAAATCAAATGAAATCTATTACAATTCTCGCCCTTCACATACCCTGTATATAATAATAGTCAAAAATTATATAGCTTGATAGTCTGATACCCCTTAATATTTTTACAAAGTCTAAAATCAATAGCATGCCTAGTTACTGAGACATAAGCATAATAACACTGTGCAAGCAAATTTTTAAACAAGTATCCAAGTTAAACAAGTAACTGGTGTTGTATGCAACACATGAAGTCCCCTACTGGCTCCACCTTGACTCAATATGGTAATCAATAATACATTTATGAATTGATGAACAAGTCTTCAAAATAATCTTCAGACATACGAAATGCAAGCAAGACAGATGCAAGAAATAGAATTAATAATAGTTACCTTGCCTGATCCAAAATGTTTTTCTTTAGTCTTAAGTCTTGTTGATGAGAAATGAGAACTTTCACTCTGCATCACCACCCTGACTATATACATGCCTTATAAAATTTATTATTAAGTTATCGCGGTCGCGGGATCCCATTTTTTGCCATATTTTCACTATTTCCGTTACCATAACAACCACAATTTTAGTCGAAGAACAAACATAAAATGATGTACATAATCTACATATTGCCATCTAGTCATATACCAAGTTTCATCAAGTTAGCTTGCTTAGTTATAAAGTTATCATGGGATCCCTTTTTTTTGCCATATTTTCATTATTTCCGTTACCATAGCAACCACAATTTTAGTCAAATAAAAAAAATAAAACAATGTGCATAATCTACACATTGTCATCTAGTCATATACCTAGTTTCATCAAGTTAGCTTGCTTAGTTATAAAGTTATCGCGGGTCCCATTTTTGCCATATTTTCACTATTTCCGTTACCATAACAACCACAATTTTAGTCGAAAAATAAGATACACTTGGCATCTAGTCATAAACCAAGTTTCATCAAGTTAGCTTGCTTAGTTATTAAGTTATCGCGGGATCCAGATTTGAGCGGACAGACAGACGGACGGACAGACGGAGGGCAAACCTATAGTCCCCTCCGGTGTGAACACCGGTAGGGGACTAAAAGGGGCCATAATTTGAATAAAATTCAGTCCAAAAGTTATCTTTCTTGGTTTTGTGATGCCCCTGAATACACTCCTTAACTTTCTAGTCAATACCATAAACAATTTCTGAGATATAATATGAAAGAACCTTGCATGCAAAACTTAAACCAAAATGTTTCAAATAAATCGCATGCCTGGATACTGAGATATAAACATGAAAGTACCTTGCATGCAAAACCAAAATTTCTAAGTTAAAAAAGGAACCATAACTTCTAATATATTCCATCAAAAGTTATCTACCTTGATAGTATGACACCCCTAAATGTATTAAAGATGCTTCAAATCAATCGCATGCCTGGATACTGAGATATAAGCATGAGAGTTTCTTGCATGCATGCAAAACTTTAACCAAAAAGTAAAAAGTTAAAAAGGGGCCATAATTTGTAATATATTCAATCAAGAGTTATCTACCTTGGTTGTCTGATGCCCCTACACATATTCATAAACTTTCAAGTCGATACAATGAATGGTTATTGAGATACAAGGCTGATAATAACTTGCATGCAAAACTTTAACCAAAAGCTGCAACGCCAACGCCGACAACAGGGCGACTACAATAGCTCTCATATTCTTCGAAAAGTCGAGCTAAAAATCTGTGAACATATATACCTGAAAGACAATGAGAAATCTCCAACAAATGTGTCACTCTCCCTCACAAGGAATGTGCCATCACCAAGGTGAGCATATTCCCTGAGCTTGGCCTCAGCATCCCTTCTTCCCCCTGGTAAGCGACCCTGGAACCATTTCTCACAGTAGTGCAATTCGTCCTGGCCTTGGCCCTGTAAACAACAATCAACTTTGTCAATTAGTTATCTCCATTTATTCAATTATCAGTTACCTTTTAACATCAAGATGGGCCCCATGTTCTTGACAATACTTAAGCACTACCTCAGGCTCAAATTTGAGTATCATATGTATCCCATGACTTCTCCCTGAACACGTAGGCCACGGGTTTTAAAACTTGGTTAACGCCCCTTGCAAGCAACCAGATTCGTTGAAACCAGACTCATTGAAGCTCAGTAACAAGTTTTTGGAAGATGTTTTGAGATCTTAAAATATTCAGATTTTAGATACGAACCAGCAACTTGTAAAATCGATGAAACTGAAGTTTAATAAAAATATTACAGCATAATGTAGAAAGTGTATGAACATACAAACACTATACACATGACCGTATCGGACATGTCCCAATCTGCGGTCCTGGTATATAAGCTGATTACAATGGGTACATTTAACTGAACATTGTATCTTATGTTGTAAAGCCTTGTAAATATATATTTAATTTTTTACATATCATCAATATAAAAATAATGCCATGCTTCTACGTCACGCTACGTTATCAAGGGCAATAACTATCGGGAAGAATGTAAATCTCAGGACCTGTACCTAAATCCCGTACCAAATCAAAACTTATCTGTGTTGAATTTTATCATTGTCTTTCTTGTTGCTGATGATGATGATTTTTTTTTTTTTTTACATTGACATTTACACTGCTTACTGTCTGGAAATTTCATGCATCTTGCAGACCCAAACTCTTCCAATAATTATATAAGAAAG
>CM037783.1:50990593-51040593 GCA_021229015.1 Solen grandis | reverse complement strand
ATTGGGTCATGTTGGGTCAAAAAGAAGGTCACAAGGTCACATCTTTTAAAAAAATTTGTTAACACTCTAGAGGTCACATTTTTGGCCCAATCTTCATGAAGCTTGGTCAGAATGTTTGTCTCCAAAAAATCTTGTACAAGTTAGAATTAGGGTCATGTGGGGTCAAAAAGTAGGTTACGAGGTCAAATCGTATAAAAACCTTATTAGTCCCCTACCGGTGTTCACACCGGAGGGGACTATAGGTTTGCCCTCCGTCTGTCCGTCCGTCCGTCCGTCTGTCCGTCTGTCTGTCCATCTGTCCGCTCAAATCTGGATCCCGCGATAACTTAATAACTAAGCAAGCTAACTTGATGAAACTTGGTATATGACTAGATGGCAATGTGTAGATTATGCACATCATTTTATTTTTGTTCTTCGACTAAAATTGTGGTTGCTATGGTAACGGAAATAGTGAAAATATGGCAAAAAATGGGATCCCGCGATAACTAAGCAAGCAAACTTGATGAAACTTGGTATATGACTAGATGGCAATGTGTAGATTATGCACGTCATTTATTTTTTGTTCTTCGACTAAAATTGTGGTTGCTATGGTAACGGAAATAGTGAAAATATGGCAAAAATGGGATCCCGCGATAACTTAGCAAGCTAACTTGATGAAACTTGCTATATGACTAGATGGCAATGTGTAGATTATGCACGTCATTTTATTTTTGTTCTTCGACTAAAATTGTGGTTGCTATGGTAACGGAAATAGTGAAAATATGGCAAAAAATGGGATCCCGCGATAACTAAGCAAGCAAACTTGATGAAACTTGGTATATGACTAGATGGCAATGTGTAGATTATGCACGTCATTTTATTTTTGTTCTTCGACTTAAATTGTGGTTGCTATGGTAACGGAAATAGTGAAAATATGGCAAAAAATGGGATTGATTACCATATTGAGTCAAGGTGGAGCCGGTAGGGGACTTTATGTGTTGCATACAACACCAGTTACTTGTTAACACTCTAGAGGCCACATATTTGGCCCAATCTTTATGAAACTTGGTTGGAATGTCTGTCTCCAAAAAATCTTGGACAAGTTAGAATTAGGGTCATGTGGGGTCAAAAAGTAGGTCAGTATGAAAATTCCAACATATGTTGCTCATTTATAATTAGGTGAATGATTCAGGGCCATCATGGCCCTCTTGTATAAATAAAGCAAATGGTAGATGACAGTAAAATATCGGTTTGGCCCCAACAACATATCAACAGATATCAAGCGGGGTCAGAATTGCAACATGAGAATATATTGGTATTACCAATCTCCAAGCAGAGTTGTCGTTCGTTCCTCACATAATATCTCTGCAACGGGCTCAGTGACAAGAATCTTGTCAAAACAGAAAACACTTATTAAACATGGATTTAAGAAAAAAATTAAAATTCTTGACTCATCATAAAACGTGTGTAAAATATTAATATTGATTGTTATTATGGGAACTATTTTATGCTTTATTTCGCCGAAAACGCTCGTCTGCAAATGTAAATATTTACAGATTCAGCTGGATATCGTAATTTATGACCAGCTTTTTATTTTCATAATTTGTAATTTTGATGACCATTGCGATAAGGTTCAGTGGTGCTATTTATATATATTTCACAATTTATGGAGCCTATCTAGTCGCCCTTCAAAGTAAATATTTTAACAATGGCCTGGATTATGTCATTTATTAGGAACTACTTTCTGAGCCCACCACAGAGGTGAATTTAACGTAAGCCGATGTGTAAGAGAGTGTGGTAGTGCGCATCCCTAGTATTTACTCTTGAAATTTGAGTTTGACTCACAAATAGGAGATGTTCTGATCTTCTCCATTGAATGATGTACTGAACTTTGGAAACTAGTGGTTAATAGTCACTGTGTTGTAATGTTAGATCAAATACTGCTCTCGTTGTCAGACTCTTTGCCTGCTTTTCTCAGTTATCAGATTTTGATTTTGAATGACTTCATTATATTTCGCTATAGAGAGTATGTATACTACAATCTTAAACAAGTTTATGTCAAAAGATTCTTCTGTCAGGGATAGAACATTCAGTTCACATGAAATTTAACCCTTTACCTCATGAATATATTTATATAATTATTTGCAAATCAGACTATAAAATCAGAGATACAATATTGTATGAGTAAACAGAGGAGACCCTAATCAGACAACTCCTAAATTTAGGAGCTGCCTTGTCTGAGTCTACCCTGATTGGCAATGCATCAAAATGTATGTGTTTAAGGTAAGGGGTTACTTTCTCAGTGGTTCTTCAAACTTACACAGCCATTTATCAGATACACACTTAATTTCCTCCTTTTGACTTGGATATTCATGTCATAAATTTACATATTTCAACTATGGAGACAGTTTATAGGACCTTAGACCTTCTGTCTTGTATTTTCACTGATCCCTATTATAAAATCTGTTTCTTTGACATAAATGAAAGGACAAAGATCAGTTGTGTTTCAGAATTTAGAATAGTAGATAAATCAACGATAATGTGTGGAAAATATTCACTTCATTTTATCCACATTTCTGGGTAAAGTCTAATGAAATTTTTATAATAGAAATGACATCCAGTTTATAATTATTACATCATTTTACAGAAAATATGAAGTCATTATGAAGAGAATGTATAATGATAGAAAAGATGACTAAGCATGTGATAGGTTCTGTTTCAGATATGAAAAAACAAGGATTTCCTGAGTTTGTTATCTAGTTGAGTACATAGTATATTGATTTTGTTTTCATATTTTATCTACAGATGGTATGTATGTTCACAGTACTGCTATTTAGGGTTGTATCTTTTAAGACCAGTTTATAGGAAGTCTTACATTCATAAGTGCTGTCTTGATTGGTCTTGGAAGTACTTAATTGAATATAATTTATATATATTAACTGTCTATGCATATACTGATACTTACATGTCTGTATCCTTAACAGAAAGTTAAAATCTATATGTAAAGGCATTAAATTTCATCTTGAATTTAAGACTTCTCAAACATGATAAACTGTGTCAAAAATGTCAGCAATGAAATGGCCTGTGTTAATTCCTGCTCATTAGTATGTATGTGACCTTGACATTGGTACATCATTTTTATAACCTTGACCTTGCTTCAAGGTCAGGATGAAGCTTAAATTTGCCCTTTGCCCTTTCTTGCAGCTGCTTGACCTTAAAGTCATATGGTTGAGGGCTTGGCTAACTATTGTAGTATTAAACCATTATATAGTTTTTGCTTTCAGATTTTATCCTCTGATTGTTATTTATTAATTTCTGTACTGTCCCTTTGAAGTTGAAAAAATTGCACTTATTGTAGCATGAAAATTATTTTTTCATTTGACTTTGTGATAATTTTTTTGTGTGCCAATTTAGAATTTGATAGCATGAAATTTCTTTGTCCCCTTTCTTAAGCATAACAGCAAATTGTATAACTTTTTTGTCATTGTTTCTCTCATTGATGTTGAACAATGAGGAAAAGTTTTTGGAGACAGTTCATGCATAATTTTTTTTAAATGACTTCCTATTAAAATGTAACGTGTTTCTTTGGGCATTCTTCTTCCTATGTTTTTAATGGTTGAGTTTTATAATTATCCTGGTCACGATGCTGATGTCTGTATTATGGCAAATGTAGAATGTCTTAAATTTGATCTTCATACTTCTGAAAGTCCTTAGGTTTACCAAGAGGAAAGTCACAAAGTTGTTTTAATACTCTCTTCAATGGACAGTTACTGTTGTCACTTACAAATGAGGGTCATTTAACATTATTAACTCTTCACTAGAATGTAATTATAATGTTTATATTAACATGTATATGCTAAGATTCATAAACAGGGTCTCAAATTCATAATCTTGAAACTTTGTATATTTCTAACGTATTTGTTATCACAAAATAAATTTCATTGATATTATTTCAGGAAATAACCCAAGCTATTTGTTATAATCATTAGTGTCAAGCAATGTCGGATTATATCATTTGCCTATCTAAATAGACACAAGTCTGCATGGACATAGGAGGCTGGAAACTTCTTTCATTTCCTGATTTACTAATAACAGCATTTTATCATATGACATTATGCTCAAACAGTTGTTTCCGGTTTCAAATTTTTTTTTCCATGTCACACGCGTGTATTCTATATATATATATATATGCCTAGTGTGTTGAACTCCAACAACTGGGTTAAATGTGTTTGATGCCCTTTAATACAAATGTTAAATCTTTGTTTTTCAGTTATTATTAGAAGCTATTTTCTTGATATTAGATAAATTCACAGTCCATTCATTCATGTTTTTGTTTGTTATAATTTTTGGAAAAAAAGAATGAATGCCATTTTATATCAAATTGTACTAAATAAGTTCATGAAAATGTTATTAAAGGAATACGCTCGGCTGAAATGAAAATTTAACCATCAATAAACCTTTTAGTGTAGATCACTTTGACATGACTTTCATTTTTATACACGCTATATTTGTGAAGATATAGCTGTTTAAAGTTTGTGATTTCGATCGGCTATGGCCGCCGCCATCTTTGTTCATGTTTACCTTTCTGTGACGTCACAAATACCCATTGAACCATATCCCGATCGATGAGTGCGATTAATAGGGGTTGTGATAAAAGCATTAAAGGAATACGCTCGGCTGATTACAACTAGGTTTCAATTGAAAGATATTGATGTAAATAAACCAATTAAATTTCTCATTTCATTGAATCAATCGTAATAAGAAAGAAATTGTAAGTTAAAGACGTCTATTTAAACCAATTTGCTCCGCGATATTTTTTATTTCTATAATACATCTTTGTCATTTTTACCGTGAAATGCTTGCAACTGCGGTTATTGAAAAGTTGTGTGGTGTTAAACTGATTGGATAAGAAATCACTGGCAAGCCTTTGTAACAGAATCATAAGCGTCATATAAAATCGCACCTCAGGGCCATAAAACACGGCCATAAAACGAAGCGTGCGACCGAGTCACCATGTCAACAGACAATTGATGTGCACGTTTTACTGAAACGGACATGTAGAGTATAATCATCACCACAAACATACTAAATGCATTATATAAATATGAAAGAAAAGTGTTGAATCCACGTTTTATATTATAATAATCTATATTATGCTATTTTACGGAAAAAGTCTGTTTAAATAAATATATATAAGTAAAAGTATCGTATCGCAATGAGCTCATGTTATTGTGATATACAGAAAGTAGTTAGCATAATTTACATTATTTTGCTAAATTGCGAGCAATTAGGTGTGTTAATCATAATTACAACACGGTGTCCCTTTGATTCGTCTCTATAGTATTTCACAGTTACCGTCATTGCAATTAGATTTCTACTTACATGATACCGCCCCTTTTATATATTTATGTTTGATTAAAAAACTGTTTAAAAATTGTAATGATTTGCGCAATTAAAATAGCGATGTTTGTGAGAATGTGCATAAATGATTGCGTGACAAGGGGTATTGACTTTAGTTATGGTTCGATCACTATAGCAGGATGTTTAATAAAGTTTTTGAGATATTTCTTAAAATGGAGTGTATAGTTCCTTACGACTTTGAGCCCGAATATACTGAGGAAGAGCTGCAACTGCTTCAAGACAATGACTTACGGGAGGAGGAATATTTATGTGCTGAGGACTTTTGTCTGTGTGATAACTGTGTTATGATGCCATCCAATATGGAAAATGTATGTTGCAAATCGAGTGACTTGGTTGTTGGAAATTTAGATGAACTTACGTGCATTACGAACCATACGGACTTTCACACCTTAGTTCTGAATGATTCTGTTTTAGAAGTTGCATTCATTACCATTCTGGCATACAAAGGTCATAGGACGAGGGCTCCAGACTCTCTCACTCACGAGTAAGAAAACAATAAAATGATCATAGTTTAATCTTTTAATAATATATTTTCATCATATTCAAATAATAAACATTTTTCAAACGATTTCTTCACAACACACGTAATTCCCTTCTATATTTCAATGTATGTACGCAACCGGAAGTGTGTCTGTGAATTCACGATTGTTGAAAAAAAGTCTCGCGAGACCACGAGACGTAAACAATGTCTGCGCACATGTCTCGGAGCAAATTGGTGTAAATAGACGTCTTTAACTTGCAATTTCTTTCTTATTACGATTGATTCAATGAAATGAGTAATTAAATTGGTTTATTTACATCAATATCTTTCAATTAAAACCTAGTTGTTATCAGCCAAGCGTATTCCTTTAAGCGAGCCTCAAATTTTACTAAATAAGTTCATGAAAATGTTATTAACCCTTTCCCTCATAGAGGAAACCATGAAAAGACCTATGCGAACAACATAAAACCAGATCAGCCTGCGAGTAAATGAGGACTTTATAATTTAATTTGGTGAGGTTTAACTGTGGTTTTCTGCAGATCAGGCTTTATGTGGAACCTATTGAGTGCGTCAAAATGAGTCTATATGAGGGAAAGGGTTAAGTGAGCCTCAAATTTTGCTAAACTAGTTCATGAAAATGTTTTTAAGCTAGTTTAGTAAAATTTGATATGAAATAACAATTCATATCAGATTCTATTTATACCATGCACAGCAGCCCAAATCAATTAAACAATCATTATACTGAGAAAAAACAACAAAAAACTTGAATATGAATTTGAAATCTCACATGCATTATGTTCCATATAAATTGACTTACTCTGGAATAACACAGTATTTTTTCCGAGATGAAATGTAGGTACAAGCTCATTTTAACCATTAGAAATGAATATAAGAGTCTACAAGGAATAATAGAAGTACTGTTGTGTTGCATGCTTTTCAGCAAAATTGTATGAACACCTTGTTTGTACCTACATGGAAAAAAACAACATTTATGTGAGTTCAAAATATTGTCTTTTGATGTGTAGAAGGTACAAGTATGTCTGGTGATCACATGCTAGCCTGTGTGAAGACAAGTCTTTATGTAACAAGATGCCATCTTGGGTTTGCAGGTTAATTTGGTTCATTTCTTTACTCTTTGTGATATAAAGAGGTAATTGTGTTAAATTTGATGTGACAAAGCAGTACTTGCAGCATATTGTAATCTGGCTTTACATGTTGAAATACAGTGTAGGTGCATTCTGATAAAATGGTACAACATTCAAACCCATTTTTTGTAGTTTTTTTTACCATCGTTGAATGATGGGGACATATGGTATGGAACTGTCCATCTGACTGTCTGTAGACATATTGTTTCTATGCCATAATTTTTGAATGAATTCATATTAAATATTCAAGTATTGTATATCAAACTACAGGTCAAGTTCAGTTTTTGTGACAATTCACTGATTTATGATAAGAGTAAATTAATGAATTTCTTTATCTTCTTTAATATTAATAGAAGATTTTGAGATCAGCACTAGCTGTATATTTTTTACTCCATATTTACAAAGGATCATCATCATGAACATTTGCAACAAAAACAAAACTGCATCCACAATTGCTGTACAATGATTCCCTTATTCCGGCATATATTGTCTCGTCTCAGCGGCGCTCTTGTCATTAGATGACACAAGGTACAATTTCACAGGTTTATAATATAATGCAGTATCTAGACATGGACCCAAAGCTTAGCATTATAATGGAACTACACTGTACCAACCAGTTAATCTGAGAGACATCCAGTGCAATAGCTGCTTTGTCTGACAAGATTGGTCCACTTTCATGATATATATTGTTATATCCCATTTCACAGAAGTTGTGGCTATATAGGAATCATGCTTGTCACACCCTGTCCTGTCCTACACTCACATTACAGGTCAAGGTGGGATGTGGAGGTATAAATAACCTTTAGTGATAGTTCTTTTTTCTTCTTTGGTAAACCATCAGTTGTAATGACCTGTAAATTAACTTTTGTTTTGGCGGTTATCGGTGCTGTAGAACATCAGTTTCGTTGCAATGTCCTGCAAATTGACAGATTGTGGGATCAACGGCAGTCATGTCTGAAGAAAATGTTGGAAATGTTAATAAAGGATTTAATAGAAGTTGAAATGCACATGAAAAAATTGTCAGTCATAAAGCAGTGGTTTGATTGGTTTGAAGCTATAGATAATATGCATAGGCGGTTATTCTGTGACCCATAGGTTGCAGGTGGAGGCAGGAGATTTAGTGTAGCGGTGATGGTATGGGAGCTAGTGTCCTGTGACCATGGCTCATTGAATATACAAATTTATCAGTCCTGCAGCCTTTAGACAGTTACAGTTTCATCACAAAGTCGCTGAAAAGTATCCAGAAACATATCAGAGTTGGTCAGTCTGAGAGTTACAGGTCTGGTTTATTCTGGTTTATTACCTGTCTTACCTGCTACTGTGTGGTTCTCTTTGCACTACGCCACTTTTTATCAATACAAAAATATTCTCTGACAGATAGAGCTGCTCCTAGTCACTGTAGTGGACAAGTCTATTTTAACATTTTAAGGATGGTTATGTAATTTTCTTTCTAATAGACTTGTTTGTTTTCAGATTTTTAGCAAATTCGTAGAAATGAGTAAGGAATCTTAAGCAGTACTATTAAATTACAGTTTACCTTCCTTATAATTATAGCCCTGGGTGTATGCTATCAAATAAAGATAGTCATAAAAAGCATAAAAGAGATTTCCATAATTATATAGACCTTGGTTTTACCTCAAATTATATTGTTTGTCTCTAAAAAATATGTTGGATGCTTTTTTATCCCTGTATAATATGGTTCAGCTAATATATATGGGATAATGTGTGTTTTTTATTACTTTTTTCCCTTTATTATCAGATTAATTATTCTAGTCTTGTCTGTTACTCTTATTTATATATGGTAATAGAAATACATTTATTAGATGGTAGATTTTGCAATACATAATCTAAAGAATCTGTTTAGAGACTTTAATGCCAGGAACAGTTTAGAGAGGAGTCCTACAGGAATGTAACTGAAAACCAATTACCTTATAAGGAATGGATTGTATAAAGTTGAAGAAAAGAAATCTTGTGTCAATTCTATCAGCTTTACCTTGTACATATAAGTAAGACTGAAATATCTTGGCATTTATTATTCTTGTCTCCATATAGAACTATTTTCTATGAAATATTGTTAATTATTAAGGTATCTATTTATTCAAATTAGTCATTTTTGTAATGTTTTATAAAACAATAATGGTAGAATTTGCAGGAGCCTTGTTTAAGAGTTGAAGTGCTTTTAGTGCTAAGTAGTAGTGTCAGTGGAAGTAGAGCCAGACTCAGATTTTGACAACTTTGAGACATCTTGTTTTAATGAGATTCAGTACAGTATTGTTCATGGTACTGCTTTGCCAGAATAAATCGGTCTTGAAAGGAAGGTACAGGGCTCCAAATTTTTGAAAATAAAAGCAGTACTGAGGTATGATTTCCCTGCTTAAACTAAATGGTTGGCCATTAGGTTCAATAGGCAATTCAGTATGATGAGCTTTGCATTATACTTAAGTATTTCCCAAAAACATAGCTTCAGATAGTTTAAATGTGTCCAGAAGCCTGGAGCTATTCTGAAATGTCATTTATGCCCAGAAAAAAAAACATTTTTGTCTTATTTCTTGTTCTAAAATGTCATTTTAAATCATGTGATAGACCCTGTTAATTTTATGATGTATAGAGGCATAGGCATTTCCACTTTTTACAGATATATTGAAATTAAATTTTCAAAATTTATATCCAATAGCTCTATATACTCTACTATAATGTTGTCAATGGTTGACCTGTTTAACACAAAGGAAGATTATGTGTTGTTTTTTAGCTCACCTGAGCACGTGTGCTCAGGATGAGCTTTTAGGATCGATGAATGTCCGTCGTCCGTCCATCCGTCCGTCGTCCACAATTTGTTCGTTTGCACTCTAGCATCTTCAGTTTATGAGCAATTATCTGCAAACTTTAAAACAATGTTTATAACCATAAAATCTCGGCCAAGTTCGATTATGGCTGATATCGGAACATTAGGTCAGGATGTAATTTAAAATTAAAAAAAGCCAACTCTAGCATCTTCATTTATGAGCAATTATCTTCAAACTTTAACAATGTTTATAACCATAAAATCCGGCCAAGTTCGATTATGGCTGATATCGTACCATTAGGTCAGGAGTTATGCCCCTTTTAAAATTCAAAAAAGCCAGATTTCCCATTGTTTGCACTCTAGCATCTTCATTTCATGAGCAATTATCTTCAAACTTGATAACAATGTTAATAACCATAAAATCTCGGCCAAGTTCAATTATGGCTGATATCTACATTAGGTCAGGAGTTATGCCCCTTTTAAAATTCAAAAAAGCCAGATTTCCATTGTTTGCACTCTAGCATCTTCATTTCTTTAGCAATTGCATTCAAACTTAATACATGTTTATAACCAAAAAATCTCGCCAAGTTCGATTTTGGCTAATATCGGACCATTAGGTCAGGAGTTACACCCCTTATATTATTTAAAAAAGTCAGATTGCACTTTGTTTGCACTCTAGCATCTTTATTTTTTAGGTCATTGTCTTTAAATTTTATAACAATGTTTATAACCATCAAATTTTGGCTAAGTTGGATTATGGCTGAAATTGGACCCTTAGGTCAGGAGTTACGCCCCTTTTAAAATTGAAAAAAGCCAGATTTCACTTTGTTTGCCCTCTAGGTCACCAGGTCAAATCTTAGAAAAACCTTGTGAACAATCTAGAGGCCACAGTTTTGGCCCAATCTTCATGAAACTTGGTCAGGATGTTTGTCTACATAATATCTTGGATGGGTTTGAAAATGGGTCATGTGGGGTCAAAAACTAGGTCACTGGGTCAAATCTTAGAAAAACCTTGTGAACACTCTAGAGGCCACAGTTTTGGACCAATCTTCATGAAACTTGGTCAGGTTGTTTGTCTACATGATATCTCGGATGGGTTTGAAAATGGGTCATGTGGGGTCAAAATCTAGGTCACCAGGTCAAATCTTAGAAAAACCTTGTGAACACTCTATGGGCCACAGTTTTGGCCCAATCTTCATGAAACTTGGTCAGGATGTTTGTCTACATGATATCGAAATTGGGTCATGTGGGGTAAAAAACTAGGTCACCAGGTCAAATCTTAGAAAAACCTTGTGAACACTTTGGAGGCCACAGTTTTGGCCCAATCTTCATGAAACTTGGTCAGGATGTTTGTCTACATAATATCTTGGATGGGTTTGAAAATGGGTCATGTGGGGTCAAAAACTAGGTCACCAGGTAAATTCAGGTAGGATCAAAATGTAGGCCACTTAGTCAAATGTTAGAAAAACACTTTAGATGCCAGATATTTTGTCATTTTGCCTAACACAGCCATTTTAATCAGGTGAGCGACACAGGGCCATCTTGGCCCTCTTGTTTCTGAGACTGAGCAGTTGAAAAAGTCAAAAAATAGGAGATAATTTTCAAAAAAAAGGTAAAGGAGGGCCAAAATTTACTCTTGAAAGAAATGGAAAGGTCCTTTATCATACCTCTATTTCACATATCCAGTAATATCCTATATATTGCCTTGCTTCTTTCCAAAAGAGCTCAATATCTTTTTTGTTGGTGAGTCGAGGTGCTGTATCTGTACATGACTGTATTGTGGACTACTTTCAGTGATAGCTTTAGTTAAGTGAATTTTTTTTTAACTATTTCATTTGAGCTCTTCACTTCATGTCCTTTACTCCAGTGTTCCTTTACCTTTTTGACCATCAGGTCACCACAAAGGGCCAAATTGATAGTTCAGACTATGTAACATTTAGGTTGACCTAAATGCAAATTTAATGTAGATATAACTAGGGAATCTATTATGAATTCTGTCAAGACAATTTACTGCAAAGATTAGTGTGTCAGTATATGTCACCTACCGGTTCTATTGAGGGAGACTTCATAGATTGTGTCTGAGGTGAATCTTAGTTGCTGCTGTGAGCTTTCCATATTTGATTTATACAGTCATGACCTAATTCTAAAATATGAATAGTCTGGTATCATGCCTCAGATGTTTTTACATTTGTCTGCAGGTATTCATTAATATTTTCTTAATGCGTAACACAATGCATGTTGATCACATACGGGATATTTTTTGAGCCTGCATGTGTTCTTTAAAGATGCAATCTCCCAATAAATCAAATGTTTGCAAAACCTATTTTTCACCAGTCTTGTTTCACATAGTATGTAGGTACTTGATAAAGCTTGCATAAATAGTCACAAGGTAGAAATGAAGAATCCAAGCATTTTCATCAGAGAAACAGATATGGTGTATCACATTTCTACTTTATTTAGGCATTAACTACATCAATTGTAAGTAAGGGTGATGGACCTGGGGTTGACCTTCATACTATAATTTCATGGCTGTCTTGTTGCCTTTATTATTATATTTTCAGCTTTCCTCATGTGATAAGGAAGGGCTTTTACTCTCCAATGTTTCACTCTTGTCTTTTGTTTGATGTTTTGGTGTCAGTGAATTGGTGTGTGTTAATTATAGGGACAATCTGTCCTTGATGGTAGTCACTGAATAAGAGTATTCTTTTCATTGCAGGTGATAGAGGACCACTTCAGCCTGTACATGGCCAAATTTCATCATGACAGGTGAGGCATAGCTTCTTGGGAAATCAGTTATGTTAGTGAATTCAGTCTGGATTTTCTTGCCATCTTAGAAAAAGCAGACTTAGTGCAATAGTTAAAATTATATATACATAAAATGGCATCCAAAAAGCATTAATCCGAATCCCATGCTTTATCCAAAATATATATACGTAGTCACACTATATCAGTTATACTTTCTATGAATCTAAATGTACACTCAAATTCTTACTGTTGTCTGAGCGACCAATAACAAAAGGATAAAATATTTCTCACATTTTCCTCAAATTATCATGAAATTTACAGCATAAAACCTTTTTTTTTTCATGGAATCTGAGGTCAGATAGATGGGTTCTTAATAAGGCATAAACAGAGATCATGTGTCTCTCATCAGATATCTCATTAAGGTAGTGTTAATGAGTGCCTGCAATGAATCACTGTTGAATCCTTTTTTGGCTCTCATTTCAGAGTGGTCTCGGTGGAGAAGTTCTTCTACTTTCTGCAGCAGGAACAGAAGGTTGGTTCATAATTCATCAAGTTTTTGTTTGTTTGTTTTTTTGGTTTGAATTTGGTAGGTTAACTATGCAAAATAAGAAAGATTGTCTCTGGTGGCCGATTGGTTAGAGCCTCTGCCGCAGGAGCAGGATGTCATGGATTCAAAGTAGTGAAAAAATGTTACTAGTATAGTCCCTTGCTTGGTGCTTAGCTTATAAGGGTAGTTCCAGGACTGTTTGGCTGGTGTCAGGATACAGGTGTAGTATCATGTCTTTGTTTACATTCTTATACCTGAATTTATGGAGCAACCTTAATTATTACACCTGTTGTAAGCAGAAGTGACAGGATCCTTTTTCATCGTCTGTCTCTCAGCCTGTCCATAACAATTTTTCCATCACACCTCAGATGGTGACACATGTGTTTCAAAGAACATTCTTGTGATAATTAATAGCCATAATATTCTGGCTACTTTTAAGTATGATTTGCACTGAACCCATAAGTCTAGTTGACCCTAATTGGATAATCTACATCTAAGAGTTTGGGCTCTTGGATGATACAGAATATGAATCTTTCAGCCTAGAGTTATGCCCATGGATAATACAGAGTATCAGTCTTTAAGTCTAGAGTTATGGCCCTTGGATATGTCTAAAATTGTATGCCTTGGAAATTATATCAATAATTAGAGAAGTTTTCTTATTTCACATTGTTTACATGTTGTTATAGCCCTTGAATCAGCTTCCCATATTTTGTATAATACATGAGCATTGTCCATGTCCATCAGCTCTTTGGTATGTAATGATGTTCAGTCTAGATCCATTTCAGATAATTTGGTCTGAAGTTATGGCCCTTGAATGATAAAAGGTTTTAAATTTGCTTACATTGTTCACAAGTGTTGGGAATCAGTCTGCAAAAAGAAAATGTTGATTACTTTACCCATCGTTCTGACTGATTAATGATTAATCAGTGACTTTAAAAGTAATATTTGCAAACTGTCAGTTCAGATACAGACTGAACTAAGAATTTAACGATGGTGTTATTATTCTAGATATCAAAACATAACAATAAATATGAATTCCTTTGTTATTATTTGTACTGTATGATCAGTTTTCACAGTTCACAAGCCAAAATTTTACTGTAGCAATGTAGACCAAAGCGCAGTGACAGACATTGTTGAACTATTCAATTAGATATAAGCTTAACGTCACATTGTTACCAACCAAAAATACCGCAACTCTGTCAAAAATCATAAGATGTAAAATTTGTTGACGAATAAGAAATTATCGTCTAAGAATAATCCGCGTGGTCTTCGTCAAGGATTTGGTAACTTATTATTCAGCCCAGCACTATTGTTGTTCACATTAGCATATGCTTTAACATTCTGTTTGTGTGTGTGTGTGCAGGAACTACTCCTTGTGCCAAGTTATTTTCTAAATTATCATTATATTGTCCTACTTTTTGTGTTACTTTTCCGTCGTCTGTCTGTCACACTTTTTTCCATCACCCTTCAGAAGGTGACACACATGCAGTGGCGCTATCGTATCAGTTGTCAAAAAATACGATTGATATACGATTGAAATACGAATGATATACGATATGCGATATACGATCTGTAATATGCAATGTACGATAGCAAGTTTGATTTAAAGTTTTTTTTAATGAAGATTATTTATAAATATATTTTTATGATTACATGTAATAATAACAATCACAATAAAAACAAATGATAACAGTACTTTACTGATATCAAGTACTCTGCTACTTGTGTTAATTAACACAATATCTTTTCTTAAAAAAATATGAATATATATAATTGGTCCATGCCCTTTTATATACGATCGCGACCGCTCAATGAGCGCTTGTGAAGCAACACATAGAAGTTTAGCACGTGCTAGAGAACTTCTGGTTAACTGTCAAATAGCCGAAAAAAATGTAATGATGCATGAACAACTGCTTGCAACCTTCACGTTATATATAGAGAGAAAGAGATACCCGTATTGCTGCTTCTTTAAACAATTAATTAATTTTAAAAAAAGAAGACCGGAAGGCCATCTTGTTTGAAGAGAAGTTATTAGTGAAGAGGTCGCCGATTCTGTCGCAGCTTATACATGGTGATAGCAGAAAATCTAATTTGCAAACAACTTCTAAATTGGTCTCATGCTTTCAACCATAAGCACAAATTATTTGTTCTTATAAAAGAACTGTTGCTATATTTTACTCACTGTTTTAAGTATAAAAAAAAAATTGTTTTATTAATCATAAGTATACTCTAAGACTTACTCGTATGTGATTACTATATTTTTAAAAAGTCCATTAGTCTTTAATTTGTAAAGAACCCCACCCCGTCAAGAGAGAGAGAGAGAGAGAGAGAGAGAGAGAGAGAGAGAGATCTTTAACTATTAATATCATCATCAACAAGATTCGCTATAGAAATATACTAATATATAGAATGTCTTCATCTTCGGAATATAATATTTCTATGATGACATTTTAATTTTAGAATAATAATTTAATAATGATATACATAAATAGGAATAAACAATATGAATCAAATTAATTACTGGAAGAAACTTGTAGTGATGTTGTTGTTGTCTAGTAGATTCCTCCGTTGTCTTCGGGATACTCCTTGGTAGGATGAAGAATTTTGAGTTTTCTGTATTAAGGGTCACACTTCATTATGTACACTCGCAATGTTGTAAATATATACTCTAAAACGCATAGGCGGCAGAGCTTTTAGTCAGACGGTATTAATTTAGTCGGTACAGTTTATATTACGTAAGTGCTCTATAGTGTATGTTTATACACATACTTATTATAAGTTACTTGTAAATTATTGTATTATATTTATTATAATAGAGGAACAGTTTTTGACTAAGCTACCTGTGACACTACGTACATAACACCCTGGTTCTTTCTGTGATAATGTTATCACAATAGGCCTACGACCATCTTTCATGTTTTCTGTCACGTTAATAAGTACCGTTATAACATTCATGTTGTGTAAAGGTTGATTGTCCCTCCCTCACTTTGGGGTGGGATTGGGGGGGATGGTGAGTGACAGTATATCGGTACCGGCAATACATAAAGATGACATATCTGGTCAAAATTAACACATGCTGTGCCCGCTGATAAGAAGGTATGACACGCGTCTTGTGAAATACAATTACGTTGATTAAATAAACACATTCATGCATAAATGTACATACATGAGAAAAAAAAATCAGATATATTTTAAGCGAAATTTACATGTAATAATATGGAATTTATAGATTTTTTTCCCATTTAACTTTTATCATGTATTGAATTTGTGTTTTCACGGAAAAGGAGAGATCTGTAATTTGACTAAAACCGTATGCCTCTATTCTCAAAGGCAGTATGTTAATCTTCTATTGTAGGCGTCCTGTTTTTTGTTTTTTTTTGCTGAAAAAAAAAGCATCGGAAAAGACAGTGGTTGGATACAAGCGAGTCCGGGTGCGATACCCTAGCTCATTTCGCGAAAAGACGCATTGGTTCTTTTACATGTCAGGGGAATAGCACCGACCAATACACGGGAGAAAAGTTCCTGCTTAGAACCAGTACTGAGTTCTCTGAGTTCCCATAGCAACCCCAATTTGCCGAGTGCAAGACAAGGGCGAATCTAGTACAAATTTTATACATCTTGACGCTATCACCTGAGAAATGTATCACGGTTGGGTTTCGAATCCAAGACCTCCTGATATTATATTGCTTATTCAAACTGAAAGAGAGGGAGAGAAGAAAAAGAAATATGTTCTGCGCGAATTATGACATTCGCATATGTGGAGAGAGAGAGGGGGGAATGAAGTAGAAAATAAAAAAAATACCATTAGAACTATAATGTAGGTATATGCAAAAGTTACAATTATCCCTTTACGAAAAAGGTCCCTGAAAATAAGTTATTCAAAGGAAGCAACATCTTGGACGAAATTGGAGTTTGATTATGCATAATTAGATCAGATTTAAATTGTTAATTTTTAGACTTGCTAATCATGAAAATTTTGATCAAACACATCAAATAAACTTATAGGAATGAATGTGGCCCAGTGTATACTTCATTACCGATTTAATGCTTTCGAATATAAATTTTTCACACGTGCATTAACTTGCTTAACGACGCACGGCGTCTGCTGCAGAAAGTCACGTAGGCCGCTACACATGTATATACCGGTACATAAAAAGTAAAAGAATGTTATTATAACTAAACAAATAATAACATTATACAACATGATATAATTCATGATAAAAAATAATACATATACGCAAAATGTTGAATTTATTTTCTATAAAAAAAAAAAAAAAATAAATAAAGGGTGTCCTGAAACATAGACTGCCAAAAATCTTAGAGTGATAGGATACAATATTCGTTATGCGATTTATGATATACGATTTACGATATACCATTGCTTTGCGTTACGATGCGATAAGATCCCGTTCATTATGTGTAATACGATTGAATGCGATAGGATATGATTCGATACGTTACTATGCGATTGAGTATACTATACGATACGAACGATATACGCTATTTTTGACAACTGATACGATAGCGCCACTGTATTCCAAAGAACAATCTTGTTTAATTTACAATTGAAAATGTAATTTACCTGAAGCTGCTTGCATATGACATAAATTCAGCTTTTTTTAAATTGAAATGTCTTACTTGCGACAAATTAAGCAACACCATGCAGGTTTCATATCATCAAGCAATTGTTTGTAGGGCATCACATGACGTGCAGGATCCCATGTTCTATCAACAAAACATTGATCTTGTGCAAAAGTTTAGTGGAGTACATTTACACTGTTTTTCTGAATATGAAATTTACAGACAAATTGTCGCCTGGAAATCATTATTCTGTTGTCTTTCTAGGTTAACCATTAGTATAGGATTGGCAACATTAATGTGTTTACTACAAAACGTGTTGCAGACATGTGAAACTTTGCTTGAAGGGAATTACAGACTGTAGATAATTTGATTTTGTCCTTCATTGTTAAAGGCAATTAGTGATCATATATAGATGGGTTTATCTCGATATAAGGATTATGTTATCTTATAGATGAGAAATTTGTGACTTACAAGTTGCATTTTTGCTTTTGTCATAGAGATCATTTTTATAAGAAGGGCAACTGTGAGGATAATTAACAATATTTTACTCTATGGTGTTACATATCCCTGATCCTTAGTGTCTCCTGGAAAATTAGTGGTACTGTGGGGGAAACTAGTACTGCGGGGAAGTGTAGAACAAGTCAAACACTGTGAAAAGAATAAATTGGGATGGTAGTTTGGTTGGTTGGTTTCAGTAACTACAGTCAGAAAGTACAGAAAATCTTGTCTAATAAGAAATATTTAGGAAAATGATTTTAACAAAAATGATGGAAAAGTACAAAAAGTATTTTTAATCTATGTTCTTAAAAAAACAACAACAGGCAATGTGAAAACAATCTGATTGATGACCCAGACTGGTTAATTTTGAACCAGTTCAACAAAAATTATAAGGGAATCAGTGGGATTTACCAGCTATTCTCACAAAACATATCAATAATATACTTTGAAATGGCAATGCAATGGATAGAGGCCAAAGTTTTGTGGTAACTTTCATTTTATATGCTTAGAAAGTCTGTGATTTTGCGAAAGATGCAAAAAGGTCCTCATTTTCATAGAAACAGTGCTTACCTTGTTTTATTCACAAAGTCTCATTCATTTCTTTTATTAAATCAAGTTTTCAGGTAAAGTTTATCATTTTAAAATTTTGAAAAAAATAAAGTAATCTTCAGTTATAGTATATGAAGTTACATAATGCAGGTCAGTGCAAATTTACTGTTGGATCTTAAATAACTTGAAAGGTAAAAGTTATTGAGGGCACTGGCTAATCTTCCGTGATGTTGTCACGTAACAAAATGAATTGTCTGTAAAGACAACACAATCAATTAAAACAGGAAATTGAGAGGGAAATGATAAACACTTGTATGTGCCAGCATGTATCTTAGGATATAAAAAATGGAAAATAAGACGACAAGAAGCATAGTTTGATTAATTATATCTTCCATGTTACAGAGTCATGATAATTATAATAATGGATGATGGTGAGATGGTTTAGAAAAAAATCCTGCCACTACCCCACATAATTATGCTGTTTGATGAAGGAAAATGGTCTAATCAGTGACTTATCTGGGCCATATAAATGAATACATTTACCAAACCCTTTGTTGAATAAGGATTTTTAATTTTAAAAGTAAAGCTTCGGTTTTAGATTTGTGGTTGAAAAAAAAAATAACAACATGAACATGAGAATAAAGTGACATAATTTATGAATTCATTACTCCAAGTAGTGAGATTGAAATTAGGCTAAGTGATCATATGAATATATGCACTTAGTTTTACTATCACCCCCTGGAAATATTGCATTTTCACACAAGTCAGAATCTTGTACATTTTATAATAGTCATAAGGTAAATGTTAAAACTAAGCAAATTTACATTGTTACCCAAAAGATGATCGAATGAAAATCTATGAAAGGCATTTTATAGATTATGATACAAATGAAAAAATGCTGCTTCTGTTTCCACTGTATAACAATATCTAAAATATTGCATGATAAACAAAATTTCAGACTTACTAAAAATCTTTTTTTTTCCTCACCTACCTGAACACAAAGTGCTCAAGATGAGCTATTGTGGTCAGTCAATGTCCATCTTCCAGACGGATGGCCATCCATCAACATTTTCTTGTGTACACTCTAGTATCTTTATTACAATGTTTATAGCCATAATCTCTAGGCCAAGTTCAATTATGTCTGATATCTGCTCATTGATGTTAGCATCCGCATCTCTTAAGCAGTCTTCTTCAAACATCATGACAGTGTTATAAATATGAATTCAAAGTTCGATTTTTGTTTGATAATGGCTGATATCTGGCCATAATATCTGGAGTTTTGTCTTGAATGATAAAAAAGTCAGATTTCACTTAGTGTACATTCTAGAAAATTCATTCCTTCAGCAATCTTCTTCAAACTTCATGTATGATATTTGTAGCCATACTTTCTCGGTTAACTTTGATTATGGCTGAAATCGGCCAATTCATTCAGGAGTTCTGGCCCATGTATAAACTTACACAGTAAAAAACTTGAACAATTTTCTTGTAAGAAACTATAATTAAGGCTTGGAGTTAAGATATTTGATGTGTAACATGGCCTAGTGGACCTCTTCCAAGTTTGTTCAAATTACGGCCCTTTGGTCAAAATTGATTCCCCCCCAAGTTTGTTCAAATCATATGGCCCTGGGGTTAAAATTAGCCATGTCAAATGTTCAGTTGTTTTTTTTACATTAGCTTATACAGGGAACTATAACATTCCATTTTTATTGCACACATACAATTTAACTTTGACCTTGCATGACCTTGATCAGACCCAGTGACCTACTTTTGATATTTTGAGCTACGGCCTTCAAGTTTGAACCACTGGTACAGTTATGTGTGTAGCATCGAACTTTGACCCTGTGTGACTTTGACCATGACCCAGTGACCTACTTTTGCTTTTTTAAACTATTTCCTTCAAATTTGACCCAAAAGTGCTGTTTGTTGCCTGGAATTGAAATGATCTTGCTGTATTACTGTATGGATAATGTATTCAGTGTAAATGTGTTACAATATAATAACTTGTACAGACAATCAAGGCAATGGTTCTCAGGGGAGCGACCTCAGGGCCATCATTGCCCTATTGTTTTATTTTTCTTATTTCAATATTTGACAAATAAACCATGGCATACATTTCCTGCACTTATAGAGCTTTGGTAGTGATTTTTAACCAGGTTTTCCGAAGGAAAACTCTGGTTATTAGATTGGGGTATGTCGGTGGGCGGGCGGGCGTAAACAATCTCTTTTGTGCGCAACTCCTACATTTTTCAACGGATTCAGCCCAAACTTTTACAGAAGCATTATTACATAGTGGCCTGATGCATATTGTCAGGGTTAATGGTTCAACTATTTTTAATGCAGTTATGGCCCTTTGTTATTTTTTTCACATATGTAATATATAGGGAAATATTCTTCTGTGTGCAACTTGTCCTACATTTTTTAACGGATTTGGCCCAAACTTTTACAGAAGCATAATTACATAGTGACCTGGTGCATATTGTCAGGGTTTTGTGGTTCGACTATTTTTTATGCAGTTATGGCCCTTTGTTATTTTTTCACATATGTAATATATAGGGAAATATTCTTCTGTGCGCAACACCTCATACATTTTTCAACGGATTTGGCCCAAACTTTTACAGAAGCATTATTACATAGTGACTTGGCGCATATTGTCAGGGTTTTGTGGTTCAACTATTTTTGATGCAGTTATGGCCCTTTGCCCCTTAACGGATGTAATATATAGGGAAATATTCTTTTGTGCACAACTACTACATTTCTTAATAAATTTTGTTCATACTTTAACAGAAGTACCTTCACTAAGTCACCCTGGAGAATATTACCTGTGTTTTGCAGTTTGACCATTTTTGATGGAGTTATGCCTCTTTGACAAAATTCCTTGTCTAGAGCATAACTCCTACATTATAAGAGGTATTGACTTGAAACTTTATAGGTGCATACATCTCATAGAGGCGGAATGCAGTGCATAGGGTCTTCACTTTGTGGTTCATAATTTTGCAGTTACATGTTTGCCCCTTTGTAAAAATTCCTGATATGGAGCATAACTCCTTAATTTTAAAATATATAGTAATGATTGGTTTTGCAGTTTGACCATTTTTGATGGAGCTATGGCCCTTAGTTATTTTTTCAATAACACATGTGTAAGTTATTGAGAAATATTCTTCTGTGTGCAACTCCCCCTACATTTCTCAATAATTTTTGTCCAAACATTTGCAGGGTCACCATCTTTAGTGCTCATTTTTTTTATTCAAGTGCCTGTGCGCTTTTTTTTTCTTTGGAAAACCTGGTTTTGTGACAATTCCTGTCACTTGTTTTAGCAGTGTTCTGTTGTATCATCCTGATTTATGATATTCTGATATGCCACTGGAGGGTATAGGGAGTCATTAACCTGTTACGGGATTGTCAGCACAGTATAATGGTCACGTTCACATTTTAACATCTCATCTAATGTCACCGTGGTCGATGTTGTAGGGAGTCTTTTGTTGGTTGGCTTCATGATATGACTATTATGCTATTTGTCATTCTTTAACATTTGTGCACTAATGTCTGTCATTTTTATCTTGCTTTTTTTCCAAAGGGAAAAAAAAAGAAGAGGAAATATCATCACCTCTGTGTAGTTGTTGTTGTCATCATCAACATTGTCATGAAAAACTTTGACCTTGGCCATAACTTCATAACTATTAAACTGTCATTGATCAAACTTAATTTACTTTTTCACTATCACAAGGATTGCATTCTCTTCAAGGGCAATATCTGTTCGGTCCATTTTGACCGAATTTTTATCGTACACTTTGTTATGACCTCACCCACCTAAAAGGGGGGAGGGGGGGGCATATAGATTTGCCCTTGTCTGTCAGTCTGTGCGTATGTCCCGAAACTTTATGACACGCATAACTCCGAACGTATTTATACAACAGACTTGAAACTTCATGGATATATTATTCAGGATATGAACTTGCACACCTGGGTATTTTCATCAAACTGCTGTTGAAGTTGACAGAGTTATGGGCCTTTGCTTTTGAAATATATGGAATTTTGAATTTATGGAGCCCACAACTCCAAAAATATTTATATTACAAACTTGAAGCTTCATGAATATATTATTAAGGGCATACACTTGTTCATCTGGGCATTACAGACATTGGCATCCTTATGTGGTGCTCTTGTACATTACTTTGCAATGCTGATAAGCCAGATGTCAAGCTGTGACATACTTAAGTACAGTGGCACTAGTATAGTTCCCTTGCTAGGCATTCAGCTTGTAAGAGAGTTTGAGATTGTTGACAATATCCCTTCAAAAAAGTCCTGTTGGCTGGCTGTTACTTCAGTGAACAAATCTGAGCTAGATTGGATTGTCAGAAATTTTTTATCCACATTTACAGTGCATTCATAGAACAAGTCCATTTCTCTAAAAGCCTTCAAACATATTCACTTAAAACTTGAAATACTTGTTCACCAAGGGAACCCATTTCAAAAGGGGCAGGTAACCTTGAAATTCATTACAGTTATGCCTGTTTTTCACTTAAACAATGTCTTCATGTTTAATATGAATTGAGGATAAACTTTACAAGACAAAAAATATGATAGTGTAATGAGAAAAACTGACAAGCAAATTGATATATGGACAATACCTTTCCCCCCTGATATAAAAATATTGTTGCTATGCAATAATGAAAATCAATGAAAGCCCTTCTTGTGAACATAGCAAACAGTGTAAAATCTTGTTTCAGCATTTATTTAGAAAATAGAGTTCCATTTTGTGTGATATATTTGCAAAATAATTCAAAGTATAAAGTTCAGATGTGCAATAATTTAATCATGAAAGCCATAGGCTTGAGTGATTATTTACAAAGCATCTGAACGTAACACCATGCATTATTCTGCAATATACCATGCAAAATGAAACTCTGTTTTCATTCAATCATGTTTACTAGACTCCGAAGTTTAAAAAAAAAAAAGATAGATGTGTAGGTTTATTCTGTTGCACTGAAGAATATGAGAGCTATTGTAGTCGCCCTTGTGTTGGCGTTGGTGTTGCAGCTTTTGGTTAAAGTTTTGCATGCAAGTTACTATCAACCTTATATCTTAATAAACATTTATGGTATTGACTTGAAAGTTTAAAATATGTTCAGGGGCATCAGACAACCAAGGTTGATAACTCTTGACTGATTTTAATATAAATTATGGCCCCTTTTTAACATAGAAATTTTGGTTAAAGTTTTGTATGCAATAGAAAATTTTGTTAAAGTTTTGCAGGCAAGCTACTATCCAGCTTGTATCTCAATATCCATTCATGGTATTTACTTGAAAATTTATTAATATATTTAGGGGCATCAGACAATCAAGGTAGATAACTTGTGATAGAATATATTACAAATTATGGCCCCTTTTTTAACTTAGAAATTTTGGTTAAAGTTTTGCATGCAAGATACTCTCATGCATATATATTCTCAGAGTCCAGGCATGGGATTGATTTGAAACATTTTTTATACATTTAGGGGTATCATACACTCAAGGTAGATAACACTTGATGGAATATATTGAAAATTATGGCCCCCTTTAACTTAGAATTTTGGTTAAATTTTTACATTCAAGCTACTATCCAGCTTATACATGTATCTCAGAAATTACTTGTAGAATTGACCAGAAGGTTAAGGAGTGTCTTCAGGGGCATCAGAAAACCAAGGAGGATAACACTTGGACTGAATTTTATGCATATTATGTCCCTTTTCTAACTTGGATTTTTGGTTAAAGTTTTGGCATACACAGTGTTATTATGCTTATGTCTCAGTAACTAGGCATGGGATTGATTTTAGACTACATAAAAATATTAAGGGGTGTCAGACTATCAAGGTATATCATTTTTGACTATTATTATGTAAAGGGTATTGGAAGGGCAAGAATTGAAATAGATTTCATTTGATTTACCAACAAGCATTTTGAATAGTCGAGCTTGCTGTCCTCTGACAGCTCTTGTCAAAATATGTCATGTTATGTATATCTGTTGTTGTGGATACATATTTATATTATGCCAATTACATGAGGTTTAAATACACTAATCCTGCAATGCTACACCTGTTTTAGGCTGATGTGCCAATGACGGAGGTTAGGTGCATCATGAAGTCTTTTTTGGCCGATCCTGGACGGGAGATTCAGGATAAACTGTTTTTTACAGAACAGGAGGTAGGGCTATAACGGTGGCTTGTTTTGTTTAGCATGTGGGTCATCCCTGTAATTTATGCTTCGTCTTAGACAAGACTGATGAAATTTACCCCATATTATTAAGTATTTCTTAATAGTGATTTTTTTCTTTGATTTGTGATTGGATCTAGTATTGTTTTTTGCAAAATTGTGAGAAAAAGTAGCAGCGTCTGCTGATATTGTGAGCAGAAATTGTGAGCTAAGATAGAATTCCTTGCAATTTATTTTTGCAAAAAAGGTAGTGAATGGTTTATATTTTCAAGAAACTGAGATAATGTGGAAGAGAAGCATTTTATGAAATTAATTCAGCTTAGAAGGAAGATCTCAAACCATGCCTTTATCAAAAATGAACTTTTGAATTATGAATCAGTTTGGGCCCTATCTAAAATGTGAATGGGTCCTGTTAAGGGTATCAGTTATGGAAGGGAAATAATCACTGCTTAGTGCTTTATATGGTTGGAGATATTCGAGTCTCATAGGACTTAAATATTTGCAATTCTATTAAGAAATGTATTCATATTTTCTTAACAGTCTTTTGGGGGCAGGATACCATTAATAAATGGTATGGGGGGCCTCCGTGGTCGAGAGGGTAAAGTTGCTGACTTTAACACTCACTCAGCCCCTCACCGCCTGGGTTCCAATCCCGGCAGAGTCATTTGGATTTTCATGCGAGGAAGCCTTCCAGCTGGCTTGCAGTAGGTCGGTGGTTCTACCCGGATGCCTCTGTGCATTCGGGGTCTTCCTCCACCTATAATTAGCTGGACGTTGCTATATGACTGAAATACTGTCGAAGGGACGGTAAACCCAAATAGTCAAGTCAAGTTTATAAATGGTATAAAACCATCAACAGTTGGTGTGATGCTATTAATGTTTGATTAATTATACCCCCCCGCAACGAAGTTAGGGGGGGGGTATACTGGAATCAGGTTGTCCGTCCGTCCGTCCGTCCGTCCGTCCGTCCGTCCGTCCGTCCGTCCGTCCGTCTGTCCGTCCGTCCGTCTGTAGACACAAAATTCTGCGGACTACTCCTCCTAAACTTCTGGAAGGATTTTGATGAAACTTGCTGGCAATGATCCTTAGACATTGTATTAGCGCGTTATCTATATAGCATTGAGTTACCTCCCCTATTTACCAAGTTATGCCCCTTTGATGATTTTTGCATTACAAACTTCTGCGGACTACTCCGCCTAAACTACTGGAAGGATTTTAATGATACTTGCTGTCAATGATCCTTAGACATTGTAGCAGCGCGTTATCTATATAGCATTGAGTTACCTCCCCTATTTACCAAGTTATGCCCCTTTGATGATTTTTGCATTACAAACTTCTGCGGACTACTCCTTCTAAACTACTGGAAGGATTTTGATGAAACTTGCTGGCAGTGATCCTTAGACATTGTATAAGCGCGTTATCTATATATCATTTGGTTACCTCCCCTATTTTCCAAGTTATGCCCCTTTGATGATTTTTGCATTACAAACTTCTGCGGACTACTTCGCCTAAACTACTGGAAGGATTTTGATGAAACTTGCTGCCATTCATCCTTAGACATTGTAGAAGCATGTGTTAGTTATATAACATTGGATTACCTCCCTTTATTATACCCCTTTTTTTTTCCCTTGGTTCCCCCTTTTTTATGTTATGCCCCTTTGATGATTTTTGCTTTACAATTTTCTGCAGACTACTCCTCCTAAACTACTGGAGGGTTTAATGAAACTTGCGTCTTCAACCTTAGACATTGTTAGCGCTTTTTCTATATAACATTGGGTTACCCCCCCCCTCCCCCCTGTTTTAAAGATATGTCCCTTTGATGGTATTTGTTTTACAATTTTCTTCCATTGATGGATTTCAGTGAATCTTACTGTTATTGATCCATAGACATACATATACCCATATGTATGTAAAACATAGGATAACTAGATTTCTAGGTAGTTGGCACATATGTCCTCTGTATATTAAGATGGAGTGTTGCATACAAGAATTCTGATTTCATGCTCCAAAGCCATGTTTGACAAAAACACTTGCGGGGGGGTATTAGTAAGCCCTTAGGCGACAGTTCTAGTTATACCATGAAGGAATGTTAGAGCATCTGCCTCGGGAGCAGGAGGTCATGGGTTCGGTCCCCAGCTGCAACAGGATAATGGTGTCAGGATAATGTGACTGGGTAAGGTATCATGACATATGTCTATGGCATGATACTGCAGTGCGGCAGCACTATATCTGTTTCAAGTAGACATTGTCTCCAAATGATTGAAATACTGTCTATGGGATGTTAAACCCAACAAACAAACACCATGGAGGAGTGGTATAATGTAGTCAATTATACGTATGATACTATCAGTGATTGGTATGTTGACAGTTCCTGGACTACCTGTTTTCTAAGCACAACTCAATATGGGACTCCAAGTATGACGGGGTCTTACAGGACATGAGCCAGCCACTATCTCATTACTGGATTGCTTCATCACACAACACGTAAGTCACGTGCCATATCATTCATATATTTTTTGTCAGTTCATGTTTTCCAACTATTTCATTTTCAGGCACTGTGTCACTAATGTATCACAGGTACCGAAAATCAAGTATCTGTATTATTGTTGTTTTCTCTCTTCTGATAGAAAAGATGGAAGCAGATGCATCTTAAACTTGTTTTTGTTCAATGAACCTATTTCACTGTCAGATAAAATCATTGATTTTTTATGCTACAAAAAACAACAACAAAAAATGAAATGTACTAGAAGTTTATTTCAAAAGGGAGGTAATCCTGTCATCAGTAAAGTGGCATTTCACTGCATGTGCTTTTTCAATCAGTTTATCAGCTATATCAATTAATATGATAACAGCTGGCCCATCCCAGTTACTTTAATAAAATGTAGGAGTTGATGGGAATGTCAGTTTATAGATATTTTAATTTAACCGTTTCCCTCATAGAGGACACCATGAAAAGACCTATTCGAACAGCATAAAACCAGATCAGCCTGCGAGTAACTCGCAGGCTGATCAGGTTTTATGCTGTTCGCTGCTCCTCAGTGGTCTGGAAATGAGGATTTTGTAATTAAATTAAGTAAGGTTTAACTGGTTTTCTGCAGATCAGGCTTTATGTGGTACCTATTGAGTGCGTCAAAATGAGTCTATATGAGGGAAAGGGTTAAGGTCTAATCAAGCATACTGGGATTTTAAATGTCATCGACCTAGAGATTGGTCAGGTAATTATTTTGTACCTGGATACAGAGGATTGCATACCAGGCCTGTGAGTATCTCAGAACTCATTCAGCATTATTTGGGTGTTTCTGATTACATTGCAGGTATTTGACAGGTGACCAGATCGCCAGTGAGTCGTCAGTGGAAGCCTATGCCAGATGCCTCAAGATGGGCTGTAAATGTCTCGAGTGTAAGTCTCTCTCTGATCCGTCCATATATTATGCCCATGTTGTCAGTTGCTCAGTTAAAGCCCTCTATCTCTCAGTCTTAATGCCTGAAACTACACATGTAAATTATAATGTTCCAAACAAATGTAAGATATTTCTAAGCCATTGTATTATCAGAGGGATTGTTTTATGATAAAAGTCATTTTGCTTTTCAAAATATGACAGGTGGTCACCATATTTATTTGTTGAAGATTTGTTGTTGATAATTAGTAAAAAAAGATCAGTTTGCTTACAAATAATGATGGATGGTCACTTTGTTACTGTAAATCTTACATTGTAGACATGATCTTTGAAGATATTGTCATATAAGTGTAATCCTTTACCTCATACAGACATGTTTTGATGTGGCAAACTGAGCAGAGGGGCCTCCATGGCCAAGAGGGTAAAGTCGCTGACTTTAACACTCACTCAGCCCCTCACCGCATGGGTTCAAATCCCATCAGGGCCATTCAGATTTTCCTGTGAGAAAGCCTTCCAGCTGACTTGTGGTAGGTCGGTGGTTCTACCCTCGGGGTCTTCCTCCACCGGTAATAAGCTGGACGTTGCTATAAGACTGAAATACTGTCAAAGCGACAGTAAACTCACATAGTCAATTCAAATCAAACTGAGCAGACCCAGATCATACAGGTCCAGCTGGCTTGTGGTAGGTCGGTGGTTCTACCCAGATGCCTCAGTGCATTCGGGGTCTTCCTCCTGTAGTTAGCTGGATGTTGCTATATTACTGAAATATTGTCGCATCGATGGTAAACTAAAAAAAAAAAAATCAACCAGATCAAACTGTTCCTTCCAGGAGCTGTCTGATCAATGTCTTCTCTGCTCATACAATATTGTAGCTAAAACTATACTTAGTGTGCATGGCAAAGAAATATCCATTCCTTGATAAACCATGTAAAGTTTAGTCAATTATATTCATTAAGTCATAAATTGTGCATGAATATTCATGAGGTAAAGGGTTTCACTTTATTGATTTTTTTAGAATAAATATATATGAGGGATAATTGCTTTGATTTTTATTGATCTGTTATGCATCATGGCCTCTGAATATTTTATATGATATGCTCATTATCATTGCTGACATTACTTGTTTCAGTAAGTAAACATAATAAAATCTTTGATGATAAAGAATATAATTGGAAGTCAGTATCATACCAGCTGGATTTTGAATTAGGCCTGAAAGCATTACATTATTTTATCAGTGTTAGAATTAGTCAAAAGTTTTGTTTTCATCTTAATATGATGAATCACAGTTTTGGACAGCTTTAAATGGCTATGCTACTTTAGTTGGAGAACTTGTAATGGTATATTAGAAATTTCCTCTAACAAGCAAAAATGATTTCTAAAAAAGGAGGAAAGAAATACTAGGGTATTTGATACCTTATTTAATATAATTAAAACTAATTTGAACAGATTTGTACCAAAGTAATGTTAATTTTGCTTTCCTCTCTAGTTACTCTCCAATTTCTCTCATTATATAGATTTTTTATGGAAAATTGTATCATTCTCACAAGACTATTTATGTTCGCACACGCTTGTGATACAGAGTGCATTTATAGAATGTAGGTTACCTCTGACAGCTAGCACAGGTGTCTACAGAACACAGATATAAATAGCATGTCCATGCTCATTGTAAGATGGTGAATGTTGAAATGAGAGTGAATGTAGCATGACATGTCGCAGCTACTGTTTGTGATCATTTTTATTGTCATATTTGCTAATTGTTGTCCTGGCAGTTAAGTCGTTTTTATTCAAATTCTGCACATGGAAAGCATGTATGAGTACATTTCCTGTGAGATACAGACCAAAATGATTCATTGCAATGACACATGTTAGCTTTTTGCTCTTTTGTTTATCTAAGATTTATTTTTCTATCTATATACATGTCACTTCTTGATAGGGATCACCAATTATAATTTTAAATGATAAATGAATACATTGATTGTACTATGAATTATACAGGGTTCCAGGGGTCACGGACAAGTCATGAAAATTTTCAAGGTCATGGAAAAAAAAATATTTTTCAAGGTCAAAGGAAAAGTCATATTTTACAGAAGTTAGGGTCTTAAGTTTCCTCATTAATTTATCAACTAATATAACTCTTGAAATCCTTAGATTTTACACATGAAAGTAGATCTGTTTACAAAATCATTAGAGATGTTATTAAGTGTTAAATTTAGCATGATTAGATCAAGCATTCAAAAAAAATTCATGGTCAGGAAAAGTTAGCAATTTTAATTTCTATGCTTAAATGTGAGAACCCTGTATAAAATGTATCTTATGACATTTAGGGTCAAAGTGTGTTTACCTGTTCAGGTGTTGATTATACATGTTCAAATAGAACTGCCTTGTTTTCATCATCACTGTTGTGTACTGTTTATTTATTAACTAAGTTTCTGTTCAGATGATGGATTCGAGAAACCTTATATTTCCGTCAAACAACATTATTAGGGGGAAAATAAGTAATCAGTTCGTGAAATTTTCTTCCAGAAAACTGCTTACAAAACATCCAAAAGAAATTGTTATGTTTACTGTTGGTAAAGTTATTTTGATATTAATAATGGTGATCTTAGTCACGTTTTAGTTAGTTAAGCTGTCTGTAATATATATATGGTAATAAACACCATCACTGTTATACTTCTTCTTGCTTTGATTTTGTGAATAACTTTGTGAATATGGCACAGATGTTGAATACTTAGTTTTGATCCTTACCATGCTAAATTTCTTAATTGGACTTGTCCTTTCTTCTTTTAGGACTGAACCATAAGCTGTTTATTGAGATGCTTGTTGAAAATTTATTGACTGTTGATTGGCAAACAGTGCAGACCATGATCAGGGTGCACACATGTGCAGGCTGATCTTGGTCTGCACTGGTTGCTAAGGTAGTCGGTAGTTCCCACAGCTTTGTAAGGGTTAAGTCTCTTCTCCATTTTATTCAAAACACAAGAGCTAACTGGTAATTAGCTGATTAATTAGTATTTTTTCTTCAAATAGATTAAGAATTGGATAGTCAGATAACATTCTGAGCTAATAATAAAAATGAAAATGGCTTTAGAGTTCTCAGGACATACACAATTGATTAAGTTGGTCACTGAGACATATAAAGCAAGTTTCAACATCTTTTTTTTGCACAATTTATAAAATCCAAATGTAGACAGATGTTTTTGTTCATGTATGTGTGTTTGAGAGAGTGTTTTAGTATGTGTATGTATGTATGTATGTATTAAAGATGTAGGCAGGGTCATTCGGATTTTCATGTGAGGAAGCCTTCCAGCTGGATTGCGGTAGGTCGGTGGTTCTACCCGGATGTTTCCATGCATTCGGGGTCTTCCTCCACCTGTAATTAGCTGGACGTCGCTATATGACTGAAATACTGTTTAAGCAACAGTAAACTCAATTAGTCAAGTCAAGTCATTAAAGATGTAAATCTATAAAGGTGTTTGTGCATACATATGACTAAACAGTTGTGTAAATGTGTAAATATTATGTTGAAGGATTTAAATTACAGGTTTCAGTTTAGTGTTTCAAGTTTGATGCTGACATGTTAGTACAGTGTATTCTAAGAATATCAGCCAGAGAAAATCGGAAACTTGGGACAACTAAGCAGCAAAAATGGGCCTGAAATACCCTCCATAATACCAAACTCTGTGAAAACCGAATATTGAATGCTTCATGAGGCACAGATTAGCACAGTGTATTAATAAATACTCTGACAATACAGAACACTCACAACCATTTGGGGCAATTTTTGTTTGCTAAGGCGCTAATACCAGGGTCGATTCGACCAACAATTCATAGCACTAAGTAAATACTAATGGGTGAATTTCATAAGTCTTATTTCTCTAACAACAATACCCAAATAGTTCATTTCTTAACAATTATTGTTAGTTATTAAGGTAATAACTATTTTTGGCTTTGTCGTGTACTTGAATACTTCATAAAATAACAATGGTGAAATGTGTATCTACCTAGTTTAAGACTTAGCGCTAAGTATTGTTGATAGAATTTGAGCCTGGTTGTGATTATCAGTAGCCCTCTGGGCTTAAATAAACTTACATAAATCATTCCAATGGTGGGAAGGCCAGCATTTTATCAGTACCTTTTTAGTTTGTACATGTATGTATGATCAGATTTTATTGCTGTTTCATATTCAATGGAAAAGGAATCTAGGTGATTCTTATCAATGAATGTATATGATTTTATAAGTTGCACATCTTATATGTAAATAATAAATTAAAAATGAGAAACTTCTGAATCTGTTTGAGTCATTTTGGTGCTTGTTCTATAGTTTTATAGGTTTGTTTTGTTTAGCTCTATTCAAACTTTGACAAAACTGAACAAAAAGCTCTAGTCAGGAAGGGGTTTGATATTCTCAGAGTGCACTGTATACATATAATACATGTAGGTGTGGGTAGGGTACAGTAGGTGCAAGTGTAGATAGGTATATTGTGTGTACTTCAGTGTGTATAGACAAGTGTAGATAGGTATATTGTGTGTACTTCAGTGTGTATAGACAAGTGTAGATAGGTATATTGTGTGTACTTCAGTGTGTATAGACAAGTGTAGATAGGTATATTGTGTGTACTTCAGTGTGTATAGACAAGTGTAGATAGGTATATTGTGTGTACTTCAGTGTGTATAGACAAGTGTAGATAGGTATACTGTGTGTACTTCAGTGTGTATAGACAAGTGTAGATAGGTATATTGTGTGTACTTCAGTGTGTATAGACAAGTGTAGATAGGTATATTGTGTGTACTTTAGTGTTATTATACCCCCAGATTCAAAGTATATGAAGGATTCAGTTGTTTGGTTGGTTGTATTATATAGTGAAACCTTTAAATGACATCTCCTTAAAACCACTGGGCAGAATTGGATTAAACTTGGCTAGGATTATCCTTATGTGAACCTTAACAAAAGTTGCTAAAATAAACTTGATCCATATAGAACTCTGGTTGCCATGGCAAAGAAAAGAAATGAATTATGAAAACTTAAAAAACAGATTTCATAATGTTTGGGTACAGATGTTCCTTGGGTAACCATCTACCAAGATTGCTAAAATCATTCCGATCCATAAGAAAACATGGCTGCCAGGGGTGGAGCTAATTTGCCGTATAGGTATATTGTGAAATCTTTAAACGACATCTATGAAAACGGAAGACATATTTTGATTAAACTTGGTAGGGATGATCCTTGGTTGAACCTCCACAAAAGTTGCTAAAATAAACCTGATTCATGTAGAACTCTGGTTGCATTGGCAATAGAAAGAAATGAATTATGAAAACTTTAAAAATCATCTCCTTCAAAACTACTGGCCAGATTTCAAAATGTTTTAGTTCAGATGTTCCTTGGGTAACCCTATACCCAGGTGAGCAATTTAGGGCCTCTACGGCCCTTTTGTTATTTTTATCTTTCAACTTTATGAAGACTGTCTATGACATAGCAATAGTAACTGTGACAAAGTGTTATCAGGGGCTATTCATCAATGTTGCTCTTGTTTTTGTTATTTTGTTGAAATGTCAATTCTGTTTTACAAAAAAAAAAAAAAAAAAAAAAAAATCAATACTGTATAGCGGGTTATTTCTGCAGATAGTTTATTTCTGCTATTCTGCAGCTAAACATAAATCCATAGAAATATATCCATGGAAATTAACTAACAGTAAAAAATATTTACAGGATAAAACTCTTTAGATTCCCTTGGATTATTGGAGACCGATCTACATGAGATATGCTGTGATGGTTTTTCCATTATCAACAAGAGTCTGTTACAGCTAGCATTAAAAAGCAACCAGTAAATGTAGTTTTCAGTTATGTAATTAGAGGAAATGGATGAAAAGGACAAAGAGTACAAATATGACAGTTTAACCACATTTCATTGTAATCTTCCCTTATCATTGGCAAACGATGTGTCACCTTCCAGGGTCACCTGGGGACGGGGAGATTTTCTCCGCCTTGGGGTCTTAATTACATGCCAAATAATGCAAACTGTGCATATTTTGGCACATATACCAATGGTTTGCTCTGTGATTGAATTACCCTTGAAATTTATTTATGGTTGAAGAATCTAGTTTTAAATTTGCAATTGCAAATCTGTAAACATACAATCAAAAAAGTCAAATAATGGATTGACTCATGTGAGTCATGTCTGTTACTAACTTATACCAAAGCAGCAGCTGTAAAATTGTGTATGGTATGGTTGACAATAGTGTATGTGAGATGTAATATAAGGTGATCTCCCTTAGGTGTAATTCTTAGAATTAAAAAATCTTAATATGTTTGCTTTAAAAGGCAAGGTATGCGGCCGCAAAAATGAATTCTTCCTGGGTCAGAAATTGCAGAAAAATAATCCGTAGAAAAAAAAACTAACCCAATTTTAAGGCAAAACCGCAAACTATTACACCCGCAGAAATAAACCGCTGTACGGTATCTTAGGAAATCAGTTAATCTGTATATGTATTCAGGCTCAACTTGCACTCACTAGAGTTTCAAAGGTTATAGAATGACTATGGAATTTTGACTGTTGTTCATTATAGTGTCAGAAGCAATTGCAGCTTGCAATGTAGTTTAGGGTGTGACTACCTTTATTGATAGCTTTAATTGTACAGTTATATGTACTGTTGCATCTACACGTTTGTATTTATGTGTTCGTTCAGAATTGTATACATATACATGTACAAATGAATGTGCAGGTGTGTATATTTATGTGTTTGTTGTTCAGGTATGTGTTCATATACATGTTCAAGGGTACCTGTATGTACCAGTATTTTTGCAGCTGTTTTAATATATGTTTCTCTAGGTATGTGTACATACATATAAGGATATGTGTATGTGTGTATATATATGTGTTAATGTATGAAGTTGTGTGCAGGTGTATGTAGAGGTGTGTGTACAGTGTATGTAACAGTTGTCTCCTATCTCCAGTGGACTGCTGGGATGGACCAGATGGATACCCCCAGATATACCACGGACATACTCTCACGTCACGTATACGCTTTCTAGATGTGCTTAAGACAATAAAAGAGCATGCTTGGGTCGTATCAGAGTAAGTTGCACCCAATCCCACCCTTTGTTGACACCTCCTGATCTGTCTCCCCTCTTGAAAGTCTGCATGTAGACCCCACTCCCACCTCTTGTATTTCTCGGTCCCTCCTTGCATAGATGTGATACCTACATGAATCCAATCATAAATCAGTGAATCAAAATTACTGTTGGGGGAACATTTTTTTTAAGAATTAAATCATCCTGAGTGCTTTTTCATATAGAATTATTTCACATTATTGTATAATTTAGCCTTCCGTAAAGTTCTTTTTATCTCTGTACTTTCAGTGACTAAAGTTGCCTAGGTCACTGTTTTTGTTTCTTTGCTCCTTCCTTTACTATAAAAAAGTAAAAACCCGCAGCAGTTCATTTCCTGCTGAATATCTGCTACATGTCACATTCTTCATCATATAAACCACACATATCCTGACATAAGTCACACACTTCATTACATAAACCACACAAGCCCTGAAACAAATCACACACTTCATCACACAAGCCACACACATTCAGCACAAGTCGCACATGTCTTGACACAAGCCCCAGATATATTGATACACACCACACACGTGACATACAACACACTGGACACAAGTCAAACGTCTTGACACAAGTCACACATATATTGATACACACCACACATGTGACACACAACACACTGGACACAAGTCACACATTTGACACAAGTCACACATGTCTTGACACACACCACACATGTGACACACAACACACTGGACACAAGTCAAATATATAAACATGCAATATAAGTGTCACAGATCTTGACACAGATCGTTGAGGTCTTAACACCTGTCAGTTCTTATCATTTATTGGCTACTAGATTGGTAATTGGTGATTGGCGAATTACGTTTGGTGCATGTGGAATGTTGCATCCAGTCTGTACAGATCATGTGCAGAGTTGGGTATATGGCCTACACCCATGAAATAAACGTATGTGACTGTATGTTGTGCATATGACATTGAGGGTGATGCAAGTCTACAAATAGATTCATATTCACTAAATTATGTGGTTACTAAACTTGTGTGAAGAGAATTTTTGATTTTGACACTGACTTTGCATCTTCACTGCTTGCTGTATTTGGTTGTTGTTTTTTGTTTTTGTTTTTTTTATCTCTGAAGTTTTTTTCTGTTCAACTTGAGCTGTTGATTGTGTTATGATTTTTTACTTCCTTGCATGCACCCCTCCAAGGATTGTTATCCACCTGTCTGAAACTTGGTATGTTGATAGTGAGCAAGGCACTGGATGATGACCATGTTCCCATGAGCATGGTGAGCCACAGACAAGCAGCCCTAGGTGTTGTGTTCAGCCTGATTATAGTCAGCATGTATTGTCGCATCTGCCTTCCTCATTGTTGCTGAGAATGATATTGTTGTGTGTTACAAAGATAAATAACCTTGAACTTTCTCACATGACCTTGACATTTTCTCCAGTGGACTGCTGGGATGGCCCAGATAACTACCCTCTTGTGTTTCACGGGCACACCCTAACAACCAAAATACGGTTTTCCGACGTGATTCAAACTATTAAGGAATACGCTTGGTGCGTCTCGGAGTAAGTGGCACAGTTGTTGGCAATTTATATCGTGTATTTGTAGTGTGATGTTATTTTCCTTCTCATATTTTTTTTGTTCTGTGAAAAGGGGTTATGTCATGAATAGGTGCATCTTTTATTCATGTTAATTATCAACAGGATTTCACCTCCTGCATAAATGCTGCTATGTGATAATACAGGTATGTGGTCAATACAGGTCACGTGATCATGGTGTATTTTTCCATACTTCCCCTGTAACTGTCATACCATCAAAAATGTCCTTCTGAATTGTTTTTCACAGGAATGAGAAACATGATACATTAAATTTTTACATTATGTGATAAAGTTAAAGTTTGAGAGTGAAGTTTATTTCCATGTTTAAGAGTGTTAAAATAAAATTGTGTTGACAATTATTTGTGTTCAATTTGTGTACTTTAAAAAATGCTCAAGAAATACATGAAGGCAGTCAGTGAGGTATAGGTTACACTGGACGTAGCTTGAGGTATATTGGTTCATACACACCCTCAAACTGTGTATCCCACTTGAGCTTTGCTGGGTGATGTATTAACCTATACTTAAAAGCTACATCTAGTGAAGTGTATGATACAACATTTTGTCATTATTAATCATTTGGTTTCTTTCTGCCTGTGTCATCATGTGTTGATTCTGTGATCAGTAAGTTGAAATGATTCAGACACGTGTAAAATGATATACAAAATGACTGCCAGTCATTATGTAACAGACAAACCTTAATGAATTCTCTCTTTTTAGACTCCAGGTCATTTTTCAGGCAACTCATCTGTTATATCATCATAACTCTGATAGCTTTTTTAATGGTTGTAATTTTAGTTTGATCCTATTGTTAACCTTTTGCTGTACCTTTATATGTCTTTGAATAGTTAAAGAAAAGTGAGGAGGATGGTTACCCTCAGTCTAGACATCAGTATCTACTTCCCGACAGGGCTTCATTGAAGAAGTAATGAATGGCCATATATAGGTATCCAGAAGTTATGTGAAGATGGATCAAATAACTAACACACCAACCACATGAAATTCTCAACTCAACATAAGTACCAATTGAACTGCTGCAAGCTTTTAAAAGCTGTACTTGTGTCAATTACAGCAATGTTTTGCCTACCTCTGTGAATCATTTAATGACCAAAACTTGTGGACCTGGGTCATCCACTGGAGAAGGTGATCTGGACTACTAGGTCATTTTAAGGTGGCATTCTCATGTCCTTGATGTGGGAGAATGCATTGGACACAAGATTTAACCACAAACAAGAAGGAAAAACCCTTTTGACTAAAAGCCAGAATATACCCTTTTGTTTAAAAAACCAAATATCCTTTGTGTAAACTAAAGCCAAATACCCTTTTTAAAAAAACAACAACAAATACCCTTTGTGTTAAAGACAAATTCCCTTATGACTAAAAGCCAAATATGCTTTTGAGTAAAAGCCAAACATTCTTTTTTGTAAAAGCCAACAACCCCATTTGTGTATTTTGTGTATTATGGTGATGTGCCAGGATCAAACCTAGGTGCATTAAGGAAAAGTGTGAATTGCTAAATTATCAGGACATGGTATTGTATAATTGTTTGTGACCAAAATGGTTTGAGTTATTAAATTCTTTTTAGTTCACCTGAGCACAAAGTGCTGAAGGTGAGCTATTGTGATCTCCCTCCGTCCGTCATCCATTGTCAACAATTTGCTTTAAACGACATCCCCTCTGAACATCAGTTTTCTACGAAAACAAATCTCTAGTTTAATTTCATTTAACAATAATGATCACATCATTACCCTCTACCAATTAAAACTGCTCAAACAAGAGCAAAGCTGATCCCTTTCTAGGGATTATTTAGAAAGTAGACTTACACAAACCTGATGATGACATTAGTGACTACATATGTATTATCTTACCAAGGCTGACTTGGTATTGGACCATTATCTCCAATTATGGCCCTTGAAGTACAAAAAATGTCATATGTTACTTGGTCCATATTGATAAAGCAATCTTGATCAGATGTAGAGCTGGGTATTGCCAGCAAAAAAGTATCACAATGTATCACGATATTGTAGGCCCGATACGATACATTATCACGATATTTGTTAATAGATAAACATAATGTAGTTATAACATGGCAAACTAATAGTTTTTTGCTGTAAATTAGAAGTAAAAGATTGTTTGCTGTTCAGAGTGATGGCTTCTTATCAGTTTCAAACTTCAGAGTAAAATAGTAAAAAAAAAACCACCAAAAAAACAACAACAAAAAAAACAATGCATAAACTTCAACATAACTCATCAATTTAGTATCAACACAATCAATAACAAAAACCTCCTTTGATATCACCAGTTCAGTATTAGATTCTATTTAAAACAATCTCATACTCTCAAACTACTTGTCTGGATATCATTTAAAATCAGAAGATTCAGCTCAACTATCTAGATGCATACTGAAAAGATTAAAGTCTTTGAATAAATTTTTAGCTCACCTGAGCACTTTTGCTCAGGGTGAGCTTTTGTGACCTCTTTTTGTTTGTTGTCTGTTGTCAACAATTGCTTGTGAACACTCTAGAGGCCACAGTTTTGGCCCAATCTTCATGAAACTTGGTCAGGATGTTTGTCCTACGTGATATCTCGGATGAGTTCAAAATTGGGTCACATGGGGTCAAAAAGTAGATCACCAGGTCAAATTTGAGAAAAACCTTGTGAAAACTCTAGAGGCCACAGTTTTAGCCCAATCTTCATTAGATTTGGTCAGGATCTTTGTCTACATGATATCTTGGATGAGTTCGAAAATGGGTCATGTGGGGTCAAAAAGTAGGTCACCAGGGCAAATTTTAGAAAAATCTTGTGAACAACACTCTAGAGGCCTACATTTTTGTTCCAGTCATCATTAAACTTGATAAGAATGATCGTAATGATATGGTGATGCCTTTCCAAGTGAGAAGACATCCGCTATATTTCTCTTGAAACTTACAATGGGTGCACATAACTTTAGATTTATCACTATTTACAAACCCAAAATGCCTCAATACAACAGCTTTAAATGCAGCCAGTGGTTTTTCGATTTCCGCTTCCATGAAAAAAATAATGGAAAAAATACATTTTTTAAGTTGATTTTTATTTTAAAAAATCTTATTTTATTTTATTTTGAAATCTAGTCTACCAGTCACTCTAGTCAACAAAAGGTTAACAGTGAGTTTTGGAAATAGACGCTTTATGCTCAAGATATAAGTGGCAGGCTAAGTGGCATATTCAATTTTGCTGGTTTGCACCAAAAACTTTTGTCCATTGAAGCATCGTTTGAGAATCGATTCTTGAGGTGATTCTGTATCATCAGCCAAAAATGTTGATATATCGATGAAATCGACACAGCTCTAATCAAATGTACATAATGTTTATAAACCAAGGATTAATATGCCTTTGTATTGGAGTTACGGTCCATATTACTTAAGGTTGCCTTTAGAGTAGTGGTACTCAGGTGAGCGAATAGGGCCATCATGGCCCTCTTGTTTAGAATAACAAATGAAGTACAGTTTTAAAATTTGGAAAATTCATGTTTTTCCGGTACTTTGAACACCATGTATATAGAGATCCCATTCAGTACTAGGAGTAAATGGTCTGAATTTTTGGGGTAAAAGGCCCTGTACAGGGTGTAATTGGGAATGCTGTTTTGTTCTACCACCTAATTGAGGTGTCAGATGTTGAACTACAAATAACAACGGTTTCATGATTCATTGAAAAAAACAACAAAAAAAACATGTTGGGTTTCCAGAATATTTGTTTTTAAACATCTCAGCACTGAGACCAGGGATAGGCTTTTATCTTATTAAACATGATATTTATCAAAACCAAAATAGTGTTGGAGACTGTCAGATGTATGGGTATAAAAGAAAAACTTAAGCATTGAAAGGAAATATGTTAATAGAAATATACATACAACAAATAACAGTATATACTTGAACATGACATTTTAAGCATAAAGCAACAGGCAGGGCATAAACATGAAAGGTGTAGACACAATAATCAACATGAATTTCACTTCAGGAATTGCATGGGAAACAAAGGTTTAAGAGAATGGTTGTAACTAATATGTACAAAAAAACAAGACCTTTTTGTGCTGCGTCTTCGATTTGAGACCTAAATTTACATTGTGTGCTGCAGGTGGTGCCCTAAATACCAGAGATATTAAGGGAAAGGGAAATGTTTGAAATGTAGACTGTCAAGATGTTCCACATTCAACAATCTCAATGATGTTTTTGAAAATGAGGATGGTCCTTCTCTGTATCCATTTTCCTTTGAATTGGTTTGTTAAAACTTCAGTAATGCAGAAAACCTGGAATATTAATTTCCAAGTACAATGCCTTTAGAAAAAAGTCTTGTAAAACTAAAAGCAAAACCTGATATTTGGATTGTATGATAATAGCTATGTCTTACATGATAAATTCCTTTTGGCAACATTGATGGGTCTCGGAGTTGACATTTGATCATCCTACGGTACCCCTCTATATTTTTATTTTGGGATTCATTCACTTTCTGATTGTTATTGGCTGTTAAGTTTTTCTGGAAAACTATGTGAATTACTGTTCATTGTCAGTTGAGGTATTCAGAAGAGCTTCTGAGCATATTGACTTTGTTCTAGTAGAGGACTATGACCTGTAGTCCTGTAAGGTTCCTGGTTGCCTTCTCCACCCTTTACTTATTGAGAGGTGTCAAGGAAAATGACCCATGTGACCAGTATAAAATCAGATCAGCTGGCAAGTAATTCACAAGCTGATCAAGTTTTATACATTAGGCCACCCCTCTGTAAATATGCGTCACGTGTGTCATGATAGTTCTAGTTTGATGTGAAGTTAACAGTTGTCAGTTAAATGTATGTTGGTCTATTTGAGTGGTAGAGTGTTAAATCTTTATCCATTCACTTCTTGACATAGACAACATACAAACAATATACCACCAGATTATTTTTTTTTTAAAAATAAACCTAACAATATAAAACAATATAAAACTTGCATGGTCTGGTTATATGACGATCAGTATGGCCACATACTGTCATTTTCCAAGTGATGTTCACGTTCAAAGTTACAGTTACTGTTTTACTAACCTTCACTTCGTCTAAACACAGTACTGTTTCTACCTTTTGCTGCTCTTCTTGATATTCTTAACTTATTTCTATGATTTTTATTATGAATATTTCATTTGCTGTGATACTTTCTGTTATATCCTGCCTTTCTTCCATATGAAACAAATTATAAAGCCATGATGTTTAAACAAAACTTAAATGTTTAAGGTTTTATCTTAGTATTATGGTATATCTGGTCCAAACTTAAGTATGTATCCTCTATGCATTTAACTTCAAAATAAAAGGTTTGATACATAAAGCAGTAAAACAGTATAAATAAATATGAGTACCAGTAACATATATTTCATTTCAAAGTATTATTTTATAGACTCTGAATAATGCTGTGATAAGTTGTACCTTTCTCATGTGCATGTTGATCATTTCAGCTATCCTCTAATATTGTCCATCGAGAACCACTGTAGCTTGGGTCAGCAGCGAAACATGGCCAGTGCTTTCAAGGATACATTTGGAGGTAGGTGTGTTCACAATATCAAAAGAGACAAAAAATTATCAACTTGAGACTCAAGTTGATATTCATGAAATTTATCACTGCCTTGACTTTAGACTCATAAGATTTATCTCCCTTTTTTAATCAACTTGAGGCTTATGAGAGTAACACAGCTGATTAATCTCACCTAACTCAGAGATTTATCTCAATCTCAATTTAAAACTTGTAAGATTTATCTCGGTCTCAGCTTGAAACTTATAAAATTTATCTCAATCTCACCATGAGGCTCATGAGATTTATCTCAATCTCAACTTGAGGCTCATAAGATTTATCACAATCATAAATTAAGGCTTACGAGATTTGTCTCAAACTTACTATGGACTATTAAGAAATATATCATCATAAAGTAGAGTTGTAAAATTAAATATTTAAGATTCCTGATGCTTGTGGAAGAAAAAACTCCCTGGGTTTGTCCAGAAATGCTTATTTCTAGTTTTGATATCCTCACTTATGTGCAATAATATTCATGTTTTGATACACATGATCTGTCTGATACAATTCAAAATAGTATAAAAAAGAATTTTTTTTAAATCATGTATTTTTAGCTTTTTCTGACTCGTCAGTTGTCAACAATTGCTTGTGAACAAATGAAAATTGGTCAGCATGTTTGTCTGCATGATATCTCGGATGAGTTCGAAATTGGGTCATGTGGGGTCAAAGTTTTAGCCAGATCTTCATGAAATTTGGTCAGGATGTTTGTCTTTATGATATGTCATTTAAAGGGTTGGGAAAAACTAGGTCATTTTTAAAAAAAAACCTTAATCAAAGGAAAAGGGGGGGTCAAAAAGGCCTGGGTAAATCTTAGTAAAACCTTATGACCACTCTAGATCACCAGGGCAAATTTTAGAAAAACCTTGTGAACACTCTAGGGGCTAAATATTTTTATCCCAGTCTTCATTAAACTTGATAAGAATGATGACTGCATCAAATCCCAGATGAGTGCCAGTTTAGTTAGTATCAAAATCTAGGTCACTTAGTTAAATGTTAGAAAAACATTGCAAATACTTCAGATGCCACATTTTTTGTAATTATGCCTAACTCAGCAATCTTACTCAGGTGAGTGACACAGGGACATCTTGGCCCTCTTGTTTAATGTTTTACCTACATAGTAACATAGATCCAACATGTTCCAAAAAATTGTTTAAAGTCAAGCATGTTTAAAAATGGATAGCAGGTTAAAAAATAAGTATTAAAACTAATGGTCACATAAGTTCATGTTAATTAATACATATGGTCAAACGATATGCTTGGGTTAGTGGTTTGGGGGGATATTTCATACAGTGTTTTATTCATTTCCGGTTAGTGCAGGTATGTAAATGTACCCTTGATTCTCTTCTTATAAGGATTGGGACTATGCTGGAATCATGGGTCACTGAGTTTGCTGGGAATTGTACATATACCAGTAGTTTGTATGGACCAAGTCATGGTCATTGATATTAGCTATATGGGTGGGTGTGATGTTTGACCAAGTGGTGGTGCTGTGGCATTAACCCTTTCCCTTATATAGACTCATTTTGACGCACTCAATAGGTACCACATAAAGCCTGTTCTGCAGAAAACCACAGTTAAACCTTACCAAATTTAATTATAAAGTCCTCATTTCCAGACCACTGAGGAGCAGCGAACAGCATAAAACCTGATCAGCCTGCGAGTTACTCGTAGGCTGATCTGGTTTTATGTTGTTGGCATAGGTCTTTTCATGGTTTCCTCTATGAGGGAAAGGGTTAACAAACTGAGGTGTACCTTTATTGCAGGGATTGTGAATACCTTCAGTCTCAGCTTTTCTTGCTATGACTATTTCAGAAATGTTACTGTCAGAACCAATACAGAAAGATGGAACCATGCTTCCTTCCCCAGACCAGCTCAAGCGGAAAATTATCCTTAAGGTACAGTACTCACATCCTATTGAATCTGTCATCAGGTATGAATACACACTTCCAGTTCAAATTATGGGCATGCATGGTAATTTGAAATTAATCAGAGGTTTATTATACAAATTCTTGACAGGCTACATGATGATTTATTCCCAGCTGAGGAAAATCATATCACCCAAGTTGATAGGCTTTCAGGAAACTTTATAACAATCTTATTATACTGCAAAGTCAGTCCTAAGTCTGCGTTAATAAATATTAATAATGCCTGTATACATATGTATACCCAGTGTCTATGATATATGTCCATAGCTATTGACCAATCAGAAGAAAGAGCTCTACTTCGCAGTATAATAAAAAATATGTTTAGGATAAAAACAAGTGGCCATACCTCAGTTGAATTACTTCATAGCCAAAATTGCACTTGTTTGAAAGAATATATGGAGCATGTCATTATACTCCTGACACAAGGAAGTTGTAGGGGGGATATTCTGGATTCAGTTTGTCTGTCTGTGCGGCTCTGGCGTCTGGCTTTCTCTTGTTTTTTGTGTGTTTTTATGCTCACGGAAGGTGACGCATATAGTCGCCGCTTTCGTCCGCTCTCCATAGTTCGTCCGTCAACTTTCCCTTTTCCCGGACTATTTCTCAGGAACTAACGGCTTGAATTCAACGAAACTTTATGGGAAGCTTTATTACCAAGAGGAGATGTCTGGGCTATTTCTCAGGAACTAATGGCTTGAATGCTATAAAACTTTATGGGAAGCTTTATCACCAAGAGTAGATATGCATATTGTCGGTGTGACCTGGTTCCTCAATTTTTCACAGAGTTATGGCCCCTTGACTTTTTGGCCTATAGTTCATGTTGCATGATTCTTGTCCGGGCTATTTCTCAGGAACTAATGGCTTGAATTCAATGAAACTTTATGGGAAGCTTTATTACCAAGAGTAGATACGCATATCGTCGACGTGATCTGGTTCCTAAATTTTTAAGAGAGTTATGGCCCCTTCTACCATGTTGTTGACTGATATTCATGTCATTTGCCTAATTTAACAGGAGATATCATTTAAACAAAACCCCGCAAAATTCAATATGCTAGTAATGTCAATCATAATCATGTCAGCTAATTGTTGTTTAGGTCATTATACACTATATCAAATATCCAGTCATATGTCAAGAGTGTTGTTTAACCTCTTTGATATGAGCACACATTGAAATGTATGACTTAATTTTCAGTAGTATAAAAACTTAAAAAAAATCAATGAAAGATCTGATGAGTAACACGTATTATCATATCAAATAGTAAACTGTTACTAAGTCTCCAAATTAGAGTTGGTAAAACATCTCATCTGATGAGGAGAATAGATATGATATAGGAATGGGGATTTCAACAGCTTTGAGCTGAAAGGTCCTTAGTAAAATTTTGGGGGTGGGGCCTGACCCCTGTGTGATCTTTGGGGACACCAAAGTATTTACCATTTTATCTTCTGTCTCATCAAAAGGAACAAGAATATATAATATGGTTTACTGTTTAGAGACTTAAGAGCTTTTTTTTACCTTTTTTTTATGCTCACTGAAGGTGACGCATATAGTCGCCGCTTCGTCCGTCCATTCGTTCGTTCGTCCGTCACACTTTCCTTGTCCGGACTATTTCTCAGGAACTAACGGCTTGATTTCAACAAAACTTTTTATGTGAAGCTTTATTACCAGAGGAGATGCGCATTACCTGGATTCTATACATGATAAGCATGTGCTGATCCCATTCCGGTCCTAAACATATCCTCCCACCCATTGACCAAGGCCTTATTTGTAACAATGACGTTCTTCGGGGAGCATCTGTCAGTTCTACTGACTTTCTTGTTTTTGTTGTTTTTTTGTCAGGACCATTACTCAAAAAGTATAAAAGATATCAAGATGAAACTTCATATGTGGATAGATCTCACTGAGGGGGAGTGCAGTGACCAAAGAACCATAACTCTCTTGTATAAATGATCAAGATGAAATATGTGGATAGATCTCATTGCCGGGGAGTGCAGTGCAAGAAACACAACTTTCTGTTGCATAATTTTGGAGTTATTGCCCTTTGTAAATTTTTAGACTTAATTTTTGTCTAACTGTTTCAAAATGAAACTTCATAATTATGTGGATAGATCTCATTGAAGGGAAGTACAGTCCCCAAGAACTGTACCCTCATTTGCATCGTTTTAAAATCCCTGTGACAAAGCAGCATGCTGGGGGTATTTGGACCATGACAATGGCAGTTCTAGTTTTATACACCACTCCAACATTACTCTTTACATTATGTGCTTACATTTGTTTATTTCAGTTTATACGAGTATGTTCATCTCATCCCATGTAACCCTTGAACTTAGACATAATAAGTCTATATTCAGTGTTAACATTGGAATTTGAGTATGGAAATTCTTCCTCTTGTGTAAAGAGATTCCATAGCAGCTTGCATAATGCATACCCAATTTGAAGGTTTCCTTTTGTTTTAAACATTTTTGAAACTTATTGAGTCAGAGTAAAAAATGAATGATCACCAGCATGGGAATTGTGTTTTTTTGTTTTTTTTTGGTTTTGGAGGGGGGCAATGACATAGCAGGGGTATGTCCTCTGAGTTATGGTCACATTTTAGTTTATACATGGTTTAGTTATGTACCCTTGAAATCAGACAGTGTTATATGTGTGTATGGGAATTTCTGCATGTGTCTTATTTGTTTAAATATGAATAAAATTCACAATAAATATAATGTCATTATGTGCCAGTATGTACTAGTATACACCAGTATGTGCCAGAATATGCCAGTATGTACTGGCATACGCCAGGATGTGTCAGAATACACCAGTATGTGCCAGAATATGCCAGTATGTACTGGTATACACCAGTATGTGCAGAATATGCCAGTATGTACTGGTATACACCAGTATGTGCCAGAATACGCCAGTATGTACTGGTATACACCAGTATGTGCCAGAATATGCCAGTATGTACTAGTATACGCCAGTATGTGCCAGAATACGCCAGTATGTACTGGTATATGCCAGTATGTGTCAGAATACACCAGTATGTACTGGTATACACCAGTATGTACCAGAATACGCCAGTATGTACTGGTATACACCAGTATGTGCCAGAATACACCATTATGTACTGGTATATGCCAGTATGTGTCAGAATACGCCAGTATGTACCGGCATATGCCAGTATGTACCAGATACGCCAGTATGTACCGGTATACACCAGTATGTACCAGAATATGCCAGTATACACCAGTATACACCAGTATGTGCCAGAATACACCAGCTGAAGGGGACACTTTTAATCTGTTCCAGCACAAGAAGTTACCAGCGGATGGTTCCCAGCCAGACCCTGCTGACTACACACTGGATGACAGTAAGTACATACAGTCACAACTGGCCTCTACTTCTCAAAAATTTGCGAATGATCTTTAGCTTTTACTCAAATCCCTTTTGTATCTAATAGGAATACTTGGAGTTAAAAGCATGTAAATCAAACTTAAGTACAGCTTATTTTTGAGAACTTTGAGTCTGTTTTTTGCTGATGTGAGCCATAAACAGTTCAGGTACTTGCAGACCACTTGTTTAACATCGCCTTTCTGCTGGCTGTAATGTCCGTCAGCTTGCTTTGAAAATGTTGGGTTCCTGATGACTATAGAGTTGCATGCCCACAGTAGCCTCCAGTGGTATCTTCCAGTGTAAGATTAAGCTCTAGCCCAGTCACATGGCTGATCAGTAGCTATTTGTGTTTAGTGCATGCAGGTGTTGTCCCTGTGAAGTTCGCCCTTTGACAACACTATACTCACAGAGGACTAAGTGGTATTTGTCAAAGAGAGTTGATCGTAATAGATTTTCTCATGTAACAGGGCAATTTCAACCTTGTATGTTTACATATATTTTGCTGAGGTCTGTTTCAGAAAAATCTCCCATGTGGGGTAGAAACAATCACTAATATTTATTGCAAGGATGTCCAAATACTATTAGAAACTTCGTGTTGGGGCATAATAATTCTAATTCAAAGTTGTCAGTAGGGGGAAAATATGATAGCAAAATAAATAACACGGGGAAGGGGGCATTTTTCCTGTCAAGATTGTGCTTGAGCCGATAAGAAATAGCTTGTGATCCATAGTCTTTTATTTGTTCCTGTATTAAGGTTGGATACATCTAAATGAAACCCCAAACAGCTGACCGGCAGTGATATTGTCACCCTCTCTTTTTCCAGATACTCGTGAAGGAGACCTCAGTAACTCAGTGAAAAATGGCATCTTGTATCTTGAAGATCCAATTGACCAGGTGAGATTCATAATCACAGATCTCTCAACAATTCTTAGGTTGAACCAGTACTTGGTGCCTGTGACTGTCATGAAAAAAATCATCGTTCAATGGGCATTGAGCCCACAACCTTCAGATCTGCAGTAGGGTATATTCCAGCTTGACCATTGTGCCCATAATTACAGGCATGGTAATATGCTACAATGAGTGTTACTTGCAGTGTGGTTAAATGCCTCTTCTTTTCCTGAATATAATATTTCCACCCATAGATACATTGGTGGATTTTGAGATCATGTAACATAATGCAGTAAATGTTAAGTGCAGTTCCCACTCAGTAACTGATTTTGGGGAATAAGTGTTCCTTGAATGGTAGGATAGATGTCAGCATGCTACCTGTAATAGGATTCTGCAGCTTGTACATTTCATTTGACTTTGTATGTTTACAGACCTGGAGTCCCCATTTCTTTGTGTTGACCTCAAACAAGCTCTACTACAGTGAAGAGACAAGAAATGAGGAAGAAGAGGATGCCGATGATGATACTGTTAGCAACTCTGAGGTCAGCTGTCATACAGATCAGCTTCTAAATTATCTGACATATCAGGAAACCAACTTATGCAATCAGTAAAGGACTCAATCAGTCTGCTGATTACTTGTAAATTAATCAAGTTTATTGTTATTCTGTCCAAGAATTCCATGGACGTTTGACAAAACTGAATTTTGAACTGACTGAGATTGGCTTTGAGTCTGCTTAGGCTTCACACTTATTTGAAATACATGATGTAAAATGGTGAATGTTAAGGTCCACCTTTCCCATTCATATATAGGTACACTGCTCATTCACATTGTCACAACAAAACCACATGTTCTTTCGTGTTACCAGGTCAACCATTGACTAACCATTATTCCAGTACAGCTATTGGATATCCATTTTAAACACATCTATACACTCAAGAAAGGTCCATTCAGGCATTCATTGACTCTAGCATCTTATTTCATCAAATTATTCAACAAGACTAATTTTGGTGCAAAGCCATTCAGAATATTTTATTAACATGTGCATGTATTATTTACAAATAATAAATATTTCGACTAGGCAATGATACATGCCATTTTGACCAAAAAAAAACCCCTCAAATTATTCAGAAATATAGAACAAAAGGAATACAGAAATTACTTTTATTATAGTAGACATATTATATGAAGATAATTTGAGATGCTATAAATTAACTAATCTATAGATCAATAAAGATGCATTTTACAACAGGTAATTC
>CM037783.1:50965248-50990493 GCA_021229015.1 Solen grandis | reverse complement strand
TACAATGAAACCTTGTTAGTCCGGACACCTAAACCAACGGACATCAATATGTACCTCCTTGGCCGTCCCCCTCTACATCATTAATATCGCCATTTTCATCAGTGCTGATTGACGAGATGGATCCATCTGATCACATGGACATTTACATCCACTCCGTCTACAGAACTTTTGATTTGTATACAGATGTCATGATTTATATACACTGAAACCTTGTTAGTCCGGACACTTTGGCTCCGGGGAAAATTTCCAGATTAATGATTTTACTGTATTACGTAATGAATAAACCCATTTCTCTCTTCTTTTCTTCTTTATTTCTTTCATACTTCCTTTCTTGGTTGTAACGTTTGTATTCTATAAATGACAAGTATATTTAAAAGAATATGTTAAAGCCTATTTATGATTATGTATAAAAATGTCAAATTGATGTTTACTGGATACAATATTAGATTGATCCTTTTTTAAATCTATCCCCGACATCAGCATACTTTAGAAGAAGAAATAAAACACCTTAAGTAGGTAACAGCATACCTGGCTCAAATTCCAGCAATAATACTAAGCACTAAGTAATTCTTAAATTCTTAACATTCCATTTTTACTATTTTATAGAATATTCCAGTACATGACTAACCCGAAATCAATTATAAACTTAATATGTATCAATATTAGGTAAGAAATGAAATATTTAAGTATTTTATTAGAGAAATAAGGATTATGAAATTTGCCCTTAAGTATTTAAGTATTACTTAGCACTAAGATTTGTTGGTGGAATTCGACCCTGAGACCTACTTTTGAGAGCTGTACCAGCCCTTCATTTCCCCTGACTTCTCCTGACTAGTGAATGTGAATTTCTTGTGGCCATGTGTATAAATGCTTCCATAGCAGTCACATGCCAAGAGTAGCCCAAATGATGACTCAAAATAGTAAGAGAGAAATCCAGTATGAAATAGTGCCAAGATTATCGAGTCCTTTTTAATAGGAAGAAGATTGGTTCCCAAAATGGATGTGTGGATCCGGGACAGGAATTTTTGTGTAATTGAAGCATTTTTACGGTGTTGAAATCTGTTCCAAGACAAAAGTGTCTGGAAGGCATGGTTTTAGGAGCAACGGTGCCTGGACTAACAAGGTTTCTCTGTACATGTATATTTTAGTATCTATGGTTACCAATTGTTTTAATCTATTTTTATCATGTGATTTACAGACCTGTTTTGATGTACTTAAGGAGTATAAAACAAGTTTTGAATTCCTAATAAAGGCCTGAAACTAGCTGGAGATTAAATTTAATTATTTACCACCTGGAGTTTGTACCATATCCCTACTCCTGTTTTCAAATAATATCAAAATATTATGTAATCAGTAATTAATTCACACTGTGAGTCACTTGGGAGCCTTTACTACCTAAGAGACAGACTTTAGAGTGAGTCAAGACTTAATGCAAGCATAATTATTACAACTAATTTTACAACCCTATTATGTTTTTTTACTCATCACATGGCTTTTGAAATTGTAAAGACAGCAATGAAACTTACTAAGCTTCAACCTCAATTTGAGTCAATTCAAGTGATGGCAAGCGAATGCTATTTTTTGGCTGAACATCGTTTGCAATCCTGGTGTAAATGGGGTGTTAGCAATCCAACAACACAGGTCTCCCAGAGAAGTTGTCAAAGAGGATGAACATCTGGCATAAATACTTGTATCCCATGTGATGTTATATAAGACAAGATTTAAATTGTTCTGTCTGGGAAGCGAGAATCAAATTCCTCACAACATTACACTATGAAGTATTCTACAGCCAGGAAGATTGATCTCCGACAGACTGGCCTGCAATCAAATGTCTCATTCAGACATATTAGGGTCGGGCCATGGAGCATGGTGGGGTTAGGAGTCCCAGACAATTTATTCCGAAGCAACCAGTATTCAATTGTTTTAACCACACTGTTTATTGTAAAGAATAAAAGGAATCTTCACTTATATATTCATATAATGGCAGACCATCATAATCAACTTTTCCAGTTATTTTATAAGCCCTACATTTAACCTCTATTGAGAGATTAATTCAAAGCAAAGCTATTTTCAGTTTTTGACAGTAAATATTTAAGAGCTGATTTTCCATTTAAAGCTAAGGATCAACATATATAGCACCACACATACACACACACAAAAACATGCATATTTTTGTGTAAACCAGGTCATTTTTGACTACCTTTTCTCCTATTATAGCTACTGGATAATCTGTAAGTCAATTTTGATACATCTGTAGACCCATTGTTAAAAAAAATTAGTATTTCAAATTAAATAATCCGATTATCCTATAGACATTGTGTTACACCATGTCATCAGTAAAGAGATTACAGAAAGGCATACTTGTTGATTAGTGACTAGTGGATTTTTTTTCCAGTTACTATGCTTACCTCCAAAATCATGGTCCTCACAAATGCCACCATCAATCCCAACAAAAATACTCACTTTCTGTCCAACTGTTGAATTACAGGTCTAAACCTTTTTTTTAAATCACTTACACTTTCCTCAGCTTTAAGCATTAACAAGACACACATCAAATGCTGCAAAACAAGGTTTTCTAGAATAATCCCAGGCAAGTAAAACTATTTTTAGTAACAGTGACCTTGACTCTACTGACTTGTAAATCAATCCCAATCTTCCTCCTCCCATGAGATATCTATCTACTAAATCTGATCATCATTCCTCACCCATAAAAGAAATTATTTGACAAAAAAAAAAAAAAAAACCTATTTTTAGTAACAGTGACCTTGACCATATCATCCTGGAAATCAATCCCAATCTTCGTCTTCCCATAAGGTATCTACCTACCAAATATGAAAACTGTAGGAGATTTTCTACAGAAACAAAATATTTGAGGCCTACCGGCCAGCCCAACAACATACTCCATTCTAATACCCAGGATTTGGTTAAAAAAGTCATAGAAATATCAGTCTGAAAAACATAGAAATATCAGTCTGTATCAAGCTTGTTTCGCTACCTGAGTATCTACAATAAAAAGGTCAAGGTTAGGGCTATAGGATACAGACTGTCTACATCCCTCGACTGCATTTGACTAAAAGATGACAATTTTAGCAAGCCTTTCCTGGTAATAAGGAAAGAGCAATTACAAGACAAAGTTATCTCTTGCGCATCAATTACAGTGTCTCCTCAGCAATCTATCACTGACTGGATTTGAGATTTACATGATTTATTTTTTGTGTGGCAGAAACTAATCAAACAACTATTTTTTATTTTTTTTCATGAAGAAAAATGGCTTAACTGTCAACTGAGTGAGAAAACAGTGAAAATTCAAGGTAAATAAAATCTTATAATGATAATGGGGTATTGTTTTTGTTTATTTCATACATTAATAGGTGTTTCAGGGAAGTGCATTACAACTTATGCCAATCCATACATTAATGTAATGAAAAATGTATTTTATACTATGTGAATAAATCAGAATAAAATATGTCACTTTTTTATGCAGTGCATGTAATATACATGTATGATTTAAGTGTTATTAAGGTATATGAATATAAATGAGAGCGACACTTTAAAATCAGTATTTCATTCAACTTTTATCTTTCTATGCATAAATCAACAACAAAAGCAACATTAAAATCAATACATAATACATACATTCACGTTACTCATGTCGTTTAATATTTGAATAAGACTACATCAGATATAACTGTCATCTCAATGATCACTTGAACACAACTGTTCCATTTATAAAAAATATCATCTTCGGCTAAGAAATATCTGAAGAAGCCACCAGTGTGAATTAACCTAGTCTGTAATGATTTCTTAGCATCAAACATCATATACCGGTTTGATTCCTTTTATGATCTGTCTTTTTTTAATAAAAAATGACACCACATCTACTTACAAATGAAACCATAAAGTATCCCCTAAAAAGAATGAAATGGACAATCATTCAATTAACGAATTACACAAACTGTACGCAGCTGTACCCATTAGTCCTTGAGGAACATTTCTGTAATATTAACAAATGTTTAAACATTTCCACCTTTTTTCTAAAATGGCATCACTAATTAATGTTTTGATGGCAACATCAAATAATATAAGTGGAAACCATAGGAATCTACTGGCATTGGCCAAAACATCATTTCGAATGAGGCCATATAATTCAAGTTTGAATTAACCCAGTATTTTTATACAAAAACAAAAATGGACGGGTCAGGTCCACAAAGGTGTTTTGAATAATGCCAGATATTTTATTAAGGGGTTGTGGAGTATATATAAATCAGGGTTAGGCTGTATTGCAAAAGTCCTCAAAAGTCTTGATTTCTGTTTTACAACAAATATGAAGTCCTGACGAAAATAAATATAATTTTCTGCATAATGAAATGTATTAATTTTTTTTTATCTCTGTGTCAATGAATATTTGAGTTCTACATTTTTACAATAAGATTATAACAACAATAATTTTTAAGACTGTTTCCTGAAATGCAGACTGATCCTTGGTCTGATAATGCAAATTTAATTAACCCTTTATCTCATGAATATGCATATACAAATTGATGCCTGATGAATATTAATTAACTTTAAATGATACATGAAATCATGATTTATTCTTTACCAAGAATGACTGTGTAAAAACTGAGCTAGAATTTTGTATGAGCAAACAGAGGAGACCCAAATCACACAGCTCCTATAGAAGCTGTCTGAGAATCTATCTGATCTGGGTCTGCTTTTTGCTTATGCGCCAAATGAGTCTATATGAAGTAGAGTTCAAAGGTTTCTCCACATGAACATTGACATACTTAGTTACAAATGTAATTTGGGATGAACACTACTGATAGACAAATTTTCAAGTCCTTTAATAACTGAGTCAAGAAATGGTTATATCTGTAATAATGTAATTCTTTGTTATAATAAAACCACATAGGCCAATCAGTCCTTGAAACTATATCATACATTATTTTGACATTTAGCAGGTTGATTTATTTAATAATTAAATTGAAAAAAAAAAAACTTATTCTCAATACCATCAAAATGGCTTCCAACACTGAATAAAACAATTTAATTAGAGCTATTTAGGTCTATTGGAAGTTTGCAAAGTTGAACAAACGGAGATTTTTTTTCTTCTATTTTTGGTCCAATTTTATAATTGCTTACCACCTTAAAACCAATATTGCTAATAGGGATCAACAAACTGTTCAAGATTGACAGACCACTAAACAAATTGTCCTGCTTATATTCCTGTCTGTCGGAGTGAGCACAGGGGTAGTGGACCTGTCAGACTTGTGACATCTCCTGCTAGTAAGCTCCAACTCCATGACATCTTGTGATGGATGTGTCTAGACTTTTAGGGAGGGACTGATTGTAAAGTATTGGACTGACATCTAGATGGGGGTTAAATTGCTAATCAGTCCACCCTGATAAGTGACAGATAAACATATGGTGCAAGTCTCCACTTTGTTCCAAAAAAAAAAAACAATATGAAAATAAGACTATTAAAACCAAATGCTGTTTGAAATCATTGGTTAAAATCTTATAAAAATCTGTTGATTTTCAGCAATATTTGAAAATTTGAACCTCCAGCCAAATATGTTGATTTTTCAAATTAATTATGAATGACAACCTTAAGCTTGCTGTAACTTTTGAGTTAACATTAATTTGCACATACTGATTTTCATATAAAATCTCCACACATCCAATTATTTCCAAAATACAAAATAATGTAAATATTCAGCGCCCTTTAGCTTGGAATCTGTGATGCTCTCATCTAAAGTAATTTATTCTTACTATTCAAGGCAGTCCCCTAACTGGTGCATTATATATTCAAATAGGGTTGTTTTTTATCAATCAGTCAAGATATGTTGAAAATTGAAAAGATCATTTCTAGCTTATCTAATAATAATGGGATCTATATATAGGTACATTTTCTTTTTTAATTAAACAATAATTGCAATATTGATAACACATGGTTTGTTTGTGATACTGCTTGTAGTAGTAGTAGATATTTTATTATTGCGATATGCGCATACAAATAATAAAAATAATTCAACATGTTTCAAAAGTAGCACCTTGCCCAGCGGTCCTATTATTTTTATGTCGCCATGACATTTGGTACTCAAATAAGCAGTACACCTTATCGTGTGCTAGGGGAAGGTGTGGCTTACATTTCAACTGCTTGTACAGGTTTCCTTGCAAAACTTCTGAATACTTATCATTTCACATTTTACCACACCCAGTCACAAGTGGCTGGAATTTCTATCATGCCAGGTACAGAGCAAGGCAATCAAACCACTGCAATTTTTATCACAGATGTATGTCTCAGCCAGGGATCGAATCTGCAATCTCTCAAATTCAAGCTATTAGGCCACTGAGACGGGGCAATGAGGAGGGGATTATATTTACCTAAGGACCAAGGTCTGACAAGGATTACTGTCTCTCTCTTATATGGAACTAAAGTACAGAGCGTATGGTTATTATTTTGCAGTTCATGGGTTCTAGGTCCTGATACCCAGTAATATTATGATTCATGTTACACATACAATAATTATACTTATTCAGTTACTCCATGAATAATAAGCATTTGTGTATGTGTTCTAATTCATTTTATAATGTAATCTCATTTTTATTTATTGGACTATGTTTTTTTTCCCCTTACTTTTTTATTTTTTATTGTACATGTAACTACAGTGATGTGCAGAAGCCTAAGTGACATCATGAAGAAAGAAAACATGCAACATTTGTTGTAAAGCAATTCAATGTGGGTGTAAAAAATTGCATGTTTAACCCTTTCCCTCATTGAGGACACCATGAAAAGACCTATGCGAACAGAGTAACTCGCAGGCTGATCAGGTTTTATGTTGTTCGCTGCTCCTCAGTGGTCTGGTAATGAGGAATTTACAATTAAATTTGGTAAGGTTTGAGTTTGGCTTTCTGCAGAACAGGCTTTATGTGGTACCTACTGAGTGCGTCAAAATGAGTCTATATGAGGGAAAGGGTTAAATGCATTTTATCAATACTTAATAGAGTGAACTGATGGTATGTTGATATGAACTGTCTGATACAGAGTTCATGACTGATAAATCTGAAAACAAATCTATGCTCACTTCATCATGTTCAAGACTGTTGTTCAAAATGTTGCTTTCACAAAGCCATTTGTTATTTTAAACAAATGTATTAATTCTAATTGTTGTTAAAATTGAAAAAAACACTATCCATGTACTGTAAAATTTGTACTGTAAACATGATAGTATCATTTAGTGTATTGTAATGTATTGGGGTTTACCGTCGCTGCAATAGTATTTCAATCATATAGTGACGTCCAGCTAATTACAGGTGCAGGAAGACCCCGAGTACACAGAGGTACCCGAGTAGAACCACCGACCTACCGCAAGGGAAGGCTTCAAAACAGCGGTGAGGGGCTGAGAGATTTGTAGTCCACGACTGTAACCGCTCTGCCACGGCGGCCCCTATCATTTAGTGTACTTTCAGAATTCTAGCCATGTAAACATGTAACATGATGGTATTTTTTTGTTTATAAAGAATCAATGAACTTTCAGAGAGAAATTTAGATCTGTAACATATTAGTAATTAGTATTCTAGTTAAAAAGAATTACTGTTTCAAAATAACTTTTCTGAGCCTTTTTTCTTTATCTATAGATAGTTTCAGTGACCTATTATAGGCCTTACATCTGTTTGTTGCTATAAATGCTGCTCTAGCCCACATTAATCCCCTGTACATTTCATTGCCTCTTTAATTCTATTTCTTGTAAACAGCATCAGATTTAAATTCCTCCTCCTCACAGTGAGTGGAGCATCAAGAGAGAACCATCATGGGATTGCTTTCTTTCTATAAATGGCAATAACCTGTACAGACAATCCTATATAATGAGAGACTTATCATCATGAAGGGACTCCCTGTAATTTTTCACTGATCTCCATTTGGCATGCAGTTCTAGATCATTCACACTTCAGTATCACATGACACGCCTTCTGACATTAATTTGAACATAGTATTTTTTTCTTTTGTTTAAATCAAACAAACATGTATTTTTTCTCTATCAATTAAACCAAAACAAATGTAACATTTTTTTTTATTGTTTATTCAACAACAAAAGTAACAGTAACTGCTTCCTTTTGATTCAATAAAACATATGGAACTGCTTCCTGTTGTTTAAATCAATAAAAATGTCATTCAATTTATCTTTAGGATATATTAGAAAAATGATTTTGGTGGAGACACTTACTTACAATCTCTTGCAAACAAAACTTGTGTATAAATTCAAAACAATTTCTTCAATCTATAAAAACCTTACAGCATTGAAACTGAAAACTTGCCTTGCTTTTAACTGTCCCATGACTTCCTTTGTGAAGTTCTGTTTTAAATTCAGTATTTTTGTCCCAACTATTCAAACGGAAGGAACAAATTGTCCCATTCTTAGCCAGACTAATGCATATTTCCAACAAACATTAAACATCAATTTGAAATTCACTGAAAAAAATGAAAAGGGCAAAATACAAGATTTACTTGAATTGAAAGAGGTCTCAACAATTTATTGTGCATCTGGTTTTCCTCTGAAGAAATTCCAAGTCTCCTGTTAGAACAACAATTGGCTTAAAGTCCCATCACTGTGGTTATGTAAATGAATGGGAGACAAAGCACACTTAGGACAAGCAACTCTAATAAATTGGTTAGATAACTTAAATTTGGGAATAATTCTGGACCTTTCTTGCAGAGTGCAGAAAGCCAAGTTCAGGTTTTATTTTCTTGTATAGAAAGAAATGCCAAGGAAGATAACTAACTCTTTTACTGCATAATAAAAAGATACCAAGGGTGATCATACTTTTCTGAAATTGTGAAAAGACAGCTTTATCTTTCTTCGTGCAAAACAAAACAGAAAATGCCAAGGGGATAACCCTTTTTCTGTAGAGTAAAAAAAGACATATCAAGGGGGATAATTCATTTTTTGCAAAGAGAAAAATGCCAAGGGGGTAGCTCTTTTACTGCATAAAGTAAAATGCTAAGGGTGATAACATTTTATTTTTCTGACATTATAAAAAAGGTAATTCTTTTCCTACACAGAGTAAAATGCACAAGTGGGGGGTGGGATTTTTTTTCCATACACAGCCGAAATGCCAAGGGGGATATGTCAATTTGGCTTTGGTTGAACATCCTTTGCTAGCTTGTATCTTAGGTTTGCCTATCTGTTTTGCTTTCTGATTCAGTGTGACATCCACTGAATCAACTCCTGGTATGTGGACAGCTCCATTATGAGGTAGGATTTCCTTGGGTTTTCCAGCTCAGGTCTGAGTCACAACTTTGGACCAGTTTCACTAAATTTCATTTGAACAAATATAATCTTAGTTGCAAGAACATTGTCCTATGTAGTGTGCACCAATTCCTCAACATTTGCACAAATTGCACTGTAAAAAATCACAGGAATAATGCAAAATTATATCTGTTCATTTAAGCCTACAAAAATTATTTAGTGTAATGGAACCCCTGGTGTGTACAAAACCAAAGACCTAGTAAACTTTCCAACTGGGGATAACCATCAATATCTTATTCATAAATGCTTATAATTTTGATTTTTTTTCCATAGAATTTAATATCCTATTCCATCACACAAAAAACACAATACCACAATTATATATGATCTATTCTATCTAGGTTGACAAATTAGAATGTTTTAAGCCTTCAGAACATTCATTGATATGCATGTTAGATATTATACAAGAAAATAACCTCTCATTAGAAAAGTTTAGTCAATATTATGACAACTGGTTGCATAACTTTTTTATTTCCTTCTATTTCTAAATGCACTTGAAATAGGTTTTTTTATCAGCCCTCTCTATGCTTAATCTTCCCTTAGTCATAGAAAAAACAAGAGCTATCACTGATTGTAATTGACCCTTACAATGCTTGCGACTAGTACAGACCAAGATCAGCCTGCACAACAATTCCGTCAATAAATTTCCAGCTAGTACCCCAATAAACAGCTAATGGTACAGTCCAAAATAAATAAAGGACAAGTCCAATTAAGAAATTTAGCAAGGTTAATATTCCCCAACTACACTAATTTAATACCATGCAAGATTTTTCTCTGAAACTAGACACTACGGGAAAGCGAGTGATTCCAACATAACTTCACATTAATTTGTGAATCAGGGGTATAATTTGTGAAGAAAATGACTTATTTATAAAACTAAATCAATTCCCATCAACAATCACACATCATTAACAGCAACTGTATACTGCGGAATAATTTGAATATATTCTGTAGTTTATCTGACAATCAAAGCTCTTCTCCTATATTCTGTTCTGATTATTTACATTTATTGCTTTTATAAAGTCTTCTATTGGACATGCAAACTACTCCAAGTGTATAATGTTAAATTGAATGTCCATTAATTGAGATATGTGAGAGTCAGAACATGACAGCTTGTGGGGGTAAACAAACAACTTCTTAACCCCATTGCTTCCAAAACTGATCTTCCAGTGATAAAGGGGTGAAAAACAAGAGGGCCAAGATGGCCCAATTCGCTGACCTGAGTACCACAGCTCTTAAAGAAAAGAGTATCACCACATTTAAAGACAGTGTTACATGCAAGCAGTAAACCAGTTTTATTATATTGTTTTTGAAACTTACCTAATAAAGAGAGAACGATGAAAAGAAATAGGGCCATAACCCCAGACCTCCTAATCATGATTAAGATTTATAAACTAATGCTAATCATTTTTTTTAATGATTAAAGAGCCAGTCCAATATCAGCAAATAATGAATTTGATTTCAAGACTTCTATGCTTCTTACATAATTAAGTAAACAATCTGGGTAAATCAAATAACATCATTAACAATAATGACCTTGGACCGACAATATAATATCATTCCTGAACCTGCTATAACTTAACTTGGTTAAGACATTTAAGGCCATTTCAGGAAACAATCATGGATAATTGACAGATGGACAACAGGCAACCAATTCTCCTAATATCTCAAAGTGCTCAGGTGAGCTAAAAACAAAGAAATCCTTTCAATTATGATTCCAGTTATGTGGCTATAATCAAATCCCTTTTCTGCTATTTATCAGTTATTTTTCACGTGGAATATTACATGTCAGTCTTCATTTCTTTTATGGGATGTGACTGCTGGTCCATGCATACTGATGCAAAAATCACATTATCTAGACATATGGTAATGTTCCTGTGAGATATGAATAGACTTGCAATGATTACTGCCATGTTATCCAGCCACAACATGAACATAAACAGCCATCATGGAACTTTCCTGGAGTTTTATGACCGACAATTCAGCTGAGAAACACATACCGGTTGCCATTGCAGCAAACACAGAGGCAGTGCTCCTTGGCTTAATACTGGTGTCCACTCTGGCTGGATACAATTAAGTGTGTTTCCTCAAAGAAAAGTTTTATCTTAGTCTGTGAACATGACCTTGAACAAATGACCACAGGCCAAGGTCTAGACAAACTCTCACAATCTTTAAGCCAATTAAGTATGCGGTTAGATGGCTAAATGGTTAGATATTATAGCCTAGACATAAAAGCAACAGACTGCAAATTTCAAGACAGTGCATGTAGGTTAACATCAAAAAATATAATTTGGTGACTTTATGGATTTCTTAATAACAAACTCAGGTACGTATTTGTATCTTTGGAAAGTGATTTGAGACAGAATTTAAACTATCACTAAAGGTGTTTTTTTAAACCAGCATACCATTTTGACACAGAAAAAGGCTATGATTATTTTAAAATCCTTGAGGAACTAATCTGTACTTGCCAGCTAATTGATCTTACCATAACACATCATTATTCCAAATGTGAAGGCATTATCAACAAGACTGTGTTCTCTGGAACATATGTGTCACCTGCTGAAGCATGACATAAAAGTGTGACAGACAGAAAGACAGATGTTCTCAAGAATGGATACATATGTGGCTATTTGTTCTCTCTAGCCACAAAAGAGCCAATAAAATTATAGCCACATAAAAGCAAACAGAATGAATGAAATTTGCAATGTGACAGGTTGTACAGTATACAAGTTGCCACCTAAGTATCTATACGTGAGCACGGACAGACGATGGAAAAGTGATCCCTATGTGTCACCTCTGCTTACAGCAGATGACACGACAACTGTTATCAATCTTCATGTATAGTGAGTGTTGGACAGGGTATTCTGTGACAGAACAGGTTGTGACAGTATACAATGTGAACAGGTTGTGACAGTATACAATGTGACAGGTTGTGACAGTATACAATGTGACAGGTTGTGACAGTATACAATGTGACAGGTTGTGGCAGTATACAATGTGACAGTATACAATGTGACAGGTTGTGACAGTATACAATGTGACAGGTTGTGACAGTATACAATGTGACAGGTTGTGACAGTATACAATGTGACAGGATGTGACAGGATGTGACAAGCATAATTCTTATATAGCCCCCACTGCACTATGCGTGAAATAATACATATCTATACTTAATGAAATGGCATCAATATCACAAATGTACTGCTCAATACAAGAGCCATAATCAGCAACTGCGTAATAATGCAAGCACCAAGACTTAACGCAAGAAACATATTATTTATCAGGCATACTGGAGAATCAATCCTCTTTACGATGAAATGAACATATCGATGTGCAATTTAAAATTTCTTAGATAGACTAAGATAACCAGAAAATTTCTCCTGAAATTGGAAAATGTGATAAATCTAAATTACCTTTCACTTCAAGAATAGATTTAAGATTTCTTTACTGTTTTAAAATGTTGCCCCTGTAGGCAATATATTTTGTAAAATATCTTGTATATTGCTTGATCAGAAACAAATAACTGAATTATTACTTTCAGGTGCGTTGTACTTTAATCAAATCTTTGTAGAAAAATGCAAGTTGAATTTAAAAGCAACCCAGAGTTTTTTCTGAAATAAGGCTTTGACAGTTTTGTATTTTTCATTACAATAAAACTAAATAATCAATTGTTCTTCTTACAGTGTATAATTGTCAAAAGTGTATTTCAAACTTGGGTTATAAATTCAACAATACCAGTAGGTTTTATACTGATAATATGATCGACTTGAAACCGATTATAACTTATTACCATTTACCTCATAATATTCAAAATATCTTTTTAATGTTAACTTCAATCATAATGATTTTTTATCCATATTAATTTTGAGGTATTCTCAACACATATTTTAAGTTTCTGTGCAATGTGATACATTGATAAATAGAGTTTTTATGGTGTTACATAAAGCGTATATAAGTGGGAAGTTGTTCAACCTATAAACCAAAATCAATATCTAAATCAAATTCAGTATAGCTTAAATTTAAATTTGGTGATAAAATTCCACAAAACAACATAATTATATTCAATTACGTCAAATACCTTGGTAACATTGCTTTCTTTATTGGCATCATTTTCTGTGTATTTATGGCAAAACCATGCGTTGACAATAACACAGTATTGTAAAAACATACGAAAATGATGGACATGGCGAAAATTTAAAATCACGCCATTATGGAGCTTTGCCATAATCTCTGCATGACATTTGAAAAAATGAGGCAAGCCAACCCAAGGAAAGCAGTTTCATGGTATTTGGCCAGGAGCGATAATATTTTTGATATTCATGAAAATATATTTTTTTCAAGTTTCAAACTTTCAGGCTGATATACAAAAAAGAGTTTTATGCTACATGTACGTAAAAAGTCCATATACTTTTAGATAACCCCTAGTAAGTTTATGACTTAATGAATTGAAATATGAATTTACTGAACATGTAATGTTATATGAAATAATGGATTTTTCTTTTCTGCATAGACTGTGTAGAATCTATGCTACAATCTTGCATATGCAAACAGAAAAGTGCTTTTCCAGTGTATATTCACTATATCCAAAAATGCATTCAAAAGATTGTTTTCTGAATGGTCAAACTAGAATAGGTATGCCTCTTATACATAAAGCACCACTTTGATTAGAACATTACAAATGCCCCTCATAGAAGGTAAAGGGTTGTACTGTTAAACATGTTTGAACTACATTTGATTAAGCATAAAGATGCAGAAGCTGTTTCTTGGTAATGGGCATTTGGCTAATACAATAACTGTTAGAAAGAAAACAATACTTGTTACTACCTGATTCCTTGTTCCTCTGAGTTTTATATCAATCTTAATTTTATGAAGGACTTTGTATATGGCAAAATTAATTAATGCATTTTAGTTTTAGGGCACTTTGAATGTTCAGCGCAAAAGTAGGCTAACTCTCTTTTATGACATTTTACAGGGCAGTAAAGAAACTGTCAAGCTATTTTCTAACTTTGATGTTGTTTTTTTTCCCTCCGAATATTTTTTCTGCTATGTATGCTGTTTGATGTTTGAAAACTAATGCTTGTAGACGTTTATATATATATATATCTATCTGTTTTTATACAGTTCAATATCATTAATTTTAAAAAGCAATAGTTTTGCACTGAAAAAAAATCCTCCATTAGTGAATAAAATCCAGTGCAAAACTATAAATAAGTCAATGATAAATAAGAAATAATGTTATAAATAGCTTGATAGAAGTACTAAATCCTGCCTTGCAAATGGAACATATGTTACCATACACAAGTTATGAAATGAAACTGGGATAGGTTGAGTCAATATTGCCACCTTCATATAATTATGAGTGACTCTCTGTCAGACTTATTGGTCCCAGTACCCTGGAGGGTACTAGGACCTTTGGAACATCAATGATTACTTGCACGTTCCATGCTTATAAGTGCTCAGCATGTATATAAGCTTATGCAAGACAATCCTACCTGGTAACAGAAAATGAATGGTTGTTGTACCATACTGCTTTACCACTGCATACTGCACAGTTAATACTAAGATTTCTGCCGAAGCCCTTGCCTAATTTAGACCTATTTAGACACCTTGGCAAATAGAGAAGACCCAGATCAGACAACCCATTTCCAGGAAATATGTACATGAATATTCATGTAAATTCAGGTAAAACACATTACTGAACCAATGTTGGCAGGTTTAAATTAACCAAAGAAGATTGGATGATAGGAAATACCCTTAAAAAATATATCATGAAAAAAAAAGATATACACCCAGCATGCTGTCCTTTTTCAAGTGATTATCATTTCTTGCCCATCTGCTACTGTCATCCTCATAAGGAGATCTTTTTCTTTCATGTTTCTTGTCATTAAAAATATGTAAGATACTTCTTAAAACTATTCAATAATTTAATCATTTACCTTATGAATATTTGTGTACAAATTTAAGATTTGATTAATAAGAAGTTATTGAAATTAATATGATATCTGAAACAATGTTGTTGTTTTTTTGTTGTGCAGATTGTGTAGAATCTGAGCTATAATATTGCATGAGGATACAGGAGAAACTATGATCTGATCATTGGGCACAGATAGAAATACCATATCTACTATATTAAACAAGTTCTTATCATTCTTAAACCAATGCTCACACCTATCTTTTTTTAACAAATCTGACAGGAACGAGAACAGCAAGGGTTCACCCAATCTAAAATGTTAACTTATGAGACACAAAAGTCAGGAAAGATGTTGCTGGTATATTTTCTCCCGTGCTTTGAGACCAGCATAAGGATAGGTCCTGGACTGGTTGACCTAGTATGATGACATGTCATTCATCTTAGCATGATGTTGCTGTGAAGCAGTACTAAACTGTCACAGGAAGACAAAATTCCCAAATGACTGAATTACTGTCTATCAGTTGTTAAACCCAAACGGACAGACAACCAATTGATTTACGATCTGACCCACATATTCTTTCTATCTGCTGACCTATGTAACTCAGTAACCCATTTTGAAAAGACAGCAAAATATCAATGCAAATGAAGTAAAATATGAATGATGAGCATTCTGAGACACCATTTTCAGAGTTTATCAAGCTGAAAGGGAAGCTCTAAATTAGCTTAAAGTCTTGCCTGCATCTGACAGCTTACTGTGATTCTATGAAAAGCTTTTAAATCCTAACACATTAATAGCTGTAAGATTGCTTCTTTAATCCAGTGGAGACTAATATTAACGACCTACTCTTTCAAAGAAAATATTTGTCATACTCTTAACTTGCTGATTCTTATCAATTAGCTCTTTACTTCATAATTGTAGACTCATTTTGATGCATTGGCAAACAGAGCAGATCTAGATCAGGCAGCTGGCTCCTTAGGGGCTGTCTGATCAGGGTCTCCTCTGTTTGCTGACATACAATAGTGTAGCTCAGTGTCTACACAATTTATTTGGCAAAGAAAATATCAATATTTCATCTTCATCTATCTCTTTTATCCACTTTGAATAGTTTTTTGGTCAAGCCTTGAGTTACTTTAGCCTAGGCTCAAAGGTGTTTGTTTTTTATTTGTCTTTTGCATATTGAGTTTAATTTGACTAGCAAGTACTACTAAGGAATTAAATGCATTTTTGTAAGTAAAATTAATTTCCAGCTTTTTTATCAATACATTGTTTGTTATTAATAAGTGTGTGTGTATACACATATCCATACAAGCATCAGACTGTGTGTATGTACAGAGACCCATTTCCTTCACATTAGGAATTTTCATGTAAATAAGGTAGTAATTACAATAATAATCAATAATCTATGATAAATCTAAGAAATGTAAAGTACATATACATTCACCTATAAGCTATTTGTATGGAAAAAAATCTCTAATTTTGTAATTGTGTCATATTGAACTAATTTTTATTTTTGAAGAATTTTTAGGGGAATTTTTATAAACAAATTGGAAAATGTTATGCTTTCTGGCATGGGGATATAGCCAAATACCAGCTATAATAACAGCTTCAAAAATTTGTGGTATAACAGGGTAACCCCTATACTACTAACATGAGACCCCTACTAGACAGAAGGTATAGCTGACCTGACAGATGCTGCACAAGATGCAATGCAGTCCTGACTACAGCACATAAACATCAGCAGTCTGCAACCATCCGGCAGACACACTCCCTGTCTTTAATGACTGTAAATATAAGAACCACTGCCACTGGTATGCAAAACAACCAGTTCATTCCATGTTGCTGACAAATAAAGCATTATTCACAATGTGAAATGGATATAAAATATTGTAGATTTATTGAAATTTACATCGCTATCAGACAGCATTGACAAGAGCAGTTCCGGATGTCTGAAACCAAACTCCTTCTTTATACTCACGTTTACACTATATCCAGCATCTTCAAAACATATTTTGTATGTCTATCACCTTGAAATTTTGGCATATGTTGTTGTTATCATCCGTAGAATTTGAAATCTCTTCATCAAAAGTCTACAATCAATTCACAAGCATAATAATTACTTGTCTATTCTATCTCTTCCACACCAAATCAAATATTACTGACAACATTTCAGCTCCATGATACCACTAAACTTAAGTTCCATTTTAAGATACAGTGATATGTGAAAATGTGTTTTGATATGTTTAACATCCAACCAACAGTATGTGAAAATGTACCTTATCTTGACCAAACAAATATCAAATAAACCTATAGGATCCAAACTTGGACCATATTATATTATAATTTACATTATTAAGAAAAACAATACAATGGTTCTAAGAGGGCTGATCAAGAACTGAACATACTTTAAGTCTTGCTCAAAAGGTATTCAACAGATGGTCTACATTTATGCACCTGTAATTTGTGATATCATTCTAGTTTCAGTTTGGCCATCTGTGAATAACCATCTGTGAACAAGCTGCTCTAAGTAAGATGGATTGATTTTTTTCACTTTTGTTTTATAATTTGAGTATTTCATATCAGTTAAGATTTATTTTATTTAAAATTATTTCATAATGAAGAAATAGGTAAATACTAAAAACAAACTAGAGATTTGTTTTTATAGAAAACTGATGTCTCCCCGCCACCCCCTTCCTCTCACACACACATATACACTAAGGCACACAGTGACATATGCAAATAGTTAAAGTTAAAGGGCTAACTATATTGTTAAAGCTCCGTACAGAGTTATGGACCTTGTGTGTAACACCTCTCATCAATTTCTTTCCATAACTGGAACATTTAAAGTAGAGTTATCTTGCGGTCAAGAAATTGTGAAAAGGGGGAATAAAAATTACTCTAAAAATCCTGAGGCCAGAGTTATGAACCTTGTGCATGACACTTGATCTCATTAATATCTTTCCATAAATGAAATTTTATTTCAATAGCATGAGTCAAACTGGAGTTACGGACATGAAATTGCAAAAAAGCAGAAAAACTCCAACAAGAAACATTGGAAATGGATTATGCTCTAGTGTACTGCAATTCTTGTCCATAATGTCTACACACCTATGAAACTTCAAGCTTATATGTCACATAGTCCATTAGTTATGCTCCGAACAAAACTTAATTGAATATGAAACTAGAGATTTGTATTCATAAAAAACTGATGTCTCCCCCCACCCCCTTTCCCTCACACACATATACACTGAAAGCACACAGTGACATATGCAAGTAATTAAAGGGCTGACAATATTGTAAAGCTCCATACAGAGTTATGGACCTTGTGTGTGACACTTCCTCTCATTAATTTCTTTCTATAAATGAAATTTAATTTCAAAAGCATGAGTCGAAAAGAATTTAAGGACATGAAATTGCATAAAAACAGAAAAACTCCAACAAGAAACATTGGAAATGAATTATGCTCTAGTGTACTACAATTCTTGTCCATAATGTCTACACACCTTTGAAACTTCAAGCTTATATGTCACATAGTCCATTAGTTATGCTCCAGACAAAAGTTATGGACCTTGTGTGTGACACTTTCTCTCACAATTTTTTTCCATAACTGGAATTTTGTTTAGATAGCATAAGAGGAGTTATCTTGCAGTCAAGAAATTGTGAAAAGGGGCAATAACTCCAGACAAAACTTAATTGAATATGAAATTAAACAACAGGCAAAAACTAAAAAAATATGATTTGCAGAATTAAGGTTCTTGTGCACTGCAATTCCTCTTTGTGATGTCAATTCACCTATGAAGTTTCAAGGTTAAAGGTCTCATAGAGCATGAATAATGCCTTCCAAAACAAAAGAGGATGAAATTGAACAAAATGCAGTAACTCCAAAAATATAATGTGCAGAGTTATGGTTCTTGTGCACTGCACTTCTCCATGTGATCTATCCCTGTATGAAGTTTTAATGTTATATGTCTTATAGTGTGCAAGAAATGCTCTTGACAAAAAATAAGTATGAAATTTAACAAAGGTCATTAACTCCAAAAACATGATGCACAGAGTTACGGTTCTTAGCACTGCACTTCTCCTCCATGAGATTTATCCACCTGTGAAGAAGTTTTAGGTTAATAGCTTTAATCCTTTCTGAGTTATGCTCCGGACAAAAAGTGTGACAGAAAGAAGGACAGACAACTCTGACAAAAACAATATGTCTACCCCATATAAATATGGGGGGGGGAGACATAATAAGAGTATTTCATACATATTTTGAGAGGAATTGTCACTGCCACATGGTAAATTCCAATTGTCATGTGAGTTACTTGGTTGCAGTGGTTTAAGTAGCTTATAGCATGACGTATCCAATACAAGGAGTCTATAGCCAGTCAAATCAGCCCTTTCATATTGTATAAGTATAGCTGTATATTCTAATAACAATTTACATTCTAGACTTTTTATTGAAGCTGAGAATGGAAATAGAATTTTAAATGATTTCAAAACACCTCAGTGCAAATGGGCTTCCTTCTGTGCCACATCATTTCTCAAAAAATTCAGTGTGCCCTCAGTTTGTCTGCATAATTAAGTATATATAATAAAACATAGTGCCTGTGCTCACATTTACTCAGAAGCCTTTCACCTTGCTGTGACTGATTTATGTGGGAGGAAACCTAAGTACTCAGAGAAAACCTACCATACTCTCTCATGTATGTGACCTTATATCAAATTTGGGGACCCATCCGTGAGAAGTGAGGACATTTTCCTCCCGAATATTCTTATTCTATATTGTATTCAACTCCATGCTACTTGCACTTATTGTTGTACTGAAGTGCTACTGCATGCTCTATCTGTACTAAAAGGCTACACATAGATATCATAAGTACTTAGATGATAAAATATGCTACTTGCAGGTATTGTTAATTGTACTTAATTGTACTTAATTGTACTGCATGCTCTATCTGTACTAAAAGTACTCAGATGCCAAACCTTTGCCTGTCTTAACTCTGTAATCAGTTTTATTTAAAGAGATAATCATAAACAGCACTTTCCTTGGGATATAGGCAACATTAGATTGGCGCTTACTGCATACCTGTCAACATTTCAGAATGGCAAGGAGTGAGATTTTTACGTGTCGCGAAGACCGGATGGGAGTGTGGGTTTGGGAGAATTTTTTTTTTTAAATGCATTAAATTATGCATTCTGGTGCCTTTTGAGTGAGATTATTACTTGTTAGAAAAGAATAACATGAAAAATAGGTTTCTATGCATAGCATAAATGTAATAAAGAAATCAACATGAAAAAAACCAAATAAATAAATGCACATTTTTGCTTTAGCAAAAGCACCAATACTGGACACATATTAAAAAGGAATATATAAGCTTTTTATCTCATGATACATGATAAATAGTTGCCGGCATGTCCAACTGAAAAGCTCCTGAAATGACCATATTGAGTAAGCATTTAAGTATATTACTCAGAATATATCAATAGAAAAAGAATTACTTTATTTTAAAAAATGTGAGGTCAAAGGTTCAAATCCTACAAAGAACTGACTAAAACAGATAGATCTAGATCTACCTAAAATTTTGATGTCTTTGACTTTAACAAGTCTGGATAAATATTAGCTAGATCTATTATATAAATTCAGTCAGTTTTTATATATGATTAAATATATTGGTATAATCATTCTAATCATCATATAGTGGCTGTGTTATATGTGAATGACCGATTGATAACAGTAAAAATACCATGTAGACATTCGATTTGTAATGTACTTTCGGTTTAAAAATAATTGTGAGCGGTCTTTTTCACGGCGATTATAACAAAGATTACAATAATCAGTTAGTACTTTTATTGTTATGAAAAGAAGGAACGTCGAAGTATGCTTCAGTGATTCATAATTAACATTTAAGTGTCTGTTTACAAATCAAATGCTGTTGCCGTAGTATCAAAATGTCGTTTAGATGGCGCATGCGCAAAAAGTGGTATCAATAATACGCTGACGAATAAATTTGGGTAAATCCGCGTTAATTTGATGTTTTTTTGCTGCACTCCATGTGTATTACTTTCAAAATATGTTGTTACGTCGAATATTTTAAACATTCGATATATAAATTTTAAATACAATCGATATATAAATTTTAATTACATAGAAATACCATTCAATTATCTTAAACCTACGACAATAAAAAAAATGAAACGAATGCAACATACCTCCTACACAGTTTGCAGAAAGCAAAATTGGGTCCTGTGTCAGATTTTGAAAGCCAGGAAAATTCCAGTTCCCACGCGTTGTTGTACTTTGAGGCATAACTCTTTTTCTTCTTTTCTGGAGTCTTCATGTTTTGCAGTCGACATTAAGTGCGCGAATGGTGATCATGCAATGTCCGGGAATTTAAGTAATAGTTACCGATAATTCCCGTATATGACTCGGAGGGATTCGGAAATTCAAGCAACATTGTGATTGGTGGATTTTCTCTCGGGAAGCCCTGGAATGCCCTGGGATATACGAGTATAAGCAAGACCGGCGATAACCAGTTTTGTGACGTACCCTGTATATTGGAATGCCCCTAGACAAGCGTCACAGGGTGGGCTGTATATTGGGGCTTGCATCCTGTGTTGTTTTAACGATTAGAGAAGGTAAATTAGACAAAATTTCTGACCCACAATGTTTTTGGTATTTTTTTATAAAAAATCGTGAGAAAATGGCCAAAAATCGTGAAATCGTGACCATGAACTTAAAATCGTGAGAATCACGATTTAAGCGTGAGACTTGACAGGTATGGCTTACTGTCGCTGTGACAGTATGTCAATCATATCCTGACATCAGAAGACTGTTAGTGCACAGACACAACATGGTAGAATGTCAACCAAACTACTGCAAGCCAGTGATAAGGCTTCCTCAAATGAACAATATAAGTGACATAAGAGATGCAACATGTCTTACATTAGTTGAAGTACATGATTAGTTAGTGTGTCTTTTCTGAAGGAAACAATAATGACAGTTCATCTTGTATGCTGTAGTTCCAGCACTGAATTAATTGTATTAATTGTATTAATGATCTCAATGATCAATTCAGGGAATTAAAATTCATTACATTCCATAATTTGAAACATTATTGCATACAAGAGGGCAATTATTGCAGCTCTAGATAAACATACCCTTGTACCATCTTCATTAACCCTTTCCCTCATATAGACTCATTTTGACACACTCAATAGGTACCACATAAAGCCTGATCTGCAGAAAACCACAGTTAAACCTTACCAAATTTAATTATAAAATCCTCATTTCCAGACCACTGAGGAGCAGCGAACAGCATAAAACCTGATCAGCCTGCGAGTTACTGGTTTTATGCTGTTCGCATAGGTCTTTTCATGGTGTCTTCTATGAGCAAAAGGGTTAATATTGTATAAGAATTTAATTCCCTACGGAATATTCCAGATATGTTTCTAATATGATTTAGTTACTTGTATTAAGACAATGAACTCAAATTTAGCTCCCAATGAAATGTATGAGATAAATATTTAATTTTGTTTTTAGATCCTTTAAGATTTTGATTATATATTTAATGCATTTAAACATTTTTTCTCCTATGTGTTTTTTTTTTTTTTAAATATATAAATGCAGATTTAAACTATAATGGTCAAAATAGTTTCACCAACAACTAACCTCAGGGGCTCCAAAATTTCAAAGCAGGTATTGCAGACAAAATACTCAAGTATAAGGCTAAAAGTTAGTGTTAAATGATAAGGTTCCCTGCAACAAAATAACCAAATATGTCATCATCAGTACCACAATGAGTGATTTATAAATTATACACAGTGAGAATAAAAAAATACACTGCAAAAAAATACACCACAGGGGTGTCCAATTCTAAAATTATTTTCACATTTGAGTTGGCAAAATCAAGAAAATACACACACACACACACACAAAAAGGTTTTCGCTTCCATTGCCCTGCAACAATGTTAACTCAGTATAATGACAAGAGGTGTACCGGTGTAGCAGCACAATACTAAAAAGGAAAATAAAATCTTTTTAAGTATTAAGAATAACACTTTTTGTGCTTTTAAAAAAACATCATATTAATTTGTTTTTCCCCCAAAGCCATTATTATCATGACATTTTTAAAGCTCTTTGAGTACCAAATCATTTTCTACACTATCAAGACCCTCTTTGAAAAATTGGTAATTGACCTGTTTAAGAGCCATACCTAAATTGATGCAGCAATTCAACAATTATTCCACTTTTGACGTCAGTAATGACTTACCTCATCAAAAATTTAGATTTTGACCTCTCTCCTCTAGGGACTATTGGTTGATAGCCTATCAAATTCTTAATATTCACTGCTAATGTATTACACTGGTAAAACGATCTGGGACCTGCTACAAATGTACAATTTATTTCTATGGTGATAATGGGGTGTCACCATAAGGACAAAAATGTCCATATTGTATCCATATAAAGGGCTTGATATATTCCTGATGAACAAAATCACTTAGGTTTTCTATTCAGTTACATATTTTTCTTCAAATTATCGGATGTGTATTGATTACGTAAAGGCAAAACTTCTCATATAACCTTTCACTTTTTTCATTTAAAGTTACTCCTAGATCAGATATTGCTGATGTAGCTGATATGTTGTGAGCATTTTAAGAGTCAGGCTAACAATTAAATACAAACATTAACAAAATATCAAAAACATGTTATTAGAAAGCAAGTAGACATCTTTTATGTATTTTTCATATCTGCAAACAGTTTTTGTGTGAAGCAGTCTTGCTCAGCTGCACATTTATCAAACATTCTTAAAATAACATATTTCTTTATTCAAAATGCTTCAGCCACCATAACTTTCAAATTTCTCAAAAAAACCCACAAAAAACCCACAACCTCTGTACTGTTTTGTATTTCATACTTCAAGTTCAATCTTTCCTTAGACATATATATCAAACTTAATTTCCCACTGGACCCAGAATAATCACAAATTCACAGGGAACCATGTCTGCACCCCTGCACAATGTGAAATATTAAACAGTAGTGACAGTCTTCTTTTCACCCTCGTAAACCACACTGAACCGATGACAATATTATAAAACTACACATATTTATGACACGTCAATTTTGAAGTGACTGGTTTAAAATATCTGTAATTTACGAGTTTTGCAATTATGGAAAATTCAAGAGAAAATTCTCCATCAGATCTTTGTAAATAATTATATTTTCTCATTTAATCTAATTTGAAAGACCTTGAGTCACAAACTAAAGGAGATGTGTACAGCATCACCTTTTCTTTGTTATTAACTGTCAACACTGCCAAATTCAGTTAATTGGTGCACATTCATAAAACTCTGTATTTTCTTCAAACTTCACCCACAACAAAAATTGAAATTTATGTACACTTAATTTAATAAGACTGAAACACACAAACAAACCCCCCCCCCCCCCCCCCCCCCCCCAAAAAAAAAAACCCACATAATTATTCCCGGGATAATTGTTTCTGGGAAAAAAAAAAGAGGGAAAAAAAACTTTTATTTGGCAAAAATAAAAGAAAATTTGTCAATGGTCAGTGAGGAAAATTTTCCCTCCCATGTGTGGGCTGGTCTTTTTTTTGAGGGGAAATTTTTCTCATTTTTGCAAATTTTTAAAGGAACATAGTGGGAAATCCCCCAAAAAAAACCCTGTGCTTTTTGTTTTCATTTATTATGTACATATTTTGTACCAAATTTCCCGGGTTTTTAATTTTCCCGTTTTCCCCGCCTTGAACAAAACCTTTTAAAAAAATCCCCAAAAATTTTTTTTCTTCTAAAAAAAAAGGACTGCAGGGGTCAGGTGTAAAGGGGACAAGGGCATGTGCGTAAGGAATAAAATGGGAGTGCTATATGCACTAGTTTGGTATGGTTCACTTACCAAAATAGTATTAATACAGAAATGCCCTTTTACTAGTAAAGGGCATCTTTTCAAACCCGCCCCCCCCCCCCCACACACACATTCAAAAACCAGATCAGAATGAAAGAATTTTGAGCCAGCATCATATAGT
>CM037783.1:50953726-50965148 GCA_021229015.1 Solen grandis | reverse complement strand
TATTTTTTGGTTTTCAGAATAGACCACTTCACTCCGAAATAAGACATTAAAGCCTACGTAAATCAACAAGCACTCCCTGAACACCTAATCTATATGATGGTGTATAATTCTACACTTTGTTCAATGAGAAATAAACATATATTGGAGATTTTTCCCCAGTCACTGGTTGGTCAGTTTAAGCCTGCAAATTATATCAGGTACTGCTTTAATCCTTGGGTGAAATGGTCTATTAGAAAATGGATTCGTGTTATAAATCAACCATTTGCAAAAGATATTTGAATATGGTTAACAGGATAGCCCCTTATCATGCACACGGCACATTTCTATGAATCAGGGGAGATCTGTATGCAGATTCTGAATATTCTGTGATTAAAAGCCATTAGAGAAATTGCTCCTGAGCTGCAGCACCAGTTGATGAAGATAATTATGAAATATAGGTTTCTGGTGTTATTAATTAGCAATCTGTTTATATCAATTAGTTTGTACTAAATATTAAGCGGAATACCAACTTTTACTTAAATGTGTAATTAAGTAATCAAAAACAATGCATTTGACAAAGTATAATGTGTAATTAAGTAATCAAAAACAATGCAATTGACAAAGTATACTACATTTTAGATAGAGAAATTAAATAAAGCACCTGCAAGTGGGATCTATATTAATGTAATTGCAGATCACGACATGTTCTACTTAAGATGATATTCCAGTAGGGACCAATTATTGTGGCTCTATGCTGCTATCATCAACTATGTGGTGGATCAAGTAAGAATACAAGTAAATAAATATACAATTAAATGACTACATGGATGTGCAAGCTGATCTTGGTCTGCACAGGTCCCAAAGGCAGCCACAAGTGCCCACAGAATTGTAAGGATTACATCATTTAGAACGCATATCTTGGTACAATTAAGTTTTACTCTACTACAATGGTAAGACTTTCATCTGTATAAATTTAAGGGATGCTTTTTCAATTACTGATTGACATTTTCTGATGTTCTTTGCATTGGTCTGCTTAAAAAAGATGCATGAATCATGTATAGTATATAAACCAACAACAATAATTTATGTCATACCAACCTAAACTTATAACATTGATTTGTTATGCTATGATAATAATTGCTGTAAAAGTTTTAATTAAAATGTCATCTGTACTAATACAGGAAGCTTGACACACCAAGTTTAACCAATCACACCATCAAATTGAGTGTAAAGTCCATTTTGATGAATTTAGTGCGTTAATGTGTGGTGCACAAGTCTTTGTAACATCCATCTCCTTCCAACATTACAATTTGATTCATTAGAATTTCTTACAGACACTTTACAAATTAAAAAATTTAAGTTAACCAAATTCCATTAACTTAATTTTAAACAACACTCATTTTATTGACATAACAAAACATCAGTGGGTCTCACAGGTTTCAATCAAGTCACAACAGACACACATTTTATTTTTGCACAGCGAGTCTGAAGCGACTAAATCATAAGACCCGTCGGCACCTTTTCGAAATCAATTGCTACCACAATGCGGGTGTTAAACAACCCCGATGACATGATTGTCAGGGATAACTACAAGCTCATGCAATTGTGTTGCAAACTTATTACAGTTAGTTTTAGCCTTTTTGAGAGGCTATTGCTACATAAGCTACCTATTTAAGACTTTATATGCAAGTAAATGTGACTAAGCTAGGTGAATTGGCTTTTGACCAACAATACTTAGCGCTAGGTAGATACACATTCCACCATAACTTTTTTATGAAACATTCAAGTACACAACTCAGGTGAAATGAATTATCACCTTAATAATTAACAATAATTGATAAGAAATGAAGCATTTGGGTATTTTTATTAGAGAAACAAGAGTGATGAAATTCTCCTGTAAGTATTTAAGTTTTACTTAGCACTAAGAATTGTTGGTGGAATTCAACCCTGCCAGTTAAAAGTATAAAGATATAACACTGGCATTTTTCGCTCCTGAGCCAGGCTTGAATGCAGCAAGATATGTTGCCATCAAGCACGTTTTGGCCATAATGTGATGCAGACAGTACAAAATTTGTGGTGTTTTAAATTCATATGTTTTGTTTTGTTCAAATCAATATAAAACTCATTGAAAGAATGGGCTTAGAAAGGGAAAGTCTTTCAACCATATGAATGTAATGATATAGCATAAGTTGGAAGTAAAACAGCAAAACTTTATTGTAAACATTTTACAAAACAAGAGCGTCTGCATGCAGATGCCAATGCTCCTCTGTTAAAAGTGTTTGAGTAATGGGCTACATTAAAGTTTTCGTATGACAACAGTGATGACCCAGCGATCATGATAGCTCTACTTCATCTTTAACCCTTTCCCTCATAGAGGAAACCATGAAAAGACCTATGCGAACAACATATAACCAGATCAGCCTGCATGTAACTCGCAGGCTGATCAGGTTTTATGCTGTTCACTGCTCCTCAGTGGTCTGGAAATGAGGATTTTGTAATTAAATTTGGTAAGGTTTAACTGTGGTTTTCTGCAGATCAGGCTTTATGTGGTACCTATTGATTGTGTCAAAATGAGTCTATATGAGGGAAAGGGTTAAAACAGACAAGCTAAGAAAATGATAACATGTGCTGTCCTGCACTTATATAGACTATAAAGACATGCCTGGTATTAGTATGGACTGGAAATGTGCAACTAGTTAAATTTACACCATGCTGTTTATAGACCAGATTTTTATGAAAACTGACATGACTCTTTGTTGGGTTTTATTGATGATATATTTATGATCTGGCCACATCCAGGAGACGTCTTGACTTGACTATTTGAGTTTACCGTTGCTTCGACAGTATTTCAGTCATATAGCGACGTCCAGCTAATTACAGGTGGAGGAAGACCCTGAATGCACGGAAGCATCCGGGTAGAACCACCGACCTACCACAAGCCAGCTGAAAGACTTCCTTACATGAAATCCGAATGACCCCGCAGGATTCAAACCCATGCACTGAGGGGCTGTGTGAGTGTTAAAGTCAGTGACTTTACCCTCTCGGCTACGGTGGCCCCACACCTAAGAGAGGGATAAGATTCCTTTCTACCAGCCTTTAACAGTTATCATGATTAATTTTACTTTGACATCAGCCAATAGTCAGCATATTTTTTAGACGTTACAATGACTATAAGGCCAAATACAGTAAACTCAACAGAATACTATATACGAAACCAACGGACATCAATATGTACCTCCTTGGCCGTCCCCCTCTACATCATCAATATCGCCATTTTCATCAGTGCTGACTGACGAGATGGATCCATCTGATCACATGGACATTTACATCCACTCCGTCTACAGAACTTTTGATTTGTATACAGATGTCATGATTTATATACACTGAAACCTTGTTAGTCCGGACACTTTGGCTCCGGGGAAAATTTCCAGATTAATGATTTTACTGTATTACGTAATGAATAAACCCATTTCTCTCTTCTTTTCTTCTTTATTTTCTTTCATACTTCCTTTCTTGGTTGTAACGTTTGTATTCTATAAATGACAAGTTTATTTAAAAGAATATGTTAAAGCCTATTTATGATTATGTATAAAAATGTCAAATTGATGTTTACTGGATACAATATTGGATTGATCCTTTTTTAAATCTATCCCCGACATCAGCATACTTTAGAAGAAGAAATAAAACACCTTAAGTAGGTGACAGCATACCTGGCTCAAATTCCAGCAATAATACTAAGCACTAAGTAATTCTTAAATTCTTAACATTCCATTTTTACTATTTTATAGAATATTCCAGTATATGACTAACCTGAAATCAATTATAAACTTAATATCTATCAATATTAGGTAAGAAATGAAATATTTAAGTATTTTATTAGAGAAATAAGGATTATGAAATTTGCCCTTAAGTATTTAAGTATTACTTAGCACTAAGATTTGTTGGTGGAATTCGACCCTGAGACCTACTTTTGAGAGCTGTACCAGCCCTTCATTTCCCCTGACTTCTCCTGACTAGTGAATGTGAATTTCTTGTGGCCATGTGTATAAATACTTCCATAGCAGTCACATGCCAAGAGTAGCCCAAATGATGACTAAAAATAGTAAGAGAGAAATCCAGTCTGAAATAGTGCAGAGATTATCGAGTCCTTTTTAATAGGAAGAAGATTGGTTCCCAAAATGGATGTGTGGATCCGGGACAGGAATTTTTATGTAATTGAAGCATTTTTACGGTGTTGAAATCCATTCCAAGACAAAAGTGTCTGGAAGGCAAGGTTTTAGGAGCAACGGTGCCTGGACTAACAAGGTTTCTCTGTACATGTATATTTTAGTATCTATGGTTACCAATTGTTTTAATCTATTTTTAGATTATCATGTGATTTACAGACCTGTTTTGATGTACTTAAGGAGTATAAAACAAGTTTTGAATTCCTAATATAGGCCTGAAACTAGCTGGAGATTAAATTTAATTATTTACCACCTGGAGTTTGTACCATATCCCTACTCCTGTTTTCAAATAATATCAAAATATTATGTAATCAGTAATTAATTCACACTGTGAGTCACTTGGGAGCCTTTACTACCTAAGAGACAGACTTTAGAGTGAGTCAAGACTTAATGCAAGCATAATTATTACAACTAATTTTACAACCCTATTGTGTTTTTTTACTCATCACATGGCTTTTGAAATTGTAAAGACAGCAATGAAACTTACTAAGCTTCAACCTCAATTTGAGTCAATTCAAGTGATGGCAAGCGAATGCTATTTTTTGGCTGAACATCGTTTGCAATCCTGGTGTAAATGGGGTGTTAGCAATCCAACAACACAGGTCTCCCAGAGAAGTTGTCAAAGAGGATGAACATCTGGCATAAATACTTGTATCCCATGTGATGTTATATAAGACAAGATTTAAATTGTTCTGTCTGGGAAGCGAGAATCAAATTCCTCACAACATTACACTATGAAGTATTCTACAGCCAGGAAGATTGATCTCCGACAGACTGGCCTGCAATCAAATGTCTCATTCAGACATATTAGGGTCGGGCCATGGAGCATGGTGGGGTTAGGAGTCCCAGACAATTTATTCCGAAGCAACCAGTATTCAATTGTTTTAACCACACTGTTTATTGTAAAGAATAAAAGGAATCTTCACTTATATATTCATATAATGGCAGACCATCATAATCAACTTTTCCAGTTATTTTATAAGCCCTACATTTAACCTCTATTGAGAGATTAATTCAAAGCAAAGCTATTTTCAGTTTTTGACAGTAAATATTTAAGAGCTGATTTTCCATTTAAAGCTAAGGATCAACATATATAGCACCACACATACACACACACAAAAACATGCATATTTTTGTGTAAACCAGGTCATTTTTGACTACCTTTTCTCCTATTATAGCTACTGGATAATCTGTAAGTCAATTTTGATACATCTGTAGACCCATTGTTAAAAAAATTAGTATTTCAAATTAAATAATCCGATTATCCTATAGACATTGTGTTACACCATGTCATCAGTAAAGAGATTACAGAAAGGCATACTTGTTGATTAGTGACTAGTGGATTTTTTTTCCAGTTACTATGCTTACCTCCAAAATCATGGTCCTCACAAATGCCACCATCAATCCCAACAAAAATACTCACTTTCTGTCCAACTGTTGAATTACAGGTCTAAACCTTTTTTTTAAATCACTTACACTTTCCTCAGCTTTAAGCATTAACAAGACACACATCAAATGCTGCAAAACAAGGTTTTCTAGAATAATCCCAGGCAAGTAAAACTATTTTTAGTAACAGTGACCTTGACTCTACTGACTTGTAAATCAATCCCAATCTTCCTCCTCCCATGAGATATCTATCTACTAAATCTGATCATCATTCCTCACCCATAAAAGAAATTATTTGACCAAAAAAAAAAAAAAAAACCTATTTTTAGTAACAGTGACCTTGACCATATCATCCTGGAAATCAATCCCAATCTTCGTCTTCCCATAAGGTATCTACCTACCAAATATGAAAACTGTAGGAGATTTTCTACAGAAACAAAATATTTGAGGCCTACCGGCCAGCCCAACAACATACTCCATTCTAATACCCAGGATTTGGTTAAAAAAGTCATAGAAATATCAGTCTGAAAAACATAGAAATATCAGTCTGTATGCAGCTTGTTTCGCTACCTGAGTATCTACAATAAAAAGGTCAAGGTTAGGGCTATAGGATACAGACTGTCTACATCCCTCGACTGCATTTGACTAAAAGATGACAATTTTAGCAAGCCTTTCCTGGTAATAAGGAAAGAGCAATTACAAGACAAAGTTATCTCTTGCGCATCAATTACAGTGTCTCCTCAGCAATCTATCACTGACTGGATTTGAGATTTACATGATTTATTTTTTGTGTGGCAGAAACTAATCAAACAACTATTTTTTATTTTTTTTTCATGAAGAAAAATGGCTTAACTGTCAACTGAGTGAGAAAACAGTGAAAATTCAAGGTAAATAAAATCTTATAATGATAATGGGGTATTGTTTTTGTTTATTTCATACATTAATAGGTGTTTCAGGGAAGTGCATTACAACTTATACCAATCCATACATTAATGTAATGAAAAATGTATTTTATACTATGTGAATAAATCAGAATAAAATATGTCACTTTTTTATGCAGTGCATGTAATATACATGTATGATTTAAGTGTTATTAAGGTATATGAATATAAATGAGAGCGACACTTTAAAATCAGTATTTCATTCAACTTTTATCTTTCTATGCATAAATCAACAACAAAAGCAACATTAAAATCAATACATAATACATACATTCACGTTATTCATGTCGTTTAATATTTGAATAAGACTACATCAGATATAACTGTCATCTCAATGATCACTTGAACACAACTGTTCCATTTATAAAAAATATCATCTTCGGCTAAGAAATATCTGAAGAAGCCACCAGTGTGAATTAACCTAGTCTGTAATGATTTCTTAGCATCAAACATCATATACCGGTTTGATTCCTTTTATGATCTGTCTTTTTTTAATAAAAAATGACACCACATCTACTTACAAATGAAACCATAAAGTATTCCCTAAAAAGAATGAAATGGACAATCATTCAATCAATTAACGAATTACACAAACTGTATGCAGCTGTACCCATTAGTCCTTGAGGAACATTTCTGTAATATTAACAAATGTTTAAACATTTCCACCTTTTTTCTAAAATGGCATCACTAATTAATGTTTTGATGGCAACATCAAATAATATAAGTGGAAACCATAGGAATCTACTGGCATTGGCCAAAACATCATTTCGAATGAGGCCATATAATTCAAGTTTGAATTAACCCAGTATTTTTATACAAAAACAAAAATGGACGGGTCAGGTCCACAAAGGTATTTTGAATAATGCCAGATATTTTATTAAGGGGTTGTGGAGTATATATAAACCAGGGTTAGGCTGTATTGCAAAAGTCCTCAAAAGTCTTGATTTCTGTTTTACAACAAATATGAAGTCCTGACGAAAATAAATATAATTTTCTGCATAATGAAATGTATTAATTTTTTTTTATCTCTGTGTCAATGAATATTTGAGTTCTACATTTTTACAATAAGATTATAACAAAAATAATTTTTAAGACTGTTTCCTGAAATGCAGACTGATCCTTGGTCTGATAATGCAAATTTAATTAACCCTTTATCTCATGAATATGCATATACAAATTGATGCCTGATGAATATTAATTAACTTTAAATGATACATGAAATCATGATTTATTCTTTACCAAGAATGACTGTGTAAAAACTGAGCTAGAATTTTGTATGAGCAAACAGAGGAGACCCAAATCACACAGCTCCTATGGGAGCTGTCTGAGAAGCTGTCTGATCTGGCTCTGCTCTTTTTGCTTATGCGCCAAAATGAGTCTATATGAAGTAAAGAGTTCAAAGGTTTCTCCACATGAACATTGACATACTAAGTTACAAATGTAATTTGGGATGAACACTCCTGATAGACAAATTTTCAAGTCCTTTAATAACTGAGTCAAGAAATGGTTATATCTTTAATAATGTAATTCTTTGTTATAATAAAAGCAAATAGGCCAATCTGTCCTGGAACTATATCATACATTATTTTGACATTTAGCAGGGTTGATTCATATAAAATCAATTAAATTTGTTAATTTGCCAAACTTTCATATAGTGCAAAATACAAAATAAATGAGAAATGGACTCAAACTTGTGATAGTTATAAAGTTTCAATTAACAAACGGAGATTTTTTTTTTTCTATTTTTGGTCCAATTTTATAATTGCTTACCACCTTAAAACCAATATTGCTAATAGGGATCAACAAACTGTTCAAGATTGACAGACCACTAAACAAATTGTCCTGCTTATATTCCTGTCTGTCGGAGTGAGCACAGGGGTAGTGGACCTGTCAGACTTGTGACATCTCCTGCTAGTAAGCTCCAACTCCATGACATCTTGTGATGGATGTGTCTAGACTTTTAGGGAGGGACTGATTGTAAAGTATTGGACTGACATCTAGATGGGGGTTAAATTGCTAATCAGTCCACCCTGATAAGTGACAGATAAACATATGGTGCAAGTCTCCACTTTGTTCCAAAAAACAACAACATGAAAATAAGACTATTAAAACCAAATGCTGTTTGAAATCATTGGTTAAAATCTTATAAAAATCTGTTGATTTTCAGCAATATTTGAAAATTTGAACCTCCAGCCAAATATGTTGATTTTTCAAATTAATTATGAATGACAACCTTAAGCTTGCTGTAACTTTTGAGTTAACATTAATTTGCACATACTGATTTTCATATAAAATCTCCACACATCCAATTATTTCCAAAATACAAAATACTGTTGTAAATATTCAGCGCCCTTCAGCTTGGAATCTGTGATGCTCTCATCTAAAGTAATTTATTCTTACTAATCAAGGCAGTCCCCTAACTGGTGCATTATATATTCAAATAGGGTTGTTTTTTATCAATCAGTCAAGATATGTTGAAAATTGAAAAGATCATTTCTTGCTTATCTAATAATGATGGAATCTATATATAGGTACATTTTCTTTTTTAATTAAACAATAATTGCAATATTGATAACACATGGTTTGTTTGTGATACTGCTTGTTACAAAAGTAGTAGTAGATATTTTATTATTGCGATATGCGCATACAAACAATAAAAATAATTCAACATGTTTCAAAAGTAGCACCTTGCCCAGCGGTCCTATTATTTTTATGTCGCCAAGACATTTGGTACTCAAGTAAGCAGTACACCTTATCATGTGCTAGGGGAAGGTGTGGCTTACATTTCAACTGCTTGTACAGGTTTCCTTGCAAAACATCTGAATATTTATCATTTCACATTTTACCACACCCAGTCACAAGTGGCTGGAATTTCTATCATGCCAGGTACAAAGCAAGGCAATCAAACCACTGCAATTTTTATCACAGATGTATGTCTCAGCCAGGGATCGAATCTGCAATCTCTCAAATTCAAGTTATTAGGCCACTGAGACGGGGCAATGAGGAGGGGATTATATTTACCTAAGGACCAAGGTCTGACAAGGATTACTGTCTCTCTCTTATATGGAACTAAAGTACAGAGCGTATGGTTATTATTTTGCAGTTCATGGGTTCTAGGTCCTGATACCCAATAATATTATGATTCATGTTACACATACAATAATTATACTTATTCAGTTACTCCATGAATAATAAGCATTTGTGTATGTGTTCTAATTCATTTTATAATGTAATCTCATTTTTATTTATTGGACTATGTTTTTTTTTCCCTTACTTTTTTATCTTTTATTGTACATGTAACTACAGTGATGTGCAGAAGCCTAAGTGACATCATGAAGAAAGAAAACATGCAACATTTGTTGTAAAGCAATTCAATGTGGGTGTGAAAATTGCATGTTTAACCCTTTCCCTCATTGAGGACACCATAAAAAGACCTATGCGAACAGCATAAAACCAGATCAGCCTGCGAGTAACTCGCAGGCTGATCAGGTTTTATGTTGTTCGCTGCTCCTCAGTGGTCTGGTAATGAGGAATTTACAATTAAATTTGGTAAGGTTTGAGTTTGGCTTTCTGCAGAACAGGCTTTATGTGGTACCTACTGAGTGCGTCAAAATGAGTCTATATGAGGGAAAGGGTTAAATGCATTTTATCAATACTTAATAGAGTGAACTGATGGTATGTTGATATGAATTGTCTGATACAGAGTTCATGACTGATAAATCTGAAAACAAATCTATGCTCACTTCATCATGTTCAAGACTGTTGTTCAAAATGTTGCTTTCACAAAGCCATTTGTTATTTTAAATCAAATCGCAAAGTGCACCTCTCTAGGGAAAATCAAATCACTATCCATGTACTGTAACATAATATTATCATTTAGTTTGGAACTTTCCTATAGGGACATTCACAACACTAGCCAACCACCGACCTACCGCAAGCCAGCTGGAAGGCTTCCTCACATGAAAAATTCGAAGTCCCTGCTGAGATTCGAACCTACAGCGGTGAGGGGCTGAGAGATTTGTAGTCCACGACTGTAACCGCTCTGCCACGGCGGCCCCTATCATTTAGTGTACTTTCAGAATTCTAGCCATGTAAACATGTAACATGATGGTATTTTTTTGTTTATAAAGAATCAATGAACTTTCAGAGAGAAATTTAGATCTGTAACATATTAGTAATTAGTATTCTAGTTAAAAAGAATTACTGTTTCAAAATAACTTTTCTGAGCCTTTTTTCTTTATCTATAGATAGTTTCAGTGACCTATTATAGGCCTTACATCTGTTTGTTGCTATAAATGCTGCTCTAGCCCACATTAATCCCCTGTACATTTCATTGCCTCTTTAATTCTATTTCTTGTAAACAGCATCAGATTTAAATTCCTCCTCCTCACAGTGAGTGGAGCATCAAGAGAGAACCATCATGGGATTGCTTCTTTCTATAAATGGCAATAACCTGTACAGACAATCCTATATAATGAGAGACTTATCATCATGAAGGGGCTCCCTGTAATTTTTCACTGATCTCCATTTGGCATGCAGTTCTAGATCATTCACACTTCAGTATCACATGACACGCCTTCTGACATTAATTTGAACATAGTATTTTTTTCTTTTGTTTAAATCAAACAAACATGTATTTTTTCTCTATCAATTAAACCAAACAAATGTAACATTTTTTTTTATTGTTTATTCAACAACAAAAGTAACAGTAACTGCTTCCTTTTGATTCAATAAAACATATGGAACTGCTTCCTGTTGTTTAAATCAATAAAAATGTCATTCAATTTATCTTTAGGATATATTAGAAAAATGATTTTGGTGGAGACACTTACTTACAATCTCTTGCAAACAAAACTTGTGTATAAATTCAAAACAATTTCTTCAATCTAT
>CM037783.1:50933869-50953626 GCA_021229015.1 Solen grandis | reverse complement strand
AAAGTCTAATTTGGTCGGCACTGATGAGACGGTACAACGGTCTCAAGGAGAACCATCGTGGCACCTCAAGTGCGCGGTTTCTTCCCGGCGAGACAGAAAAAGAAGGAAGGCACAGTACACCTCCAACCCACATGCCGACCAACATTACAGGCCACATGAGCAACAAGCAAACCCTTCCACATTCCATTCCAGGGTAATTAACACCTCCAGCTCAAATTAGCTAGTTAATTACCTACCTTTTCGGACAACAAAAATTTTACTTTAGGAAAAATATAAAATCTGTGAATTACAGATTTAATTCAAAATCTGACCCACTTCAGACCACAAAATTGTATTTTATAGGGGTGAGGGGTCACACTCCGGGGTCCGCCCACAAAGCCGAACAGGCAGATGGACCCTAATTAAACAACGTTATCAGCAGCATCAGCAGAACATTAGAAAAAATCTCTCTTTAGGATTCTTTTTTTACAATCAAAATTATGGTCATGTTTTTATCAAAAATATAATATTTTATGGCAATTGTTGTTTATTAAAAATGTAAATTTAAGTCTATAACATGAATACTATTCAGAACATTGTGTCATTTTATGTTTATTTTGATACATTTTATTAAATCAATTATACTGAAAAAAAAAATGCAGTTTCAATTTTTAATAATTTAAACGTGATCTTGTTGTTTTTGTTGTTTTTTTTTGTAATAAAGGGTGGTAATTTGGTGATGACTATAGTTTAAAAACAAGCCTGGTGACATATATTGTTTTTAAAAAAAAAAATGAACCTATAAATTTTTAAAAAAATTTTTTATATTTTATTGAAATTTTTTAAAATGTAGATGAACCCCGAAATATGGATAAAATTTTAAAAATAAATAAATAGAGATGTCTCAATTTGCAATTTTCCTGTTATTAAGGAGGTAGTAGTGTTTGTTTGTAAGACCATAACTCTTAAACGCATGGTGACCTATTATTTTACATGATATATTTATTTAATTTTTATAGAGGTATATGAGGAAAATTAAAAAAAAATCTTTCCGTTAATAGTAACCCGCTGAAACGTCTTTAAAGATCGTTCAAAGGACCAACAATTATACGATATTGTATTCATAAAATATTCATTTCCAAGGTTCGAAACTTGGTTTAGCCATTAAACCTTGATCTTTTTCGATTCTGGAAAAACGTATACATTCCTGCAAATCTAAAACGTAATATATATATTCTAAGAAAATGTCCAGAAAACCTGCCCAGTAATGACTGTTGTAGAGCGCGTACAAACGTTGGTAGCTTTTTTTTCACCCTGGCGTCATGTGACGTCACACGGCGACAAAATATGTTGCGTTCAAAGGGATCAAAGTCACTTTGCCAATTGTTTATTTTTTACAGTTTGTCCAACTTAATCGTCCAATAAAATGTTCGCATCTCGTTTAAATATTAAAAAAATGCATTGCATAAAATGATCCGTAATATTTGAACAAAACGGGCGGAGCTTGTTGCGGCGGCGGGAGATTACGTCACGTTTTGCATGAAGCCCTATAAAATGTACCCAGTGTTACTGACTGGACTGTCAATCAAACGGAGATTGGTTCCATAACGCGAGGTCAAAGGCAAATATATATAGCGTTCGTGACAAACTGCAAAAATGTTAAATCGTTTATATTTTAAATTTAATGGACATATTGCAGCGTTCCGCTTCGCGTCGCTTGCGATAAATACCATAAGATTTAAATTATAAACGATAACTTATATATGCTGTTTTGTATCCGTCTGTTGTGCATGCTGAGTTTGATTATTCATAATTAAGTTTGCGATATATTCATAGTTTTGTGATTACATGTGTTTTGTATATTTGTGTTTGTCTATATGCTTTCTATGTTTTGTTTCTAACTCCATAACATAAGCCTTGTATTTCGTTTCGACAAGGTTTATCTCAAATGTGGTGTTTAGCAATATACATTTACACTTACATTTACATTTTAGTAAATTCACGTTTCATGGCCCGGGGATTAAATGGATTTATGCCCAATTGCCTAAATACATCTGCCTTCCCCCTCTTCAAAACTTAAGCCATTCATATAATATTTTGAATAGTTTCTCTATTTGTCCCTTATTTTTATCAATTTTTTTTTATTATCCCTTTAATTGTATATAAATGATAGGTATTATTCTCTAATCTTTATTCATTCTTATCGTTATATTGGATGGTATATAATAATTCATGTAAGCAAGTAGTATTGTAGTAACTAGTTGTATGTCAGTTAGCTGTATATACATGTACATATCAATATATAGGTAGTTTTTCGATTTGTTTGTGCTTGATGTTTGTATCACATGTTTGTGCTTCATGTTTATATCAATGTTTATAATCTTCAATATTGGAGGAAATAAAGATATATATATATTATCGGCAAACAAACCCAATAGTTCTTAATAATAGCCTTATTACTAAGACCCTATACGTTTTCCACATGTTTGCGGAAAGCCGTAATGGAATGATATCGGTATAACCGATTATGCGTGTTCTTACTTTTCTCAGCAGTAAGGGGTATACCTTTCTTTAAATAACCCTATTAAAACATAGATGTACTTCCCTTCCTTTAAAATAGATAAGTAGATAAATAAAGTGAAAAATAAACAAGATATCATTAACATTTTAAGTTTGATTATAGTATTTAACGAAGTTATGAGGTTCATTAAGATAATGAAAAAGTAAAAAACAAAAGGTCAAAAACCAAGCAATGGATGACGGTTCGTGCTGTACTGTTTGTTCGCCTATTTACCCTTTAGTCAGTCCGTACATACTTTGAGTTTAGCAGTACCTATTTATTTGTTTTATTTCGACGAACGTTCAACACTTCGTGATAAGAATTCAGATTTATATTTACAAGATCGAATGTCAAGGTCACTTCTATATGGATTGTCGTCGTAGAGTTTGTGTGCGGGTAGTGACTTCACACGCACTAATTTTGATAAAACGTATCACAAATGTTAACATTGCGATCTACTAAAGGTATTTCGGAAATAACATGCAAAAAATATCTTCAAAGCATAATCCAAGCAAAAATAACAACATTAACTTTACTATAGTAAACCATGGATGTTGGAATGGCGATCTTAATAACAGTTTCATGAACGAGTTAGTAAAATTTGCTATGAAATGACAATTCATGTCAGATCCTATTTATCTTTTTTTTTTTTTTGGATGCAGGTGTTTGGTTGTCATGGCAACAACAATTTATTGATGTTTTGACGTTTCTATAAATGACGAAATCCAATCTGACAAACTAAATGGCGGCAGAATGGTGTTTAGGGATAACTTTATTCGTGTAATCGTGATTAGTGTGATTACGTTTTAGTATGACTTACATTTTTGTGTATCGTACTTTGATTGGGAAACACGCCCACAACACAACACAACAAGATCAGTACTACTATGCGATTTGGAAGTTTATGACAATTCTTACCCTTAAACCTTTGGATCCACAATCGGCCAGTCATGCAAGATACCACTGTTTATTTTAAACCTAGCAATAAGTTAAATGTGTACTAAATCACGCAAATTATATGTACATTATAGTTATAATGGTATAAGATATAAACTTAACTATCCCCGATCCCCAGCCGGGACATACCAAAGTCGTAGCTCCCTTGCTTGGCGCTAAGCATAAAGGGACAATTATAGAACTGGTTGACCGGTGTCAGGTTAATGTGTCTGGGTGTGGTATCATGCCATATGTCTACGGCGTGATGCTGCAGTGTGGCAGCACTATATCTGTCTCAAAAAGACAAAATCTACAGATGAAGGAAACACTATCGGCGGAACGTTTAACCTAACAAACATATTAAATATAATCGCAAAATTGATCAAGTCGACATATGCTATGATGTATAGACGCAAACCATACTTGAAGATGACGAACCACTTGTATCGCTTTATAGAAAGGGATTTTCACAGGGTACAAGTGTCATGTCCTATTTAATATGTTACCCTAATACTGTATTTATAGATTTTAATTAATATAATTGTTTTTGCTAGGAGAATTTATTATGCTCTATAGTATATTTTTAGGAAATGGAAATATTTCATTAGTGTCCTGTTGTCGTTCTTATGTTGTCGCTTCCTGTTTTATTCAAAACTATTTTATGTCCGATTAGAAAAAAAGAAAAGAAAAAAAAGGGTTCCTATACGTTACATCAGTCCCTCTAGGTTGAGCCAGTACTTCGCGCCTGGGAATGTCATTAAAATTCCTTGCCGCAATGGGTCACGGGTCAACAACCTTTGGGTCCGCAGTCGGGATTTTTACCATGGTATCATGGCGCCCTTGTTTTATGTAAGATCGTTTTGCAGAAGATATAATTAACGTTTGTTTTGTAAAAGAAAATATTTCAATTATGATATCCAGTAAGATAACCACTGGAACTTGGTCAATGGTGGCTGTATAGCCAATATTTATTTTAATGATGGGTATATATTGTAGATTATACTATCACTATACATATCCAACAACCTGTTAAACTGTTAAGTTGAAGCGAATATATTATTATCTGATCATAAATTTTGTTTTACGTCAATTATGATAGTAAGCATTTCTGTATCGCACAACGATTCTGGGCTATGTTTAGTCATAGCGCACCCACCCCCCACACACACACACACGCACACAAGTTCAAAATCTTGTTTTCTGTCTTATCACTACGAGTAAATAGAAATAAGTTTTATGTTTATTTCAGAACGATTGATTTATGGAAGTCGAAACTGAATTAAAAAGGGGTTGATAGTCGATGCCGGAGATAACGTGTTTAATAAACTGTAATGAAAAAATGCGCAAATATTGAACGAGTACTTCACGCCTGGAAAGGTCATGTAAAATACTTGCCCCTACAGGATTCAAACCTACAACACAGACCGTCACCAATGTGCCTTAGAAATGGTTTTATACAAGAATCATGGGGTTTATTTTGAAGCTAATTAATTAAAGAAGATATAATGAACGTTTAGTTTGTAAATACAATATTTCAATAAAGATGTCCTGTAAGATCACCAATAGAACTTGGTCACTGATTACTTTATAGCTTATATGTACTTTAATAATAATTAATGTTATATATAATATATTTAATATTATATTGATATTACTTAAAGTTTGCTTAGCATACATATCCAACAACCTGTTTTACTGTTGAGTCGAAGCGATGAATAATGAATACATGTTTATTTTTTATCTAAACATAGATTTTGTTTTACGTCATTTTTTTTTTTTATACAAAGCAACATATTAGGGCTGATTGTGGGAATCTGAATATCGAAAAAACAAATTCAATGCCCTTTAGCGGGCAAGCAATACACGTACCTGTTTTCTTGTACCCTCGTTATACAATAGATATGTGTCGAGTTCAGTTAAGGCACGGGGTATTTATTACATAATATATAGAGAGAAAATGCACAACAATCTTCTTTTTATATTGTTTATCATTTTAATACAGAAGTTAACACAACACATAACGAATGAAAACTCTGCATAATTGCGTAAGCGGTAAAAAATACTATGAATGAATATGTGTGACGTTAGGCAGTGGCCCGCTGTACATGAAGTGTAGCAATTTGAATACCTCTGGCATGTAATATGTCCTTGGTAAATCGAATAGGGATTTCAATGAAAAACATAGTGTTTATCCCTCACAGTAAAATGGTACAATAGCAACACGATCCATTTGAGGCGGAAAATCAGTAAAACATTTCCAAATTTCAAGCCACGTGACTTTCTGCTTTACCTTTTCTGGTTATGCTTAACGTGACATTAGGACTTTCAGCTCAGTCCTATGATTAGTCTTTGGTTATGATAACCATAAGAAAGAGCTGGTTCACAAATTTTCGATGCTTAGAAAACTTAATATTTGAAATAAATTATGTATTAAATAAATAAAATGTGTTTAGAGTTTAAAACGTGTGAATGAGAAGGGGGCATTGATCACATGTGAATTAGCATTAAAATTAGGTCAACAATAACACCCACCTGGCAGCATATTGAATGAATGCTTATTCACTGACCTGTTACACCGATAAAATAGGTCTACCGTCCGTGGTTACAGCGGGCGGTCGTGGATTTGTCCCCAACCGCGACATACCTAAGTCGTTAAAAATGTACTGGTAGCTCCCTGCTTTGCGCTCAACATAGATACGGGTCAGTTCCAGGACTTGCTGGCCCGGTGTCTGAATAGTTAACATGGCGAATTTATGGATAAATCAATATTTGTTGTTTTTTAACCCGAATGTTATGGTTATTGATGACAAGTATGTTTATGCGTGACTACAAGATTTATAACCGAACCTTCGTAGTCAGTATTTCGTTGACATTATATTAGTTAGAATCTGTATGGAAGCCGTTGGGCAACATCCGTTCCAAGTGGCCGAGTGGTTAGAGCCTTTTCCTGGGTTGCAGGAGGTTGTCGTTTCGATCCTCGACCGCGACATACTAAGGTCGTTAAAATAGCACTGGTAGCTCCCGAAATTGGTCGGCCCGGTGTCAGAATAATGTAACTGGGTGTGGTATCATGTCACATGTTCACACCGTGATACTGCAGTGTGGCAGCACCATATTTATCTTAAGGAGACATAGTCTCCAAAAGACTGAATTTTGTTTTTTTGGTGGGACGTTCAACTCAACAAACAAACAATATTGTGTAAAATCAACCAAAACACACGTTGATAATGTCATGCACACATTTAATTTTAGTTATATTAAGCCACCTTTACCTACACGATGGTTCATCATGACCGTTTTATGTGTAGAAACTTTATATCATTTAAAGTATACGAGTCAGTCAGACAGTACGTACAAGTTTATCGTTAAAGAGTTAATAAAAGACAATGAAATAAGCATGGAGGCATAGTATCGGGGTCTTATTAATTTACACTGTGGCAACTATAACCTAATACTTATGTTGTTTCTGTTTTATTTTCTCTCTCGCTCTCTCTTTATTTCTAATTTCTAAAGTAGTTCTTTGCTGTATTTATAATGTTCAATTTTCTGTGTTTTGTGTTCTGTAATAGACTATACTGGGCAAATATAGATATACCTACATATTTATTTAACCTTTTGATTTCTGTTATATTATTTTGAAATATATAAATATATATGCGATCAAATGCAATATTTATGTTTAAATATGCTATTTCTCTCTGGTTTTTTTATATTTCGGTACAGGTGGTAATGGTGGGTACAAATATGTTTTTTTTTCCTTTACATTATTTACGTGATCCTGGCTTTCAAAACAGAAAAGATGGAAGTCTATCCGAGCCGCCGAATGTACAGTAGTCGTTATAGGTATTTGTTGTTGTTGTTGCTGCTGCTGTTGCTGCTCTTGTCAACCGATGTATTGGTTCCAAGTATCAGACACGTTTGAAATTGTTAAGTTTTTTTGCATCATCACAGATCACGAACAGAACGTGCACATGTAATTATTCTATTTTAAACTGCCACAATCGCATTTCCCGGTCTCTGCAGAGAATATATTTTTTATCATATGACATTAGGCTCAAAAAGCTGTTTCCGGTTTCGTATAACCGTCACATAATTATTTTCTTATATTTAACACGTTACCAGTGACGTAGATGCCTATATATACGCCGAATACGCACGTGCGTACAATTTTTCCGAGAGGTAGATAAAATAAAAAATATTTTAATGCGAAAAATGATATAAAATAAATTAATGCTAACCCGGGTAAGGCATATATACGATCTTTTTGGAGAATGCAATGATTAAAATAGAAAAAAAAATCGTTTTATTTAGATCTACAATGGGTTGATATATGATTTTTTTTTTCGTAAGTATACTTATTATTAAAGTTGTATTCACTCTTTCGATTTAACGCGATTTCCAATCTACCAAGAACACCCGAAGCTTGTCTACATCTGGGTTTTCTTTCAATTTGTCATAACCTCCTGGATATCGTGATATTTTAAGAATGAAGACCCGTTCTCACATAAAGAGAAGCTTATTCTTCTAACATCTAGCTGGACTCCGGACAATTCCCCCTTTCTATCAAAATAGATCTAAGTTTTTTTAAATTATGATCACTACATATTCGAATACTTAAAATTTTTCGATACAGCAAACTAAATTTTAAAAATTACTATTTATAATGCATGGCGTTATGCTGTCACTTCACATTCATTTGGGAATAAAACCTCCTCATTTGAAAAAAAAAATCTACTGATCAAAATCAATACCGTGAAACGGTATGAAATGTTGGAAAAAATGTTATATATTAATAATTCGTGTTGATTTTGAATGTTTGATCATTTCTGTTTGGATCTCGTATTTTTATATATATGTTTTTTTATTATCTAACAATGACTAATCGGTTTAAGAAAATAGAAAGTATTGGTTTCACCAAATAAGCAATGTAGACAATGTAGTCCCGCAGCACCGGGATACCTTGCAGCCACGCTCTCTTTGGCGTCAGAAAACTCCTACCATACCATTCGACGATGGTTGATCCTGCTGATTGTTGTTCCTGTATCAATATCCACTCCAGAAAGGTCGTATTCGACTATGCCTCGAGTAAAGACGTACTTAGGAAGTACCATCGGAACCGAACGAATGAGTGGACTGAACTTGATGAACATTTATTGAGAGCGAGAGCTGGACATTAAAAACATTGTAGACACTTCTGCTAACAGGAAACCACGACGTCTTGCTTTTAAGTTTTTCAAAGGTTTATACATGACGTGATAGATTATCTCCACCCTTACTTATTCTAACTTAAAATAACAAAAGGAACTGTTCAGCCCAAGTCTCCTTGTATTTTATATTTTGTCGGGTATAATTTGTGGATTTTGATGGTTTCACGATCATGCATATTAACATTTGGGCAGTTCGACGTCACATTTACTGTTTTTTAAATGTCAAATGTTGACGAGTAATTTTCTGTTGTAATACAACATCAATTTTTGAAACATTAATTGTATTGACATAGGATTGCATAATTTAACCAACATTAAATGCCGAAATCGTTGGAGCTTCCGTGGGCTTCGGCCCCTGAGCCCAAACCGGAGCTCTGCCCTGGACCTGCAGGTGGGCTTAACTCGGCCCCCATGCGTATTTGTGCGTACACTCAATTTTGGCCTAGCTACGTCCCTGGTTACAGCCGAATTACATTATTCTACGCCACGCGCGTGTATTCTATATACATGCTCAGTGTGTTGAACTCGAACAGCTGGATTAAATGTGTTTGATGCAACTATATTGAATTGTATGAGACATACACAAGTAGTCGTTATTTTCAGTTTTCTTGGTGTTAGATTACAAATAATAATTCGTTCACAGTCCGTTCATTTGTGTTTTTATAATCGCGATCTACAATCAGTATAGGTCTGATAAGTGGCTCGCTTAATAACATTTTCATGAGCTCGTTTGGTAGAAATTGGTATAAAATAGCAATTCATGTCAGATCCTATTTATTTTATTATATCTTATACACATGTACTGACCAATTCAGACATGAAGAGCACGTGGAAAATATTAGACACGATTTGCTGAAAAAACAACAACAACAACATTGGATTAATCTTAATATATCAAAAATAAAGTTTATTGATATTTTGATGTTTATCGTCGCTGCTGAAGTTCAGTCAAATAGCGGCGTCCAGCAAATTACAGGTAGAGGAAGATCCGAATGCACTGAGGCAACCGGGTAGAACCACCGACCTACCGCAAGCCAGCTGGAAGGCTTCCTCACATGAAAATCCGAATGACCTTGCCGGGACTCGAACCCACGCGGTGAGGGCCCAGTGAGTGTTAAGTGCAGCGACTTTACTTTTTCGGCCTAGTAGACCCCAAAAACAAGGTTATATAATTGAATATTTATCTGGTATGCGTCTGTGCGTTTATGATTGCCTACGTGGATACACGTGTAAGGTCCCGTATTGCGTCATATATAGACTCCACGTGGTTAAGTCCATCGTCATGTCATTTATACACGGCCGATCGATAGATCATCTATAGGGTCTATAGATCATGATGTCATGTAGTGAAACGGAAAAAAACCAGCCGGGGGTATCCGACGATGGATATATTCACGACAGACAAGTGGCATGACACCTCACCCGATCGCATACGTCTTGAAAATTGTGTGGAAAGCAGGGATATCGATACATACCATTTAAGCAACTTACATATATAACTACCGGGGATCGAAACCACGGGATTCCGCTGCCAGGGCGGGTATTCTAATCACACAGACAATAATCAATTGAAGTTTGATTTGGTAAATTAACTATTAATTGTGATTTGCCATGTAGAACTATAATAACAGATGCGCAGCAATTTTTTTTTTTTTTTTTTTTTTTTTTTTTTGGCCGTATCGTTTTTCTGAAAAACCGTGTTGTGCGAGATCTGGAACGAGATTGAAAATCAAAGCGTTCATTTTGAATTTGATATATATTTTCGAAAAGTCCCAACTGATATTGAATTAATCTAGTACTTTCTTTGTTTAGTCATTAATTTATTCGATTGTTTTTGACATAAACAGACGTCAGTGTGGTTGATCGACCACACGATGAGACGAAATTAAAGGACAAGGATTGAACAAATTTGAAGAGGAAAAATGTTATTCATACAGCCCATCTGTTTTGTTCAGGTATTCGGTGTGAAAACTGCTACATTAGGCGTTTAAATAATAAAGAAAAGATTGTCAAATAATTCTAATCTTGTATTGATAAGTATTTATAACATACAAAATATGTTTTGATTTCTAAATTATCGAAAGCAATGTGTAATGATAATTATATGTAAAACTGTATGTGAAAAACACAGAATGTATATATACATTTGTGCTTTTCAATAAATAAATATAATTTATATGTACTTTAAAAATCGATTTACTGAACCGTCTAAACAATTTACCATATAAACTTTAAATCCATTTTACCGACCTAATCATTTATCGAAATGTCGGCTACCCGTTGACAGGTGCGCGCTATGCAAATATCATAATGTCGGACAATTATTCCCGGAAATTATCAAATTTACCGGAACCATCACTGACAACTTTAAATGGAACGCTTGTGGCAGTTGTGACATACCCGACTGCGGATCCGAAGGTTATGGTTTCGCATCCCATTTGGGGCAAGGATTTTTCTTGGACTTCCAGGGAGCTAAGTACTGGTCCAACACAGGGATTGTCGATAGGAATTAGTATTATTTTTCCCATCAGAGTACACTAAATAAATTTAAACTTTACCACATACAGAGGCATTTTGACGCCTTGGCAAACCCAGATTAGATATTAACTTCCAGGATCTGTCTGATCAAGGCTTCCAGTTTGCTCATACATTACTGTAGCCCTGATTCACCTCAACGCGGCAAAGTTTAAATTGTCAGAAGTCAACTTGTTTTTGAATCGACGTAAAATAAACGTTTGTAACGCGACCAGGGAACGAACATACGATCCTCTTATTGTTTTCCTTTTTATTTCGCGTCCTGTGTAGTGGCCACTGTGTCCTCTCAGTCAGGTGATCGTGTATATATGCACAAAGCAGAACAATTAATATATATAGTCATTTCCGTTACCGTAATCCAGGACTGGTTGGCCACGTGTCTGTATAATGTGATTGGGTGTGACATTACGCCACTTGTCTCCATCTTTACCGTTGATACTTAAACCTTCAGTTAAGTCGAGTTATTCCGTTTACACACACACACACACACACACACCCGCTTGAGTGCCAAATAGAATCTTTCAGGGCCGAATTTATATTCGAACGAGAAAGTAATGGTGATTCTTTAGCGAGGGATAAAATAAGCAAACGAGATATAGGTAATTTTTTTATAATTACACAAAATCACTTGTTCATGCATCTTATTTTGTCATTGTTGAAAGAGTTTATATACAAATATTATTGATTGTTGACCAACCATCGAAGAAATATATTACATATATACTAGATCAATTGTTTCTATATTTACATAAGCATAAATCATATTACAGTAGGAAAAAGAAGGCGTATATTGATTCTACAAAGTACAAATTAATATAATTAAAACAGCTACTTCACAGATGGTCACTGACGGAAAATTATATTTTACAATGTGTATTATGTCTTTCAATACCCATCAACAGACGCATGGTCACCAAATGCAACCATCAATGGTCGTAAAAAAATGGATGGTTTCCCCATCACAGTGTTTACCGTCACAGAGGGTATTGAAACTATATTTAACATGATAAAACCTGTATTTAGATTTTCTTTTTTCAATTTCCATCTCTTGCCTGTTGTTATTAACATTTTGCGCATGCGCTAACGTTATAGGGCGAATTTACGAAATCACTACACTGAACTGGTGAAGAAGCCATATTGCAGAAAGTGTCACGTGGTACCACAAGCATCTGCTTCAGGTATACCGTAAACTAATTTTGACTGATTTGCGTTTATGAAAATAGCATTTTCCTGTACAATATGACCTACACTGTCAGGAACAGAAACTAGTTATTTTTATTTAACTCTACCGATCAGGAAACAAATACTTTACTAACCTTAACAAGGAGAGTGGTTATTTATTTATGTCTTAATTCTACCGATCATCTGTGAACGAGCTGCTTTAAAGCGTCTGGAAATGTTAATTAATAGATAATTACTTCATAAATGTATGGATAAGAATTAAATCACAATGATAAGAATTTATTCAAAATGAAAGACCATATTTAATATTTGTGTGAAAAAAAAGTAAAATTAAAGATATTTATTCACGTATATAAACAGTTGAAGTTTTGGATACTGTAATAATCTATCAAATAGCAAAGCGAGCACCAAAATATAACATCATGTTCAGAAAATACATGAATGTTGTGTACGGAGTAACTGTGTAACCTCGAGTCGAGTTGAGCTAAAAATAGATTATACGACAAATATAGACACGAAGATCACGTGGAAAACATGAAACACGATTTGTTGCAACCAAACCAATCAAAATACATGTAAATTATCTTACAATCTTAAATATGGAGTGGAATTTATGTTAAGCAGATTAATGTCTTGTTTAGGGACAAACTATCCCTGCAACCAAAAGGTTCCCGGTTCGAGTTCCGGCCTGACTCTCAAATACTCGCACCATGTAATAAGATTGTCTGACTTGATATATTTGAAACAATACTTCAAGGTTGCCATGGTGATATTAATCCTGATAAAACAGTCTACATATTACTTCTTCATTACTTCTTCAGCCAGAACACCTTACCAGCAGGTTTACTATCCATTCCTACAAACAACGCCCCATCAGTGTCCCGGTATGAGAGACAGTACGGCCTTACTACCCCATCACTGTGACTGACCAGTATGGAGTGGTGAGTACCGAGCTTATCTACACGATTAATGCTGTGAGACTTCCACCCACTTACAAGTATGTTGTCCTGACTGTCTACGTGAATGTCTCCAGGATCAGATAAATCCTTGTGTTTATACTTATAGACCAAGTCACCATTTTGTGTCAGACATGTTACGGTGTGGGTGTTATAGTCAGATACATAAACACGGTCACTATAGCGACTGACACGTACATAGTATGGGCATGTAAACATGTACTGTTCTTGTACCAGCCCGAGTCTCATCTGTATCTGTCCATCCATCGTCATCACCAGTACTTCTCCATTACCCGGCCTGTCGTGACACGTGACGTACATCATGCCGCCATGACAGTCTATACCACAACATTTCCTGTCTACACTCAATGATTTTCCGAGTCTCAGCCGCGGCTGTACAGAGACAAACTGAATCTTCTGTTGCCCTGGTAACGTGACGACAACCTCTGTATCAGCTACTGTACAGACGTCCCATGGTTGTGATGGTAGATCTACATTCTCCTTAGAGATGAAGTTCGTTTATTTGCAGATGACACTGCCGTTTACCTAGCTATAAACAACAAGCAGGACTGTATTACACTTCAGAAAGACCTCGACAAGCTGGTGCAGTGGGAAAAGAAATGGGAAATGGAATTTAATCCCAGTAAATGCATTGTTTTAAATATTACTAAAAAGAAGAAAGCACTTTCCTTTGATTACAGATTACATGGACAAGCTTTAGAAACAGTGGATAATGCCAAATACTTAGGAGTTACAATATCAAAAGATCTCTCTTGGAATAAACATATTGACAACATTACTTCTTCTGCTAATAAAACTCTTGGTTTCCTCCACAGAAACATCCAGACAAAGAATAAGGAAGTTAGAGAAGCAGCTTACAAAGCATTGGTTAGACCTCAAGTAGAATATGCCTCTACAGTCAGGAGTCCTCATACACAGACATATATAGATAAAATAGAAAAAGTACAACGCAGAGCAGTCCGATGGGTTAATAATAACTATTCTTATTACGACAGTGTCACCAGCATGCAGAAGGAACTTGACTGGCAAACCCTTCAGTACAGACGTGATGTCACCAGACTTCTTATGTTTTACAAAATAGTAAATAACCTTGTTGCTGTCCCATTACCTGCATATCTTGAAAGACCAGCGAGGATATCCCGCCACTTACACTCTTTATCTTACAGGCAAATTCATACTCCAGCTAGCTACTTTAAATATTCCTTTTTTCCTTATACAGTGATACTTTGGAACAGCTTACCAGAAAATATAGTCTCACAAAATGATCTTTTAGCATTTAAACAAAAGCTCCTCTCGTTTCAGATAGTAGACCGTCCCTGAATCAACAAAAAGATGTTTTTACCAGATCTTAAACCTAACATATTCACCTTTTTTTCAGAAAATTTTCTCACCCTAACAAAATTTTTATTTTAACAGTTTTATCCTTGCACAGACGCGCACCTGCCAGTAATACCCGAAAGGGGAGTTTGTGCAGTATATATAGATAGATAGAGATAGGTGGGGCTATACAGATGTAACTTATTGTTATGAGAGTCACATAAAACAAGATCACCACTGAGGAGAAATGTTGAACCAGTTATCCAGCCTGTGTTAATGTTGATGTCTTGTTTACTAGAAACTGTCATTTCAAGTATATTCTCTCCGCTGGATACATCACTGCTTTGAAAGGTTGTAATCACGTGACCGAGCTCAGTCACCTGCTGTAAGAGATCTTGTACATCTTTGTTGGGTTGGAAAGTCAGGTGACATGGTGTGGAAGCTTCCGACTCTACTTCTCTTACAATCTTCTCCATTTCCTTTCTTTTCCGATAAACATAATTTCTTTATTCATTGAGGCCTGACAGTCTTGCATTTCCTTAATACTTTGTTAACTTGCTTAAGAAATTTTCACATTTCATATCTAATTCCTTGGCCTGTTTAGCATCTTCAATAGCCATGTAAGCCTTTTTCTCAAGATCATCAAATTTTTCATTTATTCTCCTCCTAAGTTCCTTGACATCACTGACAGACTGTTTTGCCTGTTTGATCACCATAGCAGCATCTTTTCCCCGGGATGATCGTAATGTCTCAACACTGTATTTAATATCTTTCATTCTCGTCAACATCTTATCAAATTGACTTGTATTCAGCTGGCTGCTTTTTTCTCTTAGCGGGGTCCTTTTACATTTCCGGTGTTTCAATGTAATACAAATATCACATGACAACGTTTTGTGACCCTCGCAGAAGGTTGTAAGTAGATTGCTCTTGTGATCATCACAGTAGGGCGGAGTGTAAGCGTCCGAACTTGTCTCTATGGAATCACTGGTCGCCATGCTGTCGGGGAAAATGAAAAGCAATTAAAGAAAGACAACTCTAATATTCTTCTAGAATACACTGAATTATCCAAGAAGATTTATATCCCTTGCTATACCGATAAGATAAATGTAGGATTTATTGATTTATTGTCAGGCTTAATGCCATATTCACCATTTTTACTTTGGAGAGAAAGAAAAATCATGGACTTCAAATAGCAAGTTAGGGAAATATTTTAAGAAAGGAATACGCCTATGGAAAGAAAAAAAAACGTAGTGAGCCAAAAAAAAAAAATGCGTTCAGTTCAGTTGCACGTCTCAACAGTACTGTGTATATGAAGTATTCTATGGGACAACGAAAGGCGGAATTTGATAAAAGTGGTCGCCATCTTTAGCTCTGCCATACATGCAATTTCCTAGTTTAATCAAACAATTATTTTTACAGTAAATTCAAACTAAACTTAATTCAATGTATTCATTTGAAAATGATAGAAAACAAATTCCTAAAACTTACACAAATTTCTCTCGACGATTCCTTAGTAAGGCCGGTATTTTGTGCCTTGTCACGTCATACAAATGTCCTCACCCCTGTTGAGATAAAAAAAAAAGCCCATTAAAATATTTAGTCATACATACTGAAAAACACGCATAAGGTCTACGTCAAAATTACACAGTTGATAGCTGTGTTGACAGTATTTTTTCAGTCTGTTGGAACATTTGCCTATATGATACATATGTAGTGCTGCCTCACTGGATATCATGAAGAAGGCAAGTGGCATGATACCACGACCAGCAGAGTTTCATGTATACATGTATATCTAGATGATCAACAAAGGGAATGTATATAATCTTTATTAGAAAAAAGTGATATGTATGTTAGGAAATGATATTACTACGATAAATAATTTGTTGCTGTTGTTGAGGTGGTGGTGATTTTTTTTTTTTTTTTTTTTGCTGTTCTTATTTGTTCAGTGATGTTTTTATTTATCAATGATTAATCTCAAAATTCTCTGTTATGAAACTAAGGACTGGTGACCTACTTTTTGACCCCATGTGGCCCAGTTTTGAATTCATCCGAGATTTGATGTAAACAAACATTCTGATCAAGTTACATTAAGGTTAGTGTGTAAATGAGGCTTCTAGATTGTTCACCAGGTTTTCCTAAGATTTGACCTGGTGACCTAGTTTTTGACCCCACGTAATCCATTTTCGAACTAATCTAAGAAATCATGTAGACAAACATTCAGACTAAATTTTATGAAGATTGGGCCAAAACTGTGGCCTCTAGAGTGTTCACAAGGTTTTTCTAAGATTTGACCTGGTGACCTAGTTTTTGACCTCATGTGACCCATTTTCGAACTCTTTCGTGATATCATGTAGATAAACATCCTGACCAAATCTAATGAAGATTGGGGTAAAACTTTGGCCTCTAGAGTGTTCACAAGGTTTTTCTAAGATATGACCTGGTTAATTACTATTAGTTTATTTCACTTCTCAACGATCTTTTGTACGGAAGTCATTCACCGTCCCCGGTGGCCGAGTGCTTAGAGCGGAAGTCGTGGGTTCGATCACCGACCGCGACATACCAAAGTCGTAAAAATTGGTACTGGTATAGCACACTTGCTTTGCGCTCAGCATATAAAGTTAGTTCTGCGACTGGTTGGCCCGGTGTCAGAATAATGTGAATGGGTGTGGTATCATGCCACATGTCTACGGCATGATACTGCAGTGTGGCAGCACTATATCTGTTTCAAGTAGGCATCGTTTCCAAATGACTGAAATACTGTCGGTGGGACGTTAAACCCAACAAACAAACGGAAGTCATTCAGAGCCATACTTGATAATTTATTTATCTGATAGTGAAATTCACCCTGTAGAGGGCTTTACCCCCTAAGTTGGCAAACAAAAACAAAAACAAAAAAATGTAGGGACTCTCTATATGAAAGGATACAAAGGTAAGTAAAAACTATTTTCATACCCCAAGTTACAAAACTCGGACTGATAATAAAATGGACACAGTGCTTTGATAGTTCTTATATTTAGATGTATTCATTTTTCTTTACATGTTCACAATTCTCCTGATACATTCATTTTGAATTCACTGTCGAGAATTCAAGACGTCATTTTGAAATAATATTTTTACTGTCGTTGGTTTTTGAAAGTTTTTTTTTTTTTTCAATTTGTTTTAATTACCATTGGCAATTTATGACATTGATAGGAAATGTATTCATGTATTGAGAAATATATATAATTTAAAGATGGGGAATTGTTTTTTTTTTTTTGTTTTTTTTTCTTTCCATAGCTTCTTACACTGGAGAGAACTGGATACTGACTCTATGATACTTGCACAACGTGATTCGATTCTATCCAAGGATCAATTTGACATTGTTTAGAAAACAAGAATAGAGTTCTGTACTATTCGTTTAAAACTATGCTTAGCCAATCAGCATTATCGACATATGTTAAGTTCATAGCTGGCGAAGCGAGCGATAATCAAAGCTTACCCTACGGTATCGCTTAGACTTCTATTTCGATCAACATTTCAGAGCACTTTGGATTTTTTTCGTCACAGCCGACTATTGTATGGGCCAGCGCCATCTTGTTCACAAATTTAAAACTCGTTATCTAATTCTCAGGCGTTCGTCTGATCCTTTCTTTTTTGTGTGTTTTTTTTTTTTTTTTTTTTTTTTTTTTGTTGTTGTTAATCTTTGATTTATAATTAAAAATTTTAAATGTGCTTCATTTTAAGATAAGTGATTTACAAAAGATAATTATAATCCCTTTCAGCTTGAAAAATAGAATCCGAATCAATCAAAAACTAGAAGTCGTTTGTTTAAGATACAAACGAAGCGGCTTTCCATTTGCTTATTTCAAGGGCATTGAATATATAAGTTAATACAAAGAAATGGAATAATGATGCTTAAAAATGTAAGATTTAATACATAAATTATTATCATAATAAATATACTACTCAAAGTTTGCTAAGCACCACCCGCTATTTTCCCATAGAGTCACGTGAAAACACATGCTGAATCTAATGCTATGTACCTGAAAGGAAAGCATTAGCTGACAATCAATTTTACGCATAGTTTTTGTCAAAATGATAGAAAAGAGACTCAAAAATGAGTTACAATGATTTAGCCAATTCCTGTCATTATTTGCAAAATTCACAAAAGTGTGTGGGGGTTTTTTTTGTGTGTGCAAGAAATGGCATTTTATAAATGGAAGTTAAAACTTGTGATCAATACAGAAAAAAATGACCATGAACAGGCCAACATCGTCACAAATATCCTTAAAAGTATTCCATTTAGAAAACAGAAATATTTGATGATCAAAGTTCTGAATTTAGCTGACTTTAAATTTTAAGGTGTTTTCTCAAAATTCGCACTTTCTAATTATGATTAATTCCCAGTATTGAGGATCCGAAAGGTTTATTTCTTGTAACTAGTAGAAAGTTTGGTACATAAACAATACTTCTGCATAAAAGCAAGATTTGTTTAAAAAAAAATAATGTAGCATGCCTCTAAAATCGCTTGTCTTAGCATGCAACGCTACGGGAAAATAGCTGATGGTGCTTAGCAAACTTTGAGTAGTTTATATATACTTTTGTTCATAAAATAAGATTTAAATCTCTGTGTGTGTGTGTGTGTGTGTTCACTTTTAATCTTCCTTAAGATATTGGAGATTGCATAGATTGGATCTTATTTGATTACGCAACCGTATACTTAATGCAGAAAAAAAGAGGAAAATTTCAAGATTAAGACTATCTTCAATAATGTTTTTACATTTTCTTCGATTTTTAGAGGTTTTTTTTTATTATTCTTTATTAACATCCATTTCTTGCGATCTGCCTTGTGATTTAGAAATTATTCATTGCAATTTGTTCCACATAAATGAAATTGTAAAAAAAGAAAAGAAAACTTTGGAAAGCCATGACCTTTCAAGCTTTTAAATCAAATAATTGGAGTTTTACATTTGCAAAAGTAGGATGGAACAAAGTAGAAGTGTAAGTCAAATCATGAAATAATCTCTTATTTCTATGTAATTAACGTTATAACACGTCTTGAAACTTTTCGACAGTTCTGTTGCT
>CM037783.1:50883769-50933769 GCA_021229015.1 Solen grandis | reverse complement strand
TTAGAACTTGTCCGAGATTTTAATGAGAAAAACATTCTGACCATGTTTCATGAAGATTGGGCCAAAAATGTGGCCTCTAGAGTGTTAACAAGGTTTTTATGAGATTTGACCTCGTGACCTACTTTTTGACCCCACATGACCCAATTTCGAACTTGTCCAAGATTTTATGGAGACAAACATTCAGACCAAGTTTCATGAAGATTGGCCTAAAAATATGGCCTCTAGGGTGTTAACAAGCCAATTTGTTGACGACGCACGACGGACGAAGGGCCATCACAAAAGCTCACCTTGAGCACATTGTGCTCAGGTAAGCTAAAAACTGCAAACCTGCTTTATAATATAGATATTTAGAAGTTGCTCAATACTGAAACTTCCCTTAGTCAGTTTTGATAAAAAAAAAAAAAAAATCTAAAATTTTGAATTGGAATAATTATTATGGATGTTAACAAACATACACTATTAGTATATCCCACTTCATGGGAGCTGACGTTCCTTCCACAAAATCAAATAGATTGCTAGAATGATAATAATATATTGTACATAATATTAAGCCAATGATTCAAGCAAATTAAAAGATTTAGACCTACTTTTATATTATTCTTTTACAAAATAAATGCACTTCAGTTTAAAAAGATTAAATATATTTATAGCAATAAAACATCTTGATATGTATCGAGAAATGCTTGAAGAATATCGCTATACACTGCGATACGAAAATTATTGCGATATCCATCCCTAGTAAATATTCATGACTAACAGGTGAGTAAATCACTAAGGAGAGAGTGAAATATTAACTTTCATTTCAATAAACTCTGAATACAAAGCATGTCAGAAGGGCGATACGTACACTAGGAACATGAACAAGGTAGTGGTACAGCTTGATGAACTCATCCACGGTTATCTCCCCTTTCCGTTCTCTGTCTACATTCTGCAAAAGATATATGTACATATATGTACACCAACTTATCTACTTTCTACAGCAACTACTAGGATATCAGTTTCTTGTTAAAATAACATTTAATCATCAAATATAACCTAACAAATCCATTCAAATAACCATCTATCATCTTGGCTGCAAACATGTATCCCCAATAAAGCTATGTTAACTAGAACAGTTATTAATACCAGCACCTTGTCTTAAGGTAAAGTCCCTGTAATGGTTCCGCTACATTTTGGACCTCATGGCCTTTCACGGAGATAACCAAGGTTTCCTAATATTTCATTAGGGTACCTTGGTTATCTTGGTAGAGGTTACGTGGTCCAAGACATAGCAGATCCATTACAGGATTCATATACAGTCCACTTCTGTATATGTTGAGGTATAAAAATATGACCTAGAGTCTTGTTATCAAACTTTCAAGTCCAGCTTGAAGCCTTATTTTATAAAGGATTGTAGGTTTGAGTAATTTTGTTATGGGTTATGCAATTCATTATTTTGGGGTGAACAGTACTTAAGTCTGTCCCAACAGTTTCTGAGAGAAAGAAATTAAGATTTCTATGCAGAATATACAGTGGTCACACGATTCCTCAATGTGGTGATTCACTGAATATGACCACCTGTCCCTGTCATTAACACCTTGGTTGAGATGATTTTTCATTTGTTTTCACACATTGCCAAACCTCCAGAGAGTACATAGTTGAATCGTTATATCAACACGGCCATATAAAACGTATTTTCGCACCTACTGATCATGTAACAAACTGTGACGGGTCTGCATGATTAATCGTTTGTCATTAAAGGAGTCGAGTTTCTTTGTATGTTATTCTTTTTCTCTGTGATTATCAATTTTGAAAACCACAGCATAATGTTTAGTGTTTTTTACAAGAATGTAAACAAGGCAGTCCAAAGGACAGCTATATCCCCCGCCGCTGGCCAAATATTAGAATTTGTTTGGTCATATGATTATGTTCACCTTAACCTGGCATGGTTGTAGCACACATAGAAGATCAGTTTAAGACAATTTAACTTTCCGGAGTTATGTATGATTCTCAGAATTCGGAGGCACATATATTAAAAGTTTACTAACAAGTTTTACATGGGAAACAGTACAAAAAGTGAACATCAATGAAGTATAGTGAACATGACATACTATTATTTACCGAGTACAATAAATCACTGTGGAAGTGCAATCCAGGTCAAGAAGTGGTCTGTGTTCATAAGATATGGAGCGGACACGAAAATAACATTTGACCTTCAAGTATGACCATGACCTTGAGCCTGCGTGACCGCCACATGCCTTCTGCACATCAGCTCAATGAGGTTAACATTTTAGCCGAGTTTGAAGAAAATGTGTCCAAGCGTTCATGAGATATGGAGTGGACACGAAAAAAATAACATTTGACCTTCAAGTATGACCTTGACCTTGAGCCAGCGTGACCGCCTCATGCCTTTTGCACATCAGCTCAATGAGGTTAACATTTTAGCCGAGTTTGAAGAAAATGTGTCCAAGCGTTCATGAGATATGGAGCGGACACGAAAATGTTTCGGACACACTGACAGACTGACGGACAGACGAAGGGCATTCCTATAACCCCCCTCCCGCTTCGCGGCGGGGGATTAAAAATACGCAACGCTGCCATATACACAAAATTAAAACAAAGGGTTTCAATCAAATTATAGGTAAAAAAAAAAAAAGAAGATTTTTTTTCTGACTTAGTTCTCACAATGAAAGTTATGATTGGGTTATTTTTTAAATGGGTAAACATATTTTATGTTTAAAAAGTACTATTAAATGCAAAATGTAATAAAATAATTAATGAAAAGACAACATTTAGGTATCAACAAATATAAATGTATTGAATTTTGACATATAAATGATTCCTCGAATTCTTCAAGTTTTTTTTTGCAGATCCCGTCCAACTTTTAGGAATCGCGTGACCACTGTATAATGAAATAAACCCATCTCAAGTCAGCTCATGTTTCAAAGGATCCATTGTGTTTATTTGCTGTCTATGGTCAAGAGGTGGCTTTGAAGAACAGAAGAAGAAAATTGAAGTCTCAACCAAACAATAAACAAATGCATTTTTAAGTATCTATATGTACATACAGATTGAAATCAACCCAAGCTTCTTGGAAGCCTTATTTTTAAAGGGACCATCATTTTTTGTTATAAGCACACTTGATTGGTTATTAAATCCTTATAAATATTGGCTGGATCTATAGTACAGTTTGTATAATGGGATTCTCCTTTATGTAAGACTTGTTACCTTTACTTCCTGCTGATTATTATCCTGTATATTTATGAGCATGCCTGTGCATGTCATGTATGTTTGTGCATTTCATATTTAACAAAATTATTTCAATTTAATAAATTTCGTAAAATGTTTTGTCATTTGAATGAGTTATATACTTTGCAAACATCAATCAACGACATGTCACAATCTTAATCTATATATATGATATACTGCTTCCACAAATAAGAATGCAATAGATAAATTGTTCCTTGGATTAGATTATTTTTCTTTCATGACAGGGCCCAACAAGGGTCAGATTGAGTGGGGGGGGGATTCTTTATATACAACAAACTAGGAAGTCCTTTCTTAAGTAAGTCTCTATTGCACTGTACAACTATAACCTCACATTTCTGTTAAATCATTAAAAAAAATGTGCTGAATAGTTCAAAAGTAATGCTCTGAAGTTCAATATATATTTTCTAATGATACTAAATTACCAAACATGCCTTGAAATAGATAAACTTGGATGATGTGTTTTGACTATCAAATGCACATGACTATGGATCTGAAGGAAGTAGGTTCAAACACCAATGAAGGCAAGGTGTTTTTTATATTACTTTCCCAGCCACGAAGTTAACTGGTCCATCCCAGTTGAACCATCAAGACAGATTAGCATGAATTGTAAGACATTGTTTCCGAATTGATGTAAAATGGTATAAGTGTATACATGACTGTATCATAAAAAGAGAATTATCTAAATGACTTCATAAACATATGAAAGGCTTTTTCAATATTAAAAAAAATCAGTCCTTGTTAGCTTGGATTTAATGTCGTACTAACACTTTTCAATCACTTTTGAATCTTTTGTCAAACTAATGCTGCCTCATTGCCATATCACAACTAGGATGATATCACATCACAGAGCTGGGTCGTTTCATCGATGCATCCAAGACTGTGACCTTGACCTTTGTGATATGAACCCATGTCTTAACACATCGTCTTTATGTAACAAACATTTCTACCAGTTACTTCAAAATCCACTCATGCGTGTAGGAGTTACAGAGCGGACATGAAGTGAGACAGACTGACAGACAGTGTGATTACTCTATTCCTCCCTCTTGGGGACATAAAAATGCCCTATCTATATCACAGACCTACTTTATTCAAAGCTAAGACATATTTTACACACACAAAAATGCACTTCCTTGTTCCAGACCCTGATTTACAATCAAGATATTAAACCAGTTGAGGATAGTATAGATAATGAATAAAATAACCTAAGTACCTGGAAGAGCTCACGTAGTCGGTTGGTGGATATTTTACAGTTGATGCGAGTGGCCCAGGCCTTGAGGCTCTTTAGTGTGACTCTCTCTGCCCGCTCCACCCTCAGTCTGTTGATCATCCCCTGAAACTCTCGTGTTAGCCACCTGCAGGTGTAACATGCTATGATGTATCAAGTGGATACTATGACATCAAAAGTTTTGTCAGGCCCAAATCCCACCAACCTTGTGCTAAATAATAGTTAAATATGATGAGACTTCAATTGATATATCCTGGCTTCCCGAATAAACATGCCATCATATTGTTTAATGATTGGTTTTTGTCTGTAATTGTTTATTTATTCATGACAAGACATTTACTTAAATATATTGTGAAACAAGCATGTTGGATTCAATAAACTTTAATTGCAATGAAAGCACTGGCTAGCTGTCAATTAATAACAGAATTCTTGATTTGGTTTTAAGTGTTATGGCATAAGTAAAATCTTTATCAGAAATTAATTTTATTCCGCTGCTAATATGTATAACCCTTTGCCTCATGAATATTCATGTACAGAAATCATGACAAGATGAACAATAATAAACTGAACTGTAAGTAGTACATGAAGCATTTCTGTTCTTGCTAACTGTAAAATCTGAGCTGCAATAATGATTGTATAAGCAAAAAGAGGACACCCTGACCAATGTTTATCTGGCTTTGCCCAGGCATCAAAACAATCATGTCTACATGACATGTTTATGTGAGGTAAAGACATGTATAGGTGGGGTAAAGACATGTCTAAGTGAGGTAAAGACATGTCTATGTGAGGTAAAGACATGTCTAAGTGAGGTAAAGACATATCTATGTGAGGTAAAGACATATCTATGTGAGGTATAGACATATCTATGTGAGGTATAGACATATCTATGTGAGGTAAAGACATATCTATGTGAGGTAAAGACATATCTATGTGAGGTAAAGACATGTCTATGTGAGGTAAAGACATGTCTAAGTGAGGTATAGACATATCTATGTGAGGTAAAGACATGTCTATGTGAGGTAAAGACATGTCTATGTGAGGTATAGACATGTCTAAGTGGGGTAAAGACATGTCTACATGAGATAAAGACATATCTATGTAAAGTAAAGACATGTCTATGTGAGGTAAAGACATGTCTAAGTGAGGTATAGACATATCTATGTGAGGTAAAGACATGTCTAAGTGAGGTAAAGACATGTCTATGTGAGATAAAGATATGTCTAAGTGAGGTATAGACATGTCTTAGTGAAGTAAAGACATGTCTATTTGAGATAAAGGTTTAAAACATTTTTTTTTCTAATTTACTGTTACACAAGTTAAACTGCATACCTCATGTTATTTGTCAGATACATCCAACTCATCTCTTTACATGACATTTTTTTTTTTTACAGGAAGTGTTCAGTTTTAACAAGCAATTAAAATGCCTTCCTCCCAAGGAACAACAGTTCTGTTGCTCTGGCTAGGAGGATGGAACATTATAGTGGGTAAAGGCCAGATTACATAATTGTTTAAGCCCAAGCAGTCAGCCTCATGATGACACCTAGACTTCCTCCCTTTGTTGCCATGGAAACTCACCTCTCCAGCAGATTAATGTGTGACACAACCATGGCATCATCCAGCATGTAGTTAAGACCCCGACACCACTTCTCTCGTTCCTCGGCTGACTCCGCTGCAACAAACAACAATTCAAGTTTGACCCTGACTATATTGATAAATAATTGCATATAAACCATGCCTTCAACATCTACTTTTGTTAAATAACCTTAGACAAACAATAAGGGCAAGGACATGGTTGTTTTGGTGTCATTTTACTTTGATGTTTTGATACAATTTGTTAACATTCCATATATAACATGACATATGAAGACCCCTGAACCATTTAGACTTATTTATATTACATCAATTGGGAAACAACTTATACTAATCCCTCCTGAAGGTCCCTTGGTTGAACCAGTGCTTTTCACTAGAAGTTCATGAAAAATAAAAAAATCTTGCCCCCCCCCCCCCCCTTGATTCAAACCCACAACCATGTGATTCACAGTCGGGAACATTACCACTGGACCACGGCACCCTTAACCAACTTTACCATTAACCAATTACCTTATTAATATTCATACACATTCTTTTTAACTAAATGATTATCAATAATGTTAACTGATCATATAAATAGTATGTGAAACATACTATAAGTATGTGAATAAATGGATTTCTCTTTGTCATTTAGATTGTGTATATTTAAGCTTCACTATTGGACAAACAAATAGAGAGGATCCTGATCAGACAGCTTCTGGAAGGAAAATGTCTGATCTAGATCTGGTCCATACCGGTATTTGCACATGAGGTCAAACCATGTAAAATACTAGACTCCATAGATGATGCACTTCCATAAAGAGATTAATGGAAGGACCACTGTTGGGATAATGTAACTGGTTGTTGTACCATGCCATTATCAGTGGTGATATACCACAGACACTCAGCACTACATCTGTCACATGTGAGTAAATATCCCTAACGGTGAAATACTAACTGTAGGATGTTAAAACCATACAAACAACCATACTAATGAATATAATGATAAATAATTATTATCCAAATTTTTTGCTATTTTTCATTTATTTAGAATTTGATATCCAGAACAATGAGTGTCCTTGAAGTATGCATATACTTCCCTGTACTTTGATATGTGTTAAATATGTTTGCTTGGATGTATATCCAACTGACAGTATTTCAGCCATTACAGGACTGTCTACATAAGACAGACATTATATATAGTGCTGCCATACTGTGACATATCACACTAGACAGCTAGGAATGATATCAAACATTATCTTGATACCGAGCAAACCAGGAACAACCCTTATATGGTGGTTGTTAAAGGCATACATGCCCAATACAGATTTTTATTATATAGACAAAGAAGGAAAAATTTCTATATAGAAAAAAGAAGGAAAATCAATACTAGCCATGAGAATTTTCTTGAACTTTGCATGATTATAGAGAATCACACTAGAAACAAACTTATGGGATAACAAGAGCTGTCAGAGGACAGCACGCTAGACTATTCAAAATGCTTGTTGGTAAATCAAATGAAATCTATTTCAATTCTTGCCTTCACATACCCTGTACATAATAATAGTCAAAAATGATATACCTTGATAGTCTGATACCCCTTAATATTTTTATGAAGTCTAAAATCAATCCCATGCCTAGTTACTGAGGCATAAGCATAATAACACTGTGCATGCAAAACTTTAACCAAAAATCCAAGCAAGAAAAGGACCATAATTTGCATAAAATTCAGTCCAAAAGTTGTCCTCCTTGGTTTTCTGATGCCCCTGAAGACACTCCTTAACTTTCTAGTCAATTCCACAATACATTTCTGAGATATAAGCTGGATAGTAGCTTGCATGCAAAACTTTAACCAAAATTTCAAAGTTAAAAAAGTGGCCATAACTTGTAATATATTCCCTCAAAAGTTATCTACCTTGATAGTATGATACCCCTAAATGTATTAAAGATGTTTCAAATCAATTGCATGCCTGGATACTGAGATATTAGCATGAAAGTACCTTGCATGCAAAACTTTAACCAAAAATTCTAAGTTAAAAAGGGGCCATAATTTGAAACATATTCTATAAAGAGTTATCTACCTTGATAGTATGATACCCCTAAATGTATTAAAGATGTTTCAAATCAATTGCATGCCTGGATACTGAGATATTAGCATGAAAGTACCTTGCATGCAAAACTTTAACCAATATTTCTAAGTTAAAAAGGGGCCATAATTTGTAACATAATCTTTCAAGAGTTATCTACCATGGAAGTATGATACCCCTAAACATATTAAAGATGTTTCAAATCAATTGCATGCCTGGATACTGAGATATTAGCATGAAAGTACCTTGCATGCAAAACTTAAACCAATATTTCTAAGTTAAAAAGGGGCCATAATTTGTAACATAATCTTTCAAGAGTTATCTACCATGGAAGTATGATACCCCTAAACATATTAAAGATGTTTCAAATCAATTGCATGCCTGGATACTAAGATATTAGCATGAAAGTACCATGCATGCAAAACTTTAACCAAAATTTCTAAGTTAACAAGGGTCAGGACTGCCACAAAATACGCCCATCACAGTATGGGGACTCTCAGAAATAGCTCAGAGAAACAAGCTATTATCTCCTAAATCCCATTAGTTAATGAATGTTACTTATTAAAACAATCATGTTGAAACATTTCCATTAATTTGAAGGAAAATGTCTCTTTTGACTTATTCAAGAGTTCAAGCAGTGATTCAGATTGGCGTCGGCCATCGGCAATTTGCCGAAAAAAATAATAAATTGCCGATTTTTTTCTAAGAGGTAAGACAGATCTGCCGATAAAATTCTCATTTATGGGACAAAATGGCCGATCGTTTTTTCAGGAATTATGACATCAACGCTGATTGAAAATTGCTGAGTACGAAAAATAAATACTACTTGACGTGCAATGCGAGTCGGTTGATTTAAAGCACTTTCACGTCGATTAGTCTGGTTTCCAAACTGTACAATAGCAGAGTAACCTAGCAGTGTAGAATGCAGGGAACCAGACTGAATCAAAATGGCGTCCAAGAAACGTAAACATGACAAAAGTCAAAGACCTTTATTTGCAGTTGGTGTTTCTCGCCCTGAAAAAGTTGCCAAAACGGATTTGATGCAATCGGAGGATGAGTCAGCCGATAATCCAAAATACCATCGCAAGTTTCCGACAGAATGACTGTCTAAGTTCAAATGGTTGAGATTTTATAAGGGAGCGAGTCAAAACGTACCCAAACCAAAACGTACCCACTTTTTGAGGTCAAAACGTACCCAAGTATTTTTTCTTATTATTTTTTTTTTTTAATTTACTATTATTATTTTTACATGAGCAACATTCTTTTTTTAAGTTCCTTTGTTGATGTTTGCTTATTTATATCAGGTCCTGGATATATCAAAATATTAATATCAATATTCTCAATAAAATATAATTGATACTTTTGATTTTTGAATAAAATATTTTTGATTATGTATAAAACTAAATGTAAATTTTATTCAATTTAATACATGATTACCGGTGCCTTTGATCTCTACAATTGTGTGTTTCAGCTTCTTTTCTTCATTAAATTATAAACACCTTTAACTGATTCAGATTACACATTTTGATCAATTATTTTGTAGAATTCTCACTAAAAAATGAAATACATTAACAATGAACATTACATTAAAACATATTAATTGTACTTTAAAAACAAAATAAAACCATATACATAATTTAACTTGGGTACGTTTTGACCTATTAGTTGGGTACATTTTGACCAGCAGGTGAGACACTCACCCCTGCCAGGAACAGACTCGCCCCAGAACACCAAGATATGTTGTTGAGAATTAGAATTCATTCTGCATATTATGATATCCTTATGAACAATGAATTTCCTTATGAGAGGGCATTTCAGGTGTGGAAATCTCTTGTTAACAGGAAGATGTTTGCCTAGATTTGAAAGTTCTTGAAATTGTTTCAGTAAATGCTTGAAGCCTTCTATTAGAGTTTTCGTGTTTTTTAATTTAGTGGCCTAAGGTTTTTTCTTGGTTTAGGAAAAAATGGCCTATGAAAATTTCAAGTTTTAGGACAGTTGTCTTAAAAAAATGATTGGCAATCTGAATCACTGTTCAAGGGCCATAACTTCTAAGTCATTCACGCGATAATGCTGAATATCGAACTCATCCGTGATATTATGGCCATGCACATGTGTGAAAAGTTTGAAAAGGATTGGGCTAACGGTATTGAAGTTAGAGCCCGGACAATCACAATTTCAAGTATTTTGTGTACGTCAAGGGCCATAACTTCTAAGTCATTCACGCGATAATGCTGGATATCGAACTCATCTGCGATATTATGGCCATGCACATGTGTGAAAACTTTGAAAAGAAATGGGCAAACTGTATTGAAGTTAGAGCCCGGACAATCACAATTTCAAGTATTCTGGTACGTCAAGGGCCATAACTTCTAAGTCATTCACGCGATAATGCTGGATATCGAACTCATCCGCGATATTATGGCCATGCACATGTGTGAAAACTTTGAAAAGAAATGGGCAAACTGTATTGAAGTTAGAGCCCGGACAATCACAATTTCAAGTATTCTGGTACGTCAAGGGCCATAACTTCTAAGTCATTCACGCGATAATGCTGGATATCGAACTCATCCGTGATATTATGGCCATGCACATGTGTGAAAACTTTGAAAAGGATCGGACTAACGGTATTGAAGTTAGAGCCCGGACAATCACAATTTCAAGTATTTTGTGTACGTCAAGGGCCATAACTTCTAAGTCATTCACGCGATAATGCTGGATATCAAACTCATCCGCGATTTTATGGCCATGCACATGTGTAAAAACTTTGAAAAGGATTGGACTAACGGTATTGAAGTTAGAGCCCGGACAATCACAATTTCAAGTATTTTGTGTACGTCAAGGGCCATAACTTCTAAGTCATTCACGCGATAATGCTGGATATCAAACTCATCCGAGATATTATTGCCATGCACATGTGTGGAAAGTTTGAAAAGGATTGGGCAAACGGTATTGAAGTTAGGACCCGGACAACAAATGTTCCACGCCCGCCCGCCGTGAGTGTTCACATAATACGCCCCATCTTAAGATGGGCGTATAAAAAGGGGCCATAATTAGTAACATATTCTATCAAGATTTATCTTCCATGAAAGTATGATAACCCTAAACATATTAAAGATGTTTACAATCAATCGCATGCCTGCATGCTGAGATATAAGCATGAGAGAATCTTGCATGCAAAACTTTAACCAAAATTTTTAAGTTAAAAAGGGGCCATAATTTGTAATATATTCCATCACAAGTTATCTACCTTGGTTGTCGGATGCCCCTGAACATATTCATAAACTTTCAAGTCAATACCATGAATGGTTATTGAGATACAAACTGGATAGTAGCTTGTATGCAAAACTTTAACCAAATTTTCAATTGCATGCAAAACTTTAACCAAAATTTCTAAGTTAAAAAAGGGCCATAATTCATATTAAATTTAGTCAAGAGTTATCTACCTTGGTTGTCTGATGCCCCTGAACACATTTATAAACTTTCAAGTCAATACCATAAATAGTTATTGAGATATAAGATTGATAGTAACTTGCATGCAAAACTTTAACCAAAAGCTGCAACGCCAACGCCGACGCAAGGGCGACTACAATAGCTCTCATATTCTTCGAATAGTCGAGTTAAAAAATTAGAGTCAACATTCTACTTTTGAGTTCTCTGCCTCTGTAGTAAAAAACTGTATTGGCCGCATATGCCTTTAAGCAAGGGAGGTATACAGGTACCTGACTGAACCTAAAACCTCATGGCTACAAGGTGAACTCTAACTCCTCAGTCACCAGGACCTGACCATATACTTAGTTAAACTCAATTTTACGAAAAATTTTCTCAATTTTTGTTGGGTTTAACATCCCACTGACAGTATTTCAGTCATTTGGAGACAATGTCTACTTGAGAAAGATATAGTTGTGCCAAACTGCAGAATCTTGTTGCATGATACCACACCCAGTCTCATTATCCTGACACCGGGCCAACCAGTTGGGCAACTACCCTTTTGTGCTGAGCACCAAGTAAGGGAGATATAACAGTACCATTTTTTACGACTTTGAAATGTCTTGGTCGGGGATCGAACCCACTACCTCCCGCTCCCAAGGTGGACAATCTAACCACTCAGCCAACGACATGGTAATTTTTGAGAAATGATAATACCCAACTACACATAATTTGCTATAATTATGTTTAAAGGTGTATTTATTCAATTCATTTTTCTCTTCTAATTCATTTTGCTCACAGCAGCACATTTTGCTGAAATGTGATGTGAGAAACATTTCCATCCTGAACACCTATCAGATGCACAGCACAATCTCTGAGAAATGATTGCTCAAACTGACAAAATGAATGGCTTCTTTCCATTTACAAAGTACAATATTTCAAATGAAGTGCTGCAAAATGACATACAATGGCAATAAAAAAAAGCCTTTACAATTCTATTCAATCAGAAACGAAAATGGAAATACAGACCAAAAAAAAAGCAGTTGGAGCTTAGATTTAGTGTTTGGTGATTAAGTGATAGAGAGCTTGTTAATTTCATCTGGCATATAAGGGTTGTGGGTTAAAATCCAAAGAGGCCAAAATTTCCAAGAGCAAAATTATCTGGTGTGAATCAAAAACTCTTGTAAAAATCAATGAACAAAGCAAGGTTCATTATGCAAACTAATATAACTATGGAAACTTTAGCCCATGGGAATAAAAAGAATACAGCACAAAAAGAAGAGATACTGATAAATACCGCTGCATGAGATAGATGGTGATGCGTGCAGCACTGAACTGTGGAGACGAAAAGAACACACTCATTGACCTCAGCTCAGCTGGATGTTCCCTGTAGGACCCAGTCAGTTATTGTTTTGCATCCAATACCCATTTCCTTAACCTAAAGGACTAGTTATTTAATGGTTTCTATATTTATTAGCCTGACCCTAGGCCTACAACAACCATTCCTATGTTTATAAAGATCTGTTACAGCATCAAACAGAAATGAATGACTAAAAAATGACCTAGTTGTTATTCACAAACAACTGTGAAACTATTTATTTGATATTTTATATTATAGGTTTTCCCAAAGCATACACGGCCATTAGTTTGAAAGATTATTTTTAATATACATTAAAGATTTGCATGTGTGTCTGGGGAACATTTCAATGAGAGGAGAACTTTTATGTTTTTATCTGCAGAACAAATAGGATATGAACGGTAACAGCTTTTGCCAACTTCCATCTGAAGGGAGGTATAAGATAATAATGTTGTACAGATCTCTTGTGTTAAGCAAAATTTAAAGTTAAATGTTGCACTTAGACTTAAACTGCGGGATTGCAGGAATCACGCTCTTTTGCAATTGCCTTGACAATAAAATCAATCCTGAGCATGCCAACATCCTTGACATCATTAAACTGATCTTGTCATAGTTGAGATGATTTATGTTTGTCATTTTTACCTTTTGCAGCAACTTAACTCTAAGGCATACATTAAAATGTAGACTGTGTATCATTTTGCAAATAATTCAAGACTACTGGGTAATGCTGAGAGTTGTGATTGTACATAAACCAGTCTCAAAGCATCATAGTAGTCAAAGGCTGGAATGTTTTAAGATAAAAACATAGTAGAATTTAGCAGGCGCGAAACAATACCGAAGAATTAAGTGTCAAAGTTGTCTTTAAAATCCATTACCAAAGTGGAAACACACAAAAATGAAAGACAAACCGTTACAAAAAGATAATGGCTTGATGATTTGTTGCAAATAAGCAAGAAAGGGCTGATGAACTGGAGAATTTACCTAAATACTCATTTAAAATTTACAATTCCATTTAGTCATGCAATTTTTATGGGCGATCTTTTAATGTGGACCCTACTTTTGTAAGAATGTCCCAATTATATTCAGTCAAGAGGACACCATATCTCCAGAAAATGTGGCCTGAAGACTTGCCCTGCGTTCAGCAACCGTTGGAAGTCCAGAACGTAAGTATTTGCATCCCTGTTAGATTTTAGTGTATAGATTTTAAGCAGGGAATCCAATTTCCTAACAGTTGCAACCATTATGCTCAAATGAATGCAGGGCAGACACATACACCACATGTTCTATTAATATTATGTTGAGCTTATTAAAAGGTAAGGCAAGCCTAACTTTTCCTCTTCTAAAAAGTGTAACTTTAACATTAGTTTGTCTACCATTTTAACTCATTTAATAAATGCTCAAAACATGTCAGGCATTTGAATATTCATAAGTCCCTCTTTTCAACCACATGCTGCCAGTCTAAGATGGCGTGTGACAGTTTTACCATCGTACATCACATGAGAATAAAGGAAATGCTGGCCCTGAATGTCAATGATCACATTAGGTAGTCTGTAGGTTTACTGATAAGATGAGAAAAAGGTCATAAACAAAAGCAAGTTTGAAGAATGTGATAAGAATTATTGAATTCCTGGATATTTTAATGTAAGCAGGGAGGAGAATGACAAATATGTAGAGGCTGAGGGTCAAGGGGGTGGACAATCTCAAAAATGAAGATAAATTAATATAAAAGAAATAAGAATATGTCGATCAGCAGAAAATTCTCATTCTGCATAATTATAAAGCCTTTGACTTTTTTTTTTTAAGTATAGGTTAGAAGCCATTAAACTGTGGTGTTGAACCACTTCTAAAGGGCATCAACTATAAAATGGTTTCATGCATCATATAGTTACGAGTATATATTGTTTATTTTGCATTTAACTCTTTACCTAAAATAGGGCAGGGCTTTGTCAGTATAGCAAGCTATACTGACAGAGTCCCCACTGGTGAAAACCCCCCATTAAGAATTAGTGGCAGACAGAAACAAGATAATTATGGAAATGGGTTATGATCCCCGGCCTGCATTGACCTTTCAAGCGTGTATATGGCTGATGCACGCGACACACCTTTGTGTTATTACAAACACTTCTGTAAAGGTCCATGAAGTCCAATTATAAATATGGGAGCAATAAAGAGGACATGACATTGTAGCCTCTGCATACCAGACAATTTCTAACATCTACTATGACCTTGACCTTTTAGAGGTGCATACAGTTGATGCACATGACACATCTTTGTGTCATAACAAACACTTTTATTAAGTTTCATGAAAATCTAAACATAGATATGGAAGTTACAGAGCGGGCATGAAAATGAAGCCTATGAACTAAAGACAATTTCTAACAATTCCTGTGACCATGACCTTTTAAGCATGCATATGGTTGATGCATATGACACGTCTTTTTGTTAAGACCAACACTTCTGTAAAGTTTGATGAAAATTCATCCATAGATATTGATGTTATAGGGCAGACACAAAGATGTAGCTTATGGAAGAAATTCTAACAACTCCTGTGACCTTGACCTTTCAAGGACACATATGGTTGATGTGCATGGCACAACTCTGTGTCATGACAAACACTTTGTAAAGTTTTATGAAAATCCAACCATTGATATGGAAGTAATAGAGCAGACACGAATATCTAGCCTATGAGCACCAAAGACAATTTCTAAAATGTCCTGTGACCCTGTGACATTGACCTTTCAAGGATTGTTGATGTGCGCGACACACCCATGGGACGGACAGACGCAAACCTATAGTCCCCAACTGGTTTCACCGGTGGGGACTAATAATTACTCCCAACAGAGCAGACCCTAATCAGACATCTCCTTACACTTACAATATTGTAAAATAATTATTGTTCCATTCACTAATTTAAGTTCAGTAAACTGATATGCATCAAGTCATAAATTTAAACATGAATATTCATGAGGTATGTAAAGGTGAAATAAAACAAAATATCAATAAGGCTACATGGATCTTACATTTCTTAAAGAGATTTCCAAAATGTTCACAGCATCAGGATGCATTTATACTGACTGATGTAGGAGTATTAATGAACATAATCATTAGTAAAACCTGGTCCAACTGAGGACTGTACATTGGGATGCCTTCATTACAATCACTGACGTCTGAAACTGAAGTTCTACGCATGCATTTTTAAAGGTTTTCCTGCAGAGACTGAGTGTCCATTTGGTGCAGACAGAAATGGCATTCAATACATCTCTCCAGCCGATATTCCTGGCAGGCAGTCCAGTCTTGAGAGGCCATTTACAGCCCATTAAAAGCTTGTTAAGCCATAACTAACTTTGCTCAATGCATCTCAACAAGCCTGGAAATGATCAGGAATGCTCTGTAAATGGTAGTTTAAACCAAAAAAAGAAGACCGGCTGATGTTAATTGTCTAGGTATGGTTTACGAGACACAAACCAATCCAATACAGCTAAATATATCTATCGTTTTACTAGGATTAACCGATATAACAATCTCTAGTGTATTCCTTGCATTTTGCATAAGGAACTTTCAGATTACCCTCAATTTGAAGCACTGGGATTCAGGGTTTACATGAAGTTGAAGGATAACATGGGGGACTCTTCCGTTCAGTAGGTCTTGTATAAAGGTTATAGGCAAAATATAGCACAAATCAGACTAAGGTATTTTACTGTAAAACACAGTTATCAGTTCTAAGAATTACTGTTCCAAAACTAAAACTATAACTGAAAGTGATAAATACTGCCTCTTTCTGCTTTGTCACAAAAGAAGGGCTATAATTCTTAAACAATAGCACCGCATGTGAGTGCCAACGCTCGTCTGTTTTTGCCAACGTTAAATATATTTGTTAAACATTTAAAGAAGTTGATCTTGAAAATCACAACTAAAACTGTAAGCCTTTAAATGAAATATCAGTGCCCTGTTGACAACGGTTCTGAAATGACAGGCATTTTAAAGTTTTCAAGAGTTCCAAAAAAACATGTCAAAGATCAAGGTCAAGGTCGATAGATGAAATGTTGAGATATATCTGCTGAATAGCCCTTGCAAAGATGAATAAGAATAACAAAAATAAAAGTTGTATGTCAAATATATAAACAAGAGGGCCAAGATGGCCCTTGGTCGCTCACCTGAGAAAGATGATTGCTTAAGAAATAAAGATGCTTGAGTGTAAAAGTGAAATCTGGCTTTTTTTTTAAGGTGAAATGGGCATAACTCCTAAATTTACAAGTCAATATCAGTTATAATTGAACCCGATTGTGAGATTATGGGCATAAACATTGTCTTAAAGTTTAAAAATGATTGTTAAAAAAATGAAGTTGGTAGAGAATAAACAAAGTGAAATCTTGCATTTTTTGTATTAAAAGGGGCATAACTCCTGACCTAAATGACCCATCTCAGCCACAACTGAACTCAATCGAGACATTATGGTCATTAACAATGTCATAAAGTTTGAAGATGATTGCTAAAAAAAGGAAGATGCTAGAGTGTAAACAACGTGAAATATGGCTTTTTTTTATATTAAAAGGGGCTTAACTCCTGACCTAATTGACGGATCTCAGCCATAATCGAACTCAATCGAGACCTTATGGTCATAAGCATTGTCATAAAGTTTGAAGATGATTGCTCAAAAGATGAAGATGCTAGAGTGTAAACAAAGTGATTTCTGGCATTTTTTGAATATTAAAAGGGGCATAACTTCTGAACTAATTGACGGATCTCAGCATTAATCATACTCGATCGAGACCTTATGGTCATAAACATTGTAATAAAGTTTGAAGATGATTGCTCAAAAGATGAAGATGCTAGAGTGTAAACAAGTGAAATTGGCATTTTTTTATATTAAAAGGGGCTTAACTCCTGACCTAATAATGATCTCAGTCATAATCAAACTCAATCGAGACATTATGGTCATAAGCATTGCCATAAAGTTTGAAGATGATTGCTCAAAAGATGAAGATGCTAGAGTGTAAACAAAGTGAAATATGGCATTTTTTGAATATTAAAAGGGGCATCTGACCTAATTGATGAATCTCAGCCATAATCGAACTCAATTGAGACCTTATGGTCATAAGCATTGCCATAAAGTTTGAAGAAGATTGCTCAAAAGATGAAGATGCTAGAGTGCAAACAACTTGAAATATGGCATTTTTTGAATATTAAAAGGGGCATAACTCCTGACCTAATGGTACGATATCAGCCATAATCGAACTTGGCCGTGATTTTATGGTTATTAACATTGATATAATGTTTGAAGATAATTGCTCATGAAATGAAGATGCTAGAGTGCAAACAATGTGAAATCTGGCTTTTTTGATTTTTAAAAGGGGCATAACTCCTGACCTAATGTTCCGATATCAGCCATAATCGAACTTGGCCGAGATTTTATGGTTATAAACATTGTTTTAAAGTTTGAAGATAATTGCTCATAAAATGAAGACGCTAGAGTGCAAACGAACAAATTGTGGACGACGGACGGACGGACGGACGGACGGACGACGGACATTCATCGATCCTAAAAGCTCATCCTGAGCACACGTGCTCAGGTGAGCTAAAAATTACGGCCAACAGTAAAGTATTTTGTTAAACATTTCAAAAATAGGTAAAGTTCAAAGGTCAAGGTCAAAAGTCCATAAGTGTAACAGATGGAAAGGTCTTGCTGCAAGGAATTCACATGTAAAATATTAGTGCCCTGTTGAAAACAGTTTTAAATGACAGGCAGTTTAAAGTTTTCAAAAGTTACAGAAAAATAGGGTCAAAGGTCAAGGTAAATAGGTGAAATATTTGCATATGTCTGGATAGGTCTCATCAAGATGAAAATGCATACTAAAAATGAAAGTTGTATATTGAATAGTAGAGAAGTTATAGCCAACATTAAGATTCTGGACGACGACGATGCCTGATGATGACAACGCCTGATGACGAGAACGCGGACACCGGAGTTAGGACAATAGCTCGTATGTTTTCTTTGAAAAACAGACGAGCTAAAAATCCCTGACACACTTTTCTACCGATTGATCTTTTGATATTAAAAATTTATTCCATGTGTGAAGGCATAATATCAACAACAGTAACCATAATTCATGTTAGCTTGTGAGTGTAGTTAGCCTGTAGGAAGTCCTATACAGCCACTACTTCATTATATATTTATACAGGCAGGGGTTTCAATAAGCGGACGTAGACGTATTGTACGTCCTGAAAATTCCAAAATACGTCCCAGAAAAGCCTCGTACGGCCTTGTCTAAAAGAGCTGGATGTTTTCATAATCTCCAATCAAAACAGGTTTGAATCAGACTTGGACAGGCGACTACTTAGTAGTCTATGATTGTGTAATGAGTGTGTTTAATAAGGGACCAAGTCCAGAACATGGCTGTTTGCACCAAGACATGTAACACACACTTGACGGTCTTTATTCTTATCATACGCCGATAGCATATACACCAGACATCATGCGGTGCTTATCGGTCCATACAGGGTCCAAGCTGCGTATGCAAATAAAGTAACATTTGCTCCGCCCTCATTCAATGATTGACATATGCATTTGCCAAGTGAAACAGAAAGGTCAGCCAGCCCGCTAATTGTTGTCTGTCTCAATATTGCAGAAGATACTGTTAACAAGTTACAATACTATATTCTAGTTATGTTATATAGACCATTATCTCATGTTTATATCTGATTAAATAATTTAGAATTTCAAATTTTGACAGAAAAGACATGCAATAAAATTTAGGAAAAAGAACTGAAAAAATATGTAAGTCACGTAACCGTACGGTACGGACATTTCTAAATTGGCTAGGCATCATAATATTTCCAGCAGAAAACAAAGAAACAAACGAAAAAAGTGAAAAATCCACTAGATTTAATTTACAAAATGCTCTATCACATTTTTCAATATTACTTCATATATTTTATCTTAAATCTTGCATTAAAGTCCTGCTATTTACAGCCAGATTGCCGATCTTTCAGGTTAAAAAGCCACAAAAGTCGTACATTGGCATTTCACATTTTCGTAAAAGTGTGTTGGAATGAAAAGAAAAAAAAGATCAACTATTGCTTAATTAACTCAAAAACCGTGTATTTCTTTTTCTGCTTCAATCTTATATTAAAAGAGAGCTTAACAGCTGCCAAGATGGCCAACATTCAGGTGTGTAAATTGCAGACTTTTCTTTGTAAAAAATTAAAGGTATTACTTTTATTTATCTGTTGTTTCTTTATTTATTAAAGGCTTATAATACATGTTTTTATTATTCTGCAGAGTAGATGCACACCTATCTTTGGCCATGCAAATAATAAACAAGAGGGCCATGATGGCCCTGGATCGCTCACCTGGTATCATTAGGCTATGTAAAAATCAAGTGTCCCCTGGGGCAGAGCCAATTTTGACCCCAGGGTCATGATTTGAACAAACTTGGTAGAGGTCTATTAGCCCATGTTACATACCAAATATCTTAACTCCAGACCTTGTGGTTTCTGAAAAGAAGATTTTTCTAGTTTTTTCCAAAATAAGTCAATGTAAAATCAAGTGATACCTGGGGCGGGGCCAATTTTGACCCCAGCACCATGATTTAAACAAACTTGGTAAGAATCGACTAGACAATGCTACACACCAAATATCCAAACATCAGGCCATGTGTTTTCTGAGAAGAAGATTTTTCAAGTTATTTCTATATTAGCCTATGTAAAATCAGGTGACCCCTATGCCGGGGGCTTTGACCCCAGGGCCATGATTTGAACAAACTAAGTATAGATCCACTAGACAATGCATGGTTCATGATTTGAACAAACTTGGTAGAAGTCTATTAGCCCATGTTACATACCAAATATCTAAACTCCAGGCTTTGAGATTTCTGAGAAGAAGATTTTTCAGGTTACTCCTATATTAGTCTATGTTAACCCTTTCCCTCATACAGACTCATTCTGACGCACTCAAAAGGTACCACATAAAGCCTGATCTGCAGAAAGCCAAACTCAAACCTTACCAAATTTAATTGTAACATTAAATTTGGTAAGGACGGACGGACGCACGAACCCACGGACGCACGCATGCACGGACGACGGATGACAGACAAAAGGCGATCAGAAAAGCTCACCATGAGCACGTTGTGCTCAGGTGAGCTAAAAATCAGAAACAGACTGTGCTTGTAATTGTCATCAGTTTTCGTGGATTTACTTTCATTTTTGAAATACGGTAAAAAAGAATTTGAAACAATACAGAATTTGCATAATTGTTTAAGAATTATTCTATAAAACAATTATATTTATCACTATAACTCACTCCCCATATCTTTTTCAGGCAGGAATTTATGATAATTTATGAGTAGATTGTATGGTTATTAATATACCTTTTTAATCAAAGCAAGGTAACCATTCATCAAACAATGTTAGCAATAGATCTTTGAAAGAATAATGCACAGAAAACACATTAGGGTAAAACTAAATGGATAATAATGATTTCATATAGAATATTATTAGTGAATATTATTGATATTTATAAATGTCACTAAGTGATCATCAAAATCTGTCATTTAAAAAAAACAACAAAAAAATGAAAACACTATCCATACCCATCTTTTAGTAGCATTTACATTTAACCTCATGACCTAAGTAACAAGTTATGGACAGATGGGCCAACTTTAAACTAGATGGATTTTTAAGAGAATGTTTTTTGTTTTTTTTAATAGATTTGCGCATTTAACACGCTACATTATCTGTAAATTTTAAGAAAAATTCCTAATAATTCCTGAAAATCAGACAAGGAATTTTTGAAAATTCCTGATTTTGGGTCTTATTGTAACCCCTGTACAGGTAAAATAAGCCTTAAAATATAATTATATATATATATATCAGCATATATAAATGGTCAAGACAGAATGACCCTAATTCTAATGCAATGCCTTCACACTAGAGTCCTCAGGGCAGTTCTGAGATAGTACAGGCTTTTGGTATCTATTGCAACAAGAGTGCCAGTGATGCCACAATATACGCCGCCACAAAATATAAAGACCAAGAGGGGTCTTTTAATTATTGCTTTTAACATTTCTGTAAGCATAACCTCATAATGAAGTCTGTAAGACCAATTAATTTAGCTGAACAGAGATAGAACCCTAAAAATGCTTCCAATATGACAGTAGGTCAAATAGCAGTATCAATTTGAATCCTTTTTTCTTTCTCCCCATAACTCTTGCAAAAATCACTGTACCAGAAAATCCTTGCCTTATGCACTTTTACCTGTTTAGAAACTTGAGTTGTGTTTTAAAGAGACCATGTTTAGAAAGGCATAACTATTGCAAATATTGATGAACATCAAAGCTCCTGCTTTGTGCATATCTACCCAGTATAGTAATGACATTGCCCAAGTTTTGAAAAGATTAGGTCAGAAACATACAAGAAATTGCATTCCCAAAGCTGAAATATCAATCAGCTAATAAGACTAAGTTTCAGGGGACACAAATCTTGCAAAAATTAATGTACCGGAAAATCCCACTTCATGCACATTACCCATTAAGTAATGAATTGACCAAGTTTAAAAGATTCATTCAGAAATGTAGGAGGAGTTGCATTCACAAAGCTGCAATATCATTCAGCTACAGAGACTAAGTTTCAAGGTACACAAACTTGTAAAAATCAATGAACCATAAAATCGCCACTTCATGCACATTTACCCATTAAAGTAATGACATTGACCAAGTTATAAAAAGATTCATTCAGAAATGTAGGAGGAGTTGCATTCACAAAGCTGCAATATCATTCAGCTACAGAGACTAAGTTTCAAGGGACACAAACCTTGTAAAAATAAATGAACCGGAAAATCACCACTTCATGCACATCTACCCATTATAGTAATGACATTGACCAAGTTTTGAAAAGATTCATTCAGAAATGTAGGAGGAGTTACATTCACAAGGCTGCAATATCAAACAGCTACAGAGACTAAGTTTCAAGGGACACAAATAATGTAAAAATCAATGAACCATAAAATCACCACTTCATGCACATCTACCCATTATAGTAATGATATTGACCAAGTTTTGAAAAGATTCATTCAGAAATGTAGGAGGAGTTGCTTCACAAGGCTGCAATATCAATCAGCTACAGAGACTAAGTTTCAAGGTACACAAATTTGTAAAAATCAATGAACCGGAAAATCACCACTTCATGCACATCTACCCATTATAGTAATGATATTGACCAAGTTTTGAAAAGATTCATTCAGAAATGTAGGAGGAGTTGCGTTCACAAGGCTGCAATATCATTCAGCTACAGAGACTAAGTTTCAAAGGGACACAAATCTTGTAAAAATCAATGAACCGGAAAATCGCCACTTCATGCACATCTACCCATTATAGTAATGACATTGACCAAGTTTTGAAAAGATTCATTCAGAAACGTAGGAGGAGTTGCGTTCACAAGATACGGACGTACGGACGGACGGACAGACGGAGAAGATGACGCCAATATACGACCGCCTCCGGCGGCATATAATAACAAGAGGGCCAAGATGGCCCTAATGGTCGCTCACCTGAGAAAGATGATTGCTTAAGAAATAAAGATGCTTGAGTGTAAAAGTGAAATCTGGCTTTTTTTATGGTGAAATGGGCATAACTCCTAAATTTACAAGTCAATATCAGTTATAATTGAACCTGATTGTGAGATAATGGGCATAAACATTGTCTTAAAGTTTAAAAATGATTGTTAAAAAAATGAAGTTAGAGAATAAACAAAGTGAAATCTTGCATTTTTTGTATTAAAAGGGGCATAACTCCTGACCTAAATGACCCATCTCAGCCACAATTGAACTCAATCGAGACATTATGGTCATTAACAATGTCATAAAGTTTGAAGATGATTGCTAAAAAAAGGAAGATGCTAGAGTGTAAACAATGTGAAATATGGCTTTTTTTAATATTAAAAGGGGCATAACTTCTGAACTAATTGACGGATCTCAGCATTAATCGAACTCAATCGAGACCTTATGGTCATAAACATTGTAATAAAGTTTGAAGATGATTGCTCAAAAGATGAAGATGCTAGAGTGTAAACAACGTGAAATCTGTCATTTTTTTTATATTAAAAGGGGCTTAACTCCTGACCAATCAGCCATAATGAACTCCGGATTATGGTATAACATTGTATAAAGTTTGAAGAGGATTGCTCAAAAAAATGCGAGAGTGTAAACAACTTGAAATATGGTTTTTTTGAATTGGCCGTGATTTTATGGTTATAAACATTGATATAAAGTTTGAAGATAATTGCTCATGAAATGAAGATGCTAGAGTGCAAACAATGTGAAATCTGGCTTTTTTGAATTTTAAAAGGGGCATAACTCCTGACCTAATGTTCCGATATCAGCCATAATCGAACTTGGCCGAGATTTTATGGTTATAAACATTGTTTTAAAGTTTGAAGATAATTGCTCATAAAATGAAGATGCTAGAGTGCAAACGAACAAATTGTGGACGACGGACGACGGACGGACGGACGGACGGACGGACGGACGGACGACGGACATTCATCGATCCTAAAAGCTCATCCTGAGCACACGTGCTCAGGTGAGCTAAAAAAAACAGAATGATGCTGATGAGATTCAACAAACTGTTCCAACAGACAAGGATCTTACCATACAATGAACACCCAAATGCAGACATTTTTCATTGGTGTACACAGCAATCAAGCCCTATCACAATTGCAGGCAATTACCTCACAGCGGAGAGTCACACAATTACCAATGCTGTGCAATCTAAAGCTTCCCTCATAAAATGGGACCATATATATTATCTGCCTGCATCATCTTTTCGCATCATTTTCAGTGTGGAGCAAATTAGCTTATGCCTTTATGGCATGACAGTGGTCCATTCAGAACAGAGCAGTAGGCAATTACTCAGCATTTAATAGAGATTTGTGGCTCGAGTTTCTTCCAGTGTGGGAGGTTGATGTCTCATACATCAGCCAATGGTACTGTCAAAAACAGACAAGCTTAAATGTCTTGTATCAGGCAGCAGGATACAGCTTCCCCAGTCACTGCATAATGTCATCACACGCAACATCAGGAAGAAGGATCACTGAATATTACCTAGGATAGGATAAACTTCCTCCTCCCTGTTCATTTAATAACAAACCATAAACATTAAATAATGGCACCTAATTTTAAGTTCTTTTAATTTTGAATTCGAACACAATGGCGAGGCATAAAAAAGTAAGTTAAATGGAGAATCTTTTGGAAATTTGTTCAGTGAAAAAGAAAGTCAAGTTAGAGAAGTTTGAGACAAATTTGAGACAAAATTGTTTCTTTCATAAAATATCCAGATTGAAAGAAAACCTGAACAAGGTTGGACCCATGTGGAGATACTGGTATACATCATTACAGCTAGACTCCCATTCAATTTCAAGCAAATTTAAAAAAAAAACAAAAAAAAAAACTTACCAACGACAGATAGTGTGTGGAGCTTGAAATAATTCCCATAATACACCACAAAACACTGCTTTGCGTCAATGCGGCGTGCATCATCAGGCCACTTGTCAAAATCTTTCGAGTTCTTCCCTCGACACACCTCCTTGATGTCAAAAAAGTTTACTGGAAAAGAAACAAATAAAGGTTTATCTCAACCATTATAATTAATGCTTTATTACTATTATTATATATATAAACAAGAGGGCCATGATGGCCCTGAATCGCTCACCTGATTATAAATGAGCAACATATGTTGCATTTTTCATATTGTCTTACTTTTTGACACCACATGACCCAAATTTGAACTTGTCCAAGATATTATGGAAACAGTCATTCCAACCAAGTTTCATGAAGATTGGGCCAAAAATGTGGCCGCTAGAGTTTTAACAAGGTTTTTATACGATTTGAACTCGTGACCTACTTTTTGACCCCACATGACCCAAATTCGAACTTGTCCAAGATTTTATGGAGACAAATATTCTGACCAAGTTTCATGAAGATTGGCCAAAAAATATGGCCTATACAGTGTTAACAAGCCAAATTGTTGACGACGAACAACGTAAGCCGGACGAAGGGCCATCATGAAAGCTCACCTTGAGCACGTTGTGCTCAGGTGAGCTAAAAAAACTAAAAAAAAATAGAACAAGAGTTGTTGGAACGACACATATGCCCCCCTTATGCTCCCCCACTCCAATTGAGGTCACTGGAGAACGTTTGGGCCCACTTTATTTTGGGGTCACTTGGTCAAAGGTCAAGGTCACAGTGACCTCGATGGGAGTAGGGAAGCATAGGGGGGCATACGTGTCGTTCCAAGAAATCTTGTTTTTATAATTTCTGTGGATTACCAGTTGATAAATCATAAGAATAAACTATTTAAACTAACTGATTATCTTTGAATTATTGATTATTATTGATTGTCTCATTTTATGCATTTTTACGCTACAGGTATTTTGGTATTTAACAAGAACTGATTACATGCTTTACTGAACTACACACCTGTAACATTGAAAAAAAATGATCTTATTTTATGTTTTTTCCCAAATATTTAACATTCATAAGCATCCTGTATGGTGTATTATAGCCTTTTCATACGTTTTCTTATGCTTCAGTAGTTCAACTGTGTCCACAAATGAAGGTTAATATTATGATCAGTGCTGAAAAACAGCGACAACCAAAAAAACAACATATTTGGGTTAATTTCAAAATTGTCCATTGTATTTTTTAATAAAAAATATGCAAGAATCTCGCATCTGGTTTTAAACCTGCAAAAAAGGCACCTGTCTCATAATGTTGCAGGGAATCGCTGTAAAGATTGACCTGATTTTGAGTCAACAATTTTGTTACCAGTTTCAATATGCTACAGGCATTCACTGTAAAGATTGACCTGATTTTGAGTCAACAATTTTGTTACCAGTTTCAATATGCTACAGGCATTCACTGTAAAGATTGGCCAGTTTCTGAGGCAATGATTTTTTTACCCTTTTCCCTTTTTTTTTTTTGGGGAACCCCTTTTTTTAGGGGATAATTTAAGAATGAGATGAGCTATATTTATGCTTCTTGTGCACTGCACATCTACACCTTATTAGGTATCCATATTTCAAGGTTAGAGTGAAACTATGAAATGTCTTGAAGTTATGCTCTGGACAATATTTTTTAAACAAAATCAACTAGGGATAACTGTTCATATGTTAGGTGAGCTAGAGTTACAGGCTAAATGTGCAGTGAACTTCTACATCTCATAAGGTACCCATGTTTCAAGTTTGGATTGATTCCATACAATAGTGATGAAGTTCTGCTCCAGACAAGGTGTGACAACAACAGACAAAGTGATCCTTATGTGTCTGTCATGTTACCCAGGCAACACAGTGACTTTTAATAATGACGAAAAAAAATATAACATGGGATTATGTTTGATGCCATAGCAACCATTCTTTGACAAAAATAGGAAATATGCTTGATGCTACATGAGCAACCAGTCTCTAACAAAAACAGTAATTAAAAGATGAAAATTATAAATCTCAGTATTACCATAATTATAATCCACCTAACAAAATATCACGATTCATCTGAAAAATGGCAAAACCCTGATTTTCTAGATGGACTGAAGGACAAATACAAGAAAAAGATAAAGATGGTAGTACACTGTCTGAAAAGGGTCTACATAGTATCAAACTAACTTGCCCGACAAACAAATGGATACACATTCTGATAATTACTTTAAACTCTCAATACAGGATGTGGACTTTGCATCAATGCTTAAATGCATTCATTTAGAAACCCAAACAGCACATGATGGCCTACTTTTTCAATACTTCATTACTTACCACCACTTTACATATACATGTAGCTTGGTAAGGTAGGAATCCCAGCCCCTAATACATGTATTGGTTAGCTGTGAGTGACATTTACCAGCGGAGACTGACAAAGTCATTAACAATGCTGGAGAAATTTACACCAACACTATTTCTGACTTGTTCATAACAATGACTAATCTGACCAGCATGGCTATTTTGGTGAATGGTATCTTAATTAGACAATTAAGTATTATCAGGCATCTGACATACGTTATGGAAAAATCATCACAGTTTTTTTTTTTTATGTGTGTTTTTGATTTTGTTTTTTTTTTCCCCAGTCAGAATCAATATCACTTCAAAGGTTCCAAAATTTTTCCTGGCAGAATGTTTTTTTTTTTTTGCAGAATGTCAACATGACCTGACTACAAGGCTATGTAAGGTCATCGATGCAAATACAATTCAAAATACAACAAAAAGTATTATAATGCAAATATAAAACATTAAAACAGCACTGACCATACAAAAGGAACAGTTCTAATTTTCTGCAACATATTTTGATTATTTGTATTCTTTTTTTCCGCTTTTGTTACACAAAAAGAACTATGTTGTTCAATCAATTTGTTATTTCATAAATTATGAAAAGATAAGTAAAAAAGAATAGATATCAGGGAGAGAGCGAGAGAGGCAGACAGACATCTGACAGACAGAAAAACAACTGATATAGTTACAATAACAGATTGGTGACATATATGCACTTATCCATACAAAAGAATCCATGTTATGTTTCATAAAATGTCTCAGGGAGAGAGAGAGGTTACCCATGTGTTGTGCCATCTGTCAAAGAATGGGAGGAGTGGATGGTACTACTGTGGTCAGACCTATCCCTGTCCCACCTGGGCAAGGGCAAACAGAGGCTACTATACTGTAGAATCTATTCAACTTACTTTCTTACTGCACATGACTTGTACAGTTCATTGACTTTCTAAAGACAACAGTTTTCCCCTATCTTTTCAGCCATTTCTATTGTTCATATGAACATAAAAAAAAATTATGAAACACCAATTTCAATGAATGTGCTATTTTAACTTCATAACAGTCAATAAAATATCCATGAATTGGGTTAAGAATTTTGAACTTTTCATGAACTTTCAGTGTAAACTGCAAGATGATTTTACCCTCTGCCACAGAAAAAGACCTAAATATATTACAGCCAAGTTTTATGGCCAATTCCAGTGAACATGAGTCAATGAACTATGTATATGCTACATGATGTCTCATTTCAAGCAAGATATGATTATTTTGAGATTTTGATTCTTCGTTTCTCACATTTCATTTGTTATTTTCAATATTTGTTAACGTCAGATTATATATTTATGAGAATGCAGATGATTTATACAAGGGTTATGTCACCTGGGGGAATCAGCATAATGAGCACATAGCATTACTTGGCAGCTGCTCCCCATCGGACAGGAATAAAGGATGCAAACATGAAGACATTAGCCCTATGATTTTTATAGACTCTTTTTGACAACATGGCAAACAGTCAGCAGATCTAGATCAATCAGCTGCTTCCAGGAGCTGTCTAGCTGATTAGGGTCTCCTCTGTTTGCCTGTATACTATGTAGTTCAGATTCTACAGGAAAGGCAAAGATAACTCTAATGTTTAAAATACTTTTTAAAGTAAGTCATAAATCTCTCTCTATCCATGAATATTCATTAGGTGTAAGTTTTTTGTTGTTTTTTTTTGTTTTGGTTTTTTGGGTTTTTTTTTTTTTTTTTTTTTTTAGGGGGGGGGTGTTGTTGTTGTTGTGTTTTTTTTTTTTTTGTTTTTTTTTTGGGGGGGGGGGTCTGTTATTTTGCCAATATTCTGTACAGTATCTTTGCTGCCACCATTTTTGCATCTAAAGTCAAAGATTCACTTAAGAATAGAACAGCGATCAACAATTGACTGAAAATGGATTCTGGGTGGAATCCATGTCATGGCAGATGATTCTTTTTAAACAACTCAGGAAACATGCTGTACACTATTTCAAAACATTTGCAGAATTACTTTAAATAAGTTTCAAACATGGTTTTGACTTTGGTACTTTTTTGGTATGATTGATTCATTCTATTTCTCAAAGTAAAAATAACAAGAGGGCCAAGATGGCCCTTGATCGCTCACCTGAGAAAGATGATTGCTAAAGAAATAAAGATGCTAGAGTGTAAAAGTGAAATCTGGCTTTTTCATGGTGAAAAGGGCATAACTCCTAAATTAACTAGTCAATATCAGTTATAATTGAACCCAATTGCGAAATTATGGGCATAAACATTGTCTTAAAGTATAAAAAAGATTGCTAAAAAAAATGAAAATGCTAGAGTGTAATCAAAGTGAAATCTGCTTTTTTTTTATATTCAAAGGGGCATAACTCCTGACCTAATCAACAGATCTCAGCTTTAATCGAACTCAATTGAGACATTATGGTCATAAGCATTGCCATAAAGTTTGAAGATGATTGCTCTAAAGATGAAGATGCTAGAGTGTAAAAAAAAGCGAACTATGGCATAATTTTAATATTAAAAGGGGCATAACTCCTGACCTAATCAACAGATCTCAGCTTTAATCAAACTCAATCGAGACATTATGGTCATTAGCATTGCCATAAAGTTTGAAGATGATTGCTTTAAAGATGAAGATGCTAGAGTGTAAACAAAGAAATCTGGCATTTTTTTATATCAAAAGGGGCTTAACTCCTGACCTAATTGACCGATCTCAGCCATAATCAAACTCAATTGAGACATTATGGACATAAGCACTGCCATAAAGTTTGAAGATGATTGCTTAAAAGATGAAGATGCTAGAGTGTAAACAAAGCGAACTATGGCATTTTTTAATATTAAAAGGGGCTTAACTCCTGACCTAATCAACGGATCTTAGCCATAATCAAACTCAATCGAGACATTATGGTCATAAACATTGTCTTAAAGTTTGAAGATGATTGCTTAAGAAATAAAGGTGATAGAGTGTAAACACTAAAAATTGTTGACGCCGCACGACGCATGACGCACGACGGACAACGGATGCTCACGGGATCACAATAGCTCACCCTGAGCTTTGCTCAGGTGAGCTAAAAATCCCATAATCCCTATTTTTAAACACACAGTTCGCCATATAACATTTCCTTTATTTTCTTTGTTTCCCTGTTATGAAGCTGTCATGTTTCATTTTAGGTATTCATCTTTAATTCAGCTTTAATATTATTTCATTGAAACAAGATATTGTTGAAATAGCATTTTAATTAGTTTGATCAAGTATGGCAATATGTTGCAGACATGCAGTACATATTGCACTATGTTCTGTATGTATCATACACTTCAGCCCAAATATCAAGTATTAAAGCATTGTAGTTGAGTCAGCACCACTCTCCAACTACTTCAAACAGTAAAAGTTTGCTCATTAACAAAATTTGCTATTCAATCCTATTTAATAACAATATAAAATCTCTCCAAAGAAATTAAATACAGCTTTTAGCTTGAAAAATTACAATTCCCTTATTAGACTTTGGATGTTGTTCTTTATTTTCTGAGCCTTTTCTAACTGTCAGCCTTCCCTTGAAATCCTGAAGTACTTAAACATTTAATATAATAACAATGACATTTAATTGTCGTAACATATATCACACTCACACAGTTTTGTATTGATACAACTATTATTCAAGTATATATTCCAGTTTTATTTAATCGTTTCAAGTATAAAACAGGAAGTAAACAATTACAGGACACACCACTGAACATATTACACTGTTTATAATGCATTTACCTGTGTAAATTAATACCTTATGCAGTATTCTTTGGATATTTCTGAAGCTATAAGAGTATTAGGTTATTCCCCCCACCCACCAGTGTTGGTCTGAACATTACTTACTTATACATGTATCTTAAGTTGATTGGTAATGCCTAGAAACGTCAGAGACTATCTATAGTGAAATACACACTGTGTAACCAGTGAATTTTTTTGTGTGTGTTAAAAAAGTGTCTTTCTGCCAGAGTTAGCAGTGATTTATTTCCTTTCATAAATAAATCAGACTGGAAGTTTACTAAGACATTTTAAGAATATTACTTCTAACAGGAGATCAACACATATATTTCAATGTGATAAATATAAAATAGCCTTAACTATCAGATGGCATAATTGTAATCAATTTTTATTGAATATTGAGGAGTTTAATTATACATTCTTAACAATGGAACACATACACAATATCCATGTAAAATATCACTGTTAAAAATTGGAAAGTAATTGACAATACTTGATCGGTTTAATGTACTAATAGTCAATAGAAAATATTTTGTCTGACTCCCGACACTGACCCCCTCCCTCATCAATCTTGTGATTCGTGATGAACCACATGCAGTCTAGCTATACAACTGAATAATTATGGCATGTAGTATGGAAATTTTGATTTTAACCTTTATTAACAAGCTCAAACAAGTATATCATGTAATTTTGATCTTTTATATAACCCAACAATAAAGAAGAACATTGGTACATTCCACAACTTTATCACCCATGCACTCCATTAACTTAAATTGGAAAACATATCTGGATGATAAATGTGTATTCGGAGACATCTCACACAAACAGAAATACAACAGAAGAGAACAACCTAATTAGCAGAGCACATGTGTCTTTCTGAAATGTAAATTGGTCTCAAATGTCTATCAAAATGAATCTTTCTGCTTTTTTAGTATATTTACTATTTATAACCATACACTTATATATAACCTCATGTCTGGAACATGAAGGATTATAATAGCAAGAGATTTGTTCTTGTAATTTTTGTTGTTGTTTTTGTTGTTGTGCTGCTGTGGGTGGTTTTTTTTTTTGTTGTTGTTGTTGCTGCTGCTGTTTTTAAGGGAGGGAAAATTTTAATTCATATTTCACAATTTTAGTTCATAGAAAATATTAATTTTCTGAGACCACAAACTACAAAACTAAGACATTGACAAAGGGCCCCAAATAAAGCTGCAAGAAGGGGTTGTGGGAGAGAAAATAGCAAAGCTTATAAGTAAGCAAAATAAGCAAGGTTTCTAAATGTTTTAGCAGTAACATATTGTTCACCTTTGTACTGTAATAAGTACATTTCTTGTTAATTTAAAATACTGAAAGTTAAAAAAAATGAGGATTTTTTGAGGACTACTGACGCCTAATTAGACAATTTTGGCATTTTTAAGGGCAATACTGAAATATCAACAAATACTCATTTATTGCACTCGAAAATGATCAAGCAAAGACAAAATTTAATAAACTCTTAACAGATATGAACAACTGTCTCGGTCAAGACAGCAAGAAATGGGAACAGACCTTGACCTTCAAGCTAGCAAAAGTTATTTCCAAACGTGACCATACACATCTAATGTACAGCTGCAGGGACACATACAGACTGCCTGATGCCATTTCATGGTGGGGGGCATAAAAGAGTTGTTTACCTTGATAGTCTGATGCCCCTGAACATGTTAATGAAGTTTTAAATCAATACCATGCTTGGTTACTGTGATATATTAAAGCATGAAAGTACCTTGCATGAAAGCAAAACTTCAAAAATTTAGATCAAAAAGAGGCTAAAAGTTGATAAATTCAGTAAAAGTTGTTATCTGATGCCCTTGAACAAAACTCTTAACTTTCAAGGCTTTATATCAGGAAGAGAAATCTTTAAATAACATTTCAGTTCATGTTAATCTCAAGCAAACATCCCTTGTATCCACAATATCTACCATCTGATGAAGTCTCCTGTGAACTTCCTTGTACTGAGATGAGATTATAGGTCTCATCAAGGCCAGCTTAACCCTTAACCCTTTTCCTCATGAATATTCATGTATAAATCTCTGCTTTGTTACTCTTGCTAATGGCACAACTGAGTCTATATGAAGTAGAGAGTGAACTTCTGAGAAATAACGCAAAGGTAGAACATTACATCATAATTAGTCTGAACTGGCTGTACTGAGACTGTCTCCTTTCTCTAAACAGCGGTACATTGTATCAAGGATTTCAATGTCTTCCCTTTACATCAATTGAAAACAAGATCCTAAAACTATGCTAATCCCCCTTGATGGTTTCTTGAATAGACCAGGGTTGAATTCCACCAACAATTCCTAACGATAAATAAAATTTAAATACTTAATGGAAAATTTTATTAGTCTTGTTTCTCTATTAAATTTAAGCTACCCCTAGTTGTTTTTTTTCATAACAAATACTGTTAGTTATTAAGGTTCAGTTTAGTCATATATTAAAATATTTCATAGGAATTTGAGTATTACATAGCATTAAGTATTGTTCGTAGAAATCAAGCCAGTACTTTGTGTCTGCGAAGGTTTTGAAATATCCACCTACACAAAATCAGCCCTGCAGTTGTCCAATCCATATTCATTGAATGCTACAGCTCTAACATTATTGTCCATGCCCAAACATATGACAAGGTTACGCACTGGCCCAGTATAAAAAGGTTGACCTGGTCAGTCCATAACCTACAAGCTGATTAGGTTTTGATATTCTATTTGATAATCATCAGAATCCTTCAGATGCAGGGTTTCCATTTATAAATTTAACAATTTTTTATATACATTTTTTTTTTTTTAAAATAACAAATTTGACTGCCTCTCAAGCAAAGGTACCTGGTACGTTGCTGCAGGGGTGAAGATAAGGTGCGTATTTGCGTAATTACGCAAATAAAATAGATAAAAATCCAATTCTTTTAAAATTCTAGCATATCAAAAAGCAATTAAAAATTAGATTACTCAAATATCCAAAATATTAAAGCGTACTGGTACGCAACATTTTGAAACCGAGTGATGTTTACAAATACTTGTATATGTTTGACTGGTTACTTGCGAATCCGCAAAATAGACTTCAAACAATTTCCGGTAATTTCCTACTTCGGGTTCCATTCAAGTAAAACATAAATCCAGTCTGTTTTATTTGTTCATCTTACGCTTTTCTATTTGTTTGCTCTTTTCTATTTGTTTGCTTCAAATATGGTTACATAAGGCAGGAAGAAACGGGTAAACGTTTAAAAAAAAAACACTGAGTAGATACCTAGCACTGCAAACCAAACATCAGGCATTTGTGTTGCAATAATTGATGATCTGGAAGTTGAGATACAGTCGATAGCATCCAATTCTATGTTAACCAGTGAGTAAATAATTTGTTTTAATTCAATATTTAAAAGTGCTAAATCTTTGGATCAGGAAGATCAAATGTGATTGAATGTTTTTTTTTATTTAATTGTTGAGGAGCTAATGATAAATCCTGCATATGATAATTGTTAAATTGACATTGTTTCATACAAGGACAGCAGGCGCATATACCAGTAAGAACATGTATGTTATTTCAATTCCAAAATTAAGTTGATGAAAAAAAAGCAATTGACTTAATTTTGATGGAGTAACCATATTTTCATTACTCAATTAAAATTGTGAAAACCCAATTCCTTGAAAAATTGATGAGTAAATACCCAATTGACCTCAAACCTTATCTGTAGCCCTGTTGCTGTCCATTAAACAAACAAAAACAAACAAACAAAACAAAAAAACAAAAAATCACTGACCTTATAATATAATAAGAAGTTAGGTAAGTTCTTCCACTGAAAACATACATTATGTTTCAATTGCCGTAATTCCTTTGAAATTTGGATTTTCATAAAATTGTCTTATTTTGCATGGATGAATAAAGACAATCAGGTACAAAAAAAAACCCTTTGCCAAAGGAATCTCACTAACAACAGTTCGCCAAGTTGAAAATGCGTTTGGTCGGAAGAGATCTGACCAACTCGTCAATCCCTCCCATGTAAAACTAAAGAAACACCAAGGCTACAAATTATCAGCACTGAATTGTATGGACAGATACTGATAAAAGAAAAAAATAAACAATGATTTCGACTGGCAACTGATTAGCAATGATAACCTGTGACCATGAGATACGTCATTTAGGGGTAGATACTATAACATCTGTTCAGGAGTATTATTGTTTTGACCTAGCCTGGCTTGTAACAAATCATGTAATGTACAACAGTTGGGATTTGTTATGTTGACATCAGTAAATACATTACATTCGAAATAGACTCATGGAGACATGTCGACCTATGAATCAACAAGTTTATGTCGCTTTCCACTGATATATATATATATATAAATATTCATACATAAATCGTAATATTAACATCAAAACCTCAAATTATAACACTACCAAATGGTGACAATATATCTGACAAAGTTTTCGTGAAAATAGCTAATAAATTTAGAGATTTTAAAAAATGAGGTTCTTAAATTTAAACAAGAGGGCCATGATGGCCCTGAATCGCTCACCTGATTATAAATGAGCAAAATATGTTGCATTTTTCATAATGACCTACTTTTTGACCCCACATGACCCACTTTTGAACTTGTCCAAGATTTTATGGAAACAGACATTCTGACCAAGTTTTATGAAGATACGGCCAAAAATGTGGCCAATGGAGTGTTAACATGGTTTTACTAAGATTTGACCTCGTGACCTACTTTTTGACCCCACATGACCCAATTTTTAACATGTCCAAGATTTTATGGAGAGAAACATTCTGAGCAAGTTTCATGAAGATTGGCCTAAAAATGTGGCCTCTAGAGTGTTAACAAGCCAAATTATTGATGACACACGACGCACGATGGATGACGGACACCGGACAAAGGGTGATCACAAAAGCTCACCCTTGAGCATGTTGTGCTCAGGTGAGCTAAAAAGAATGAGATAATGCTTTAGTGTCTGTTCATGTTTTGAGAATGGAAATATATATAAACATTGTCATGCATCAAGCACATCTTTTAAAATGTAATCCATCCCAAAATGACACTGTCATTCATCAGTTTTATCTATAAAATTTTCATGTAATCCAAGCTTATCTTAAAAATAAACAGGAAAAGACAAATATTAATATCTTTGATTTTCATCTACAACTACATATCACTGGTTCTGCTGAGTGAGTGATTAAACATCCTTTTGAAACAGGAAGATTATGGGTTTCATCCATAGCCACAGCATACCTATCTGTAAGTCATTATAAATGGGACAAATTTCCCTTGCATGCTGCTCAGGGTTTAAAGATGGTAGGTCTAGGACAAACTGGTCTAGTATGACTTGGTCCAGCATCAGGATTGAGTCTAGGAACAGTATGTGTCTGTTGTGCTATTTTTCTATGGCTTGATTGCACAGTCAGGCAGCCCTTCATTTGTCTCAAGTAGACAAAGTCCACAGTAGGGGTGTGACGATGTAACGATACGCTTACCCAACTTTACAATTTGTGTCATGAAACAGTGGTCACGATAGATCCTATCATTAAAGAAAGAGAAAAATAAGAACCAAAGAACAATACTAGCTTAACTGTTTAAAATATTAGGTATATTTCTTATCATAACAAATATAAACCAAGCTGTAAAAACAAGTTTGTTTTTTTTTTACTTTTTTTTTTTGTTTTTTTTAAAGCTTGAAAAAAAACCATGTCATAATCATACACACATGGGTAATGCTTTTAGATAAAATATATAGCTATTTATAATGAGATAAGTTAAAACCTGCAGAAAAAGGAATGTACTTGGAACATTTATCAAAATAACACAATATGAAACAACACAAAGTCAGATGAATAGGTGTAATACAATCAACAATAACAATAATAATACAAATATTAGAACTTATAAGTATCTTCACAAATCATGATACCTATGTAATACCAATTTTCTAAAGGATTCCCCATTTATTGTTTACATGAAATAATTATGAATGAGATTTAAAAAAAAACAAAAAAACATACTCTGACATGGAACTTATTAATCACAGGATAAGAGTTCTAACACAAAAGTTTTCACTGGGATTATTCGTTTGTTTGTTGAGTTTTAACATCCCACCGACAGTATTTCAGTCATTTGGAGATGATGTCTACTTGAGACAGATATAGTGCTGCCACACTGCAATATCACACTGTAGACATGTGGCATGATACCACACCCAGTCACATTATCCTTACACCAAGCCAACCAGTCCTGGAACTACCCTTATATGCTGGGCGCCAAGCAAGGGAGCTATACCAGTACTATTTTTTACAACTTTGGTATGTCATCAGGGTTCCCGCTGGCGATCGCCATTGTCGCAAATGGCGACAAAATCGAAAAAGTGGCGACAATTTTTCAAATTTGGCGATTTTTATGTCAACGACGATTTTCCCTCATAATTTTCTTCAAATGATGTAAGTGACGCTCTGTTGTGTAAATATTGCGTAAGCGACCAATCTGGTTTTCAGCTTAGCTCACGCTGTGATGCACTGGACCCCAAAAAATCGATAACCAATCCAGCATGTGCGTCCTTCACCTGGCTATTAAAATAAACACAGCCTAGGGGCTGGGATTAGTGTAATTGACAATTAATTGATCGTGTCTTTGCTGTTAGTTTTAACATGAGTAAGACAATACCGGCAATGCTAATTGACGGCGACTTTTAAACAAGGTAAAGTGTGCATGTATGTTACGCTTTCGGTTCAAATAAAAGAGATGGTTTAATGAATTATTATCGATGATTTCGGACATAATACCGAAACTTTTATTAAATTATCAGTTTGATTTGAAAAATTAAACTTATTAAAGAAATAATGTAATGAATTTTTTTCGGCAATTAGAGAAAGTGTGACTTTAATGTTGCCGACTTTTATCTAATTATCATCAGTTTGAAATACAGGTATGAAGCAAAAATGCTATATATGCTGCGTTTTTTTCCCTCTAAATCAGATCAGAAAACTAGTTAAAATGGCTTGTTCAGAAGTCAGGATGCCTAGTAAAATTGGGAAACGTCTTTTAGAGACTGATTCTATCGAGTCTCCTTCGAAAATTCAAAAAATGAAGTGGGCAGGAGTAAAGAGCAGAAGGATTCTGAATTAGGATAATAGGATAGATACAGACTGTATAGCTTCCCTTAAATTCCAGATAATTTTTTACATTTTTTTTTCAGATTAGGAAGTTTTAATCTGTCAATCCAAAATTGTCAGTTAAATCCAGAAAATGTACATAGTTGGTCTTAAAAAGCAGTAAAAAATGAAACATATTTATAAATGAATTAGTTGTAAATGAAAAGTGAAATCAAATATCTATTCATAACTCTAATCAATTGTGGCTAAGATTTTTACTTTATTATCTATTACATGGAGTTCATAATCTTTAACAGCCTGCTTAGATGTCATGATATATATTTTTTTATCTTGTATGTAGGTGTATATATATGTATCAATGTTAAATGTTATTGTATGATTATGTGCTTGTTGGAAATGCTATTTATGTAATAAAAATGATAAATTGTTTTCCTTTTTGTTGTTTATTTAATTCAATTTCAAATTATCAATTGCATTGATTAAAATCACATGAAACTTCCCAGTAATCCTATGCCGAAAGTTTGGCGACATTTTTTTGTTTTTGGCGAAAATGGTTGGCGACAACTTTTAAAAACCCAGGGGGAACCCTGGTCATGGCCATGAACTGAACCCATAACCTCCAGCTCCTCAGGCGGACACTCTAACCACTCAGCTCACTGGGATTAAGAAAAACGGAAACCAAAAACTTTTAGTCCTCCCATGAAATTATTTCATGCTCAGGAAATCAGGAGTCTTCATTCCAAATATCCACATTAGGAGTGAGTAAGAACTCTGTGCCACCTGACTAAGGTCAAACAGTGTTGATTACAGGTTCACCTTAACCAGCTGTTCTAATGTCTGGATCAGGTGTATTATCTAAGCTGCATGGCCTGACTACTCCGACCAATCAATACTGACCTAGATAAAGGCCTAGTGACCAGTCTCTCACAGCCTGGCTGGCATTCATCTCACAGCCTGCAGACCCAAGAAATTTGATCTTAAGGTCTTAACCCTTTGCTGCTGATTGTACAACAAAGTATATCCAAATAGTGTCAGATCAAATTAAAAGCTCTGAATAATATGTTTTACAGAGTTGTTGTAACCTGCATTTGTTTTAAAGTTATAAATTATAATTCTTTTGAATGTAAATAAAATGTTTTTTAATTGTACACCTAAGTTTACAGGCTGTGCAGAAATAGGTTGCCACTGGATAAAAGTTTTGGAAAAAGTATGTTTGACAACGTTAAAATCCACCCAAATACTTTTTTTTTCGGTTGTCGCTGTTTTTCAGTAATGAAAATATAAACCTTCATTTATGGACTGAATTGCACTACTGAACATATGAAAACATGTAAAAGCTATAATGTACCATACAATGCTTACAAATGTTTAATATTTTGGTATAACATAAAATAAAATTAAAGCTAAAAATGGTTAAAAATTTTTTCAACGTTCAGGTGTGTGATTCAATAAAGTATGTAATCAGTTTTTGTTAAATATCAAAACGCCAAGCTCAGCTGTAGTGTAAAAACGTGTAAATTGAGACAATTAATAATAATCAATAAGTAAGTTTAATCAGTAAGTTTAAATAGTTTATTCTAGTGATCTGTCAATTGGTAATCCACAGTTATAAAAAATAAACATTCAAACTTGCTAAAAGTGATTTATTTAATTTAAAAATTTCCAGTAATTTGAATTTTAAAATTAAAATTTGCAAATTTATGTTTTTATTGATTTTTTTCAGATTAAAATCAATATATCCTATATCTTCCGAAAACTGAATCTTTATATAAACAAATGGAAATGCTTATATAACCCGAATATCAGATTACACTAAGTCGTTTTAATAAAACTTTTTAAATCAAATACATCAATTTGGCGATTATTTTTTTTAAAATAGTTATTTTCAGGTTCCTGCACTATAATGGGGTCAGGTTTTGAGGTGAGAATAATTTTACCTGTTTAAATATGTTACAGGCATTCACTGTAAAGATTAGCCTGTTTCTGAGGCAACAATATTTTTACCCGGTTCAATAGGCTACAGGCATTCACTGTAAAGATTGGCCTGTTTCTGGGACAACAATTTTTTTATCCGTTTCAATATGCTACATGTGCGCAAAGGATATAAGGCTTAACAGTTTACACTGTACCATACACAGGCATACAGGGTATGAGAAAGAGTTCGGCAGAAATAGATAAGCCACTCAAAACATATTTTGCCATACATGAATTTTATATTGGGTACTTGCAGTGCTATTCTGAACAGGAGATTCAGTTTACATCTTGGAACCAAACCAATGTCACAATACATCCTGTCATACAGAACAATGAACATGGTCTTCATATAATACAGCTCTAACCTAACAGGCCAACTGTACATTGACGGACAGATGGACCTAACTCTACCATAGTTATTGGCATAAAGCCATATTTGATGCAGTAGGGGATCACGCAAAAAAAATCTCAAAGAATGTAAAACCTTGGAATTTTTTGGTAAAAAGTAGTGGTGAGCTGATTAATCATAAAGTCAACGAATCAGTGACGAGCTACTGGTTGACGTGACGATGACGACGAAAATAATTCGTTGACGAATTATTGACCAAAAAAGGGGGTGTTGTTAATATTTCAACGCGCATCTGATTGGGTAATTTCATTAATTTGATAAATTGATACTTGCAAAGTTGCACTTTGCACATCGTTGGCCTCTGGTTGTAACCTCTTATACTTTATCTCGGTTCAATGTTTATACATGTATTTGAATATTTGAGAAATTAACATCTATACCTAATACATATCTATATAATCTATATAGTACAGAATACTTTATTTTCATGTTGTACAGTAAGAGAGTTTTAATAGGCATTTACTCCAAACATGGTATATTTGGTATTTGGTATTTAATCATGATTAATCAATTAATCAGTGACTTTTGTCTCTGATTAATCGACGAATATTTTTTCGACTGATTCCAATCACTAGTAAAAAGGGCATGATACATGGCCTTGCAATGAACTCGGTCACAAGCATTCAGCTGCTCATTTGTGTATCTAGCACAGGTGTGTATCCAGCATCAATTTCCTATATGTAATATATAATAAAAACATATTTATCTAAATATTTTTTACAGTAATCAGGGCTTTCCGCAGAAAAAAAATTCAGGTGCAAATTTTATAGTTTGGGGTGGGTCTTGATTTTCTTTGTGCATTTTCACCTTAAATTGACACATTTGATGGTCTCAAATTGCTTAATTTGCATAAAAAGAAATATTACCTCATATAAAATCAATATTACACTTTTTATTTTTCACTAAAAGTATATTTTAAATACATTCATCAGTACTTAATGACTGATTTACCTGCTATAGATTTAAAAAAAAAATCATATACCAAGATCATGATCTACAATCATATTATTCCAAAATATGACAATTTACAAGTTTCAAATTATTCTATTATTTTCTATTCTTTTTAAATATAGTCTATACAGATTTATTGTAACCGTACATTGTAATCTATATTATGTTTGTATTTCTTTAAAACCAAAATTCCTTTCTGAAAAAAAAAATGATGAGTGAGTTATAAAGATTAATTGTTTCACAAAAATAATTCTTAACAGATATTGTTGCCTTCTGTATTGTTTCTTTTCAGCAGAAAATTCCAGATTTTTATGTATATGAATAAAATTAATTAAAGGAGTGGGTTATAGTGAAAAGTAACGAAAATTCTGATATCGTTTCAAATTCCTTTTATTTATAAGTTTTCTAAAGTGAAAGAAAATCTGCGAAAACTGATGTTTTCAAATATTGACACTTTCTAGATATTTTTTATTTACATTGCCAAAGAAAGTTGTGTATCTACTTTGCAAAATACTAAAGGTACTCTGCAAATTATTTAAAGTGTGTCTTTTTTGCTTTTATCCATAAAACAATGCATAGCTTTGTTTTCAAAAACAAAATTTCGACAATATTTGCGTATGTCACATTTGTCAGGTTTTTATTCTAAGATTGAAAAAAATATATTGAGAAAGGTTAAACTGATTTGCTCTAATCAAGGTGTTTCTTTTTCTTCTTTCATTTCTTCGTAGAAATTACCAGTAATCTAGAGAAAATGATATCATATTGAAAAAAATCAGCATTTTTATGCACCAAACGTTTGTATACCTGGCAGGAGATAAACTGACCTTTAATGCAAGATCAAAACAGACTGAGGAGAGAGAAAAGAATTTTGGTGAATAGTTATAGACAGCGTTGTTTCTTTTTTTTCTTTTTCATTTATTTGTACTCTCTGCAAATTTTACACATTTTACAGGTTATGTCCTTTTTAGTGCTAGATCTATTTCTTAAATTGCATCTGACTGCAGTCTGAAATTTCAAACACCAAGCAAATTTAACCCGGTATAAAGTAAATTTGCCTTTTTAACTAAATCAACACAGTCCCCAGTAACATACTTATTACACAGCTATAAATCAGCACCACATGTGACGTCCAGTATATTCACTGTTGGCATATGATAGGAATATCAAAGGATATATCAAGTAATCTGTAGGTTTTTGCAGATGAAAATGCAACGCCCTGGCAGATATTATATCGCCCCGTTAGCTCGGATTTTGAAATGCAGGCGCCCTGACCCGGGGTGCTAAAATGACATGGGGAAGACCTTGAGTAATAGAAAGATATTTTTATTGTGCAATATGAGCATATGTATATACATATTTGACTGTATGTCATTATTTTTAAATGTCAAAGCAAAATATTCACGGTGAAAAAATAAGAACTGGCGAGTAATGTACCTTGTATATCACTAAATGTTATATAAAGAAAATCAGTGCTGGATACAAAAAGGAGCCAAGCGCTTCTTGGGCTGGGTGTAACAGTAAAATGGTTTACAAAAAGAATTACTGTATTTGGAACAACTGCAGATTAGACACCCATGTCTTTTGAAAAAATTAATCTTCTTTAATTTCTGACATGGAATGTATCTGTAAGATTACATTCCATGTCCTTAGACTGGGCTTTAGTGGATTAGTAACTTAAGCATAATTATACCTAAGGGTAGTATCAATAATTCATATTAGAAGCTGAGATTTAAAAGAATATCCCTTGTTCATTTCCAAAAATGTTGTCAGTCTAGTAATTAGTTACACTATTTATCACAACATTCAAAGAAAATGATTTCAGAAGAAAGTTTGAAACAAAAACAAAAACTTACTTGCACCCTCTGGTCGAACGTTTTGTGCCCGAATCCACATCAACTGGCTGGTGGTTAATTTCACTTCTAGGGTCCGTTTTTCGTGTTTTTTCCTTGCGTAAAAAATGGTCACTACTTTCCCTGTCTCCAATTCTGCCAGCAAATGCATGATGGTTGCATCGGGAAGACCATTATGGGGTATGGGGGCGGCCATCTTGGATGTACAAGCAAATCTTCCTTATTGAAAGACGACAAAAAAAGTTACATTTTTTGAAGTGACACGTTACAAATACTTATTAATAACGGGGTATACTTATTTCAAACGTATTCCGCTAACAAGATCCTAACATCTAAAACTTTCATTGTCCAATGTAACTCCTTCGAATTTTACTTTCTTCCGGGATCGAGTTTAGTAGAATTTCAAGGGAGTTAACTGCTCCACCCAATTAGACGGGCACCTGCTAAATCACTCTGACGGTTTTAAAAGATTGCACCAAATGCACGGGGTAACTTACGATAAACATGCAATCGCCGAATAAAGCTGATCGCGACACGAAATGAGAATGCCTATAAATTCCGACACATTTTTAATCAGAGTGCAGACAGGCTTCTCTAAAAATCGCTGTTATTTTTCTAGCTGAGATGTGTTTCCGGTAAATAAAATTTGATAAATCATTAATTAGAAAAAAATTATAATGAGGACTAAATAAAAATGAGAATAGTTTGAATGATCATGATAAAAACATATATAGTCATCATCTAAAAAAAACAAACAAATGACGCGAAGCAAGCAAAATTATTATTAGTAACTGTGACCTTGACCTTAACAATATTAACCTGAAAATCAATCCCGATCTTCCTCTTCCCATAAGATATCTATATATCTACAAAATCTGATCATCATACCACGCTCCACAATAAGTTATTTGACGGAAACGAAAATTCTATTTTAGTAACAGTGACATTGGTTCTGACCCGATCATCCTAAAAATCAGTCTCAAAATTCCTCTTTCCATAAGGTATCTACTTACCAAGTATGATAACTGGAGATATTCGACGGACACGAAATGTTTGACGCCCTATCCGCCCGCCTGCCCGCCCAACGACGTACACCATTCTAATAACCAGGATTTGCGTTGAAAACCTGGTTAAAAATGCCAGAGATGTGAATGCCTAGATTTTCAGATTTTAAATGTAGCTTCGTGAAAATGCTTACCTACCGACCACAGATTTACCAAAACAGAGATTCGCGATATGCTACCGACCTGTTATATATTTATATCTATATATGTTGGGTTTTTTTTTTTGGGGGGGGGGGGGGGGGGGCGTGTACGTTTACCAATAGAATTTTTTTGTTTGGGTTTGGGAAAAACAGAGAGGGATACTATATTCCCGGGAAGCTGGGGGGACTCAATCCCTTGTCCCGTCCTCAACCCTCTTCCTATATACGCATACGCAATAATTAATTTATTCATGTTGAAACCATATGAATCATACTTTCTCAGAGATAATTACTTCTAACATTGCGCCATTCCTTCCTATTTCTTTTTTCAATTATCGTATTAATTATATTTTAATAAAACTCACGACATCTTATTAGATGTTTACAAAACATCAATATTTAAGCGTCATGGTACATGAAGCCGTCGGAAAACCCACGTTCGCTCAATACGCTTTGCTTCTTAATCAACTGTGCAAAACTTTATACTCGTGAATTATTGATAAGGCATTTCATTGGATCCGTGGCGGAGACACCACGGCGACAGCAGGGCTCATTTGACCAATGAAACGGCGCGGGATTTTGAAAGTTAGCGCCTATCTTGCGGGAACTTTGTAAATTTCAACGACGAGTATTCAAAATACAATGTTTTATTTCATTGGTCACAAAGTAGCTGATAAATATTATGAAAACGAATTTTTGCCAGCTAAATATCCCACGGTATATACAGAAGTAATAACGGAATATATGCCGTGGGTTTTCGATGATGGGTACATGAACGTGGATCCGAAACTTGTAAGTTCGAACCCCAAAGTGGGATAGGAGGTCTTAGGCGCAAAGCACTGATCCATACCAGGAACCATCGAGAGAGATTAATATAAGTATGTTGTATAATCTTGTTATCCAAACGATTTAAAATATATAAAACGTCAATATTTAAACAGATGCATATATTGCAAACATACGAATGTCGTTAATATTTGATCTTAAAATGCAAATACTAAATATAGGACCAGATCAGAAGGACAATGTTTCGGTCTCAGGCTACCACATACACCAGGACCTATATGTATTTATAGAATACTAGAAAAAAAATCTCGCGAAACCGCGGGAATGTTATTTACTGTTGGGTTTCGTCTAAATAAATAAGAGTTATATCATGACCCAGTGCCCAACCACAGGATAGGGACCATGGGTTTCACATAAATAAGCCGGCCTTTGTGGCGTTTGGCTGTGAAGCCAAGGATTGTCGTTATGATCCCCACTGGGGTCAGGCATAGTCTCCGTGATAAATGACCTACACTTTCTTTGTGATGCCCACTCGTTTTCCACCGCTGTGCTTTGTGTACTACAGAGATGCGTGCTAAAGTTTCAGTACTGTCAGATCCCGTGAAAGAATTGCAAGGTAAACTGGCCATCTGTTAGTCTTTGATAACATACAATGACGTTAAATAATTAAAAAAAATCAAATAAACTAAGTTTAACACTAAAAAAGAAGATAAAATTAAAAAAGACACATTGCTGTCACATGTTTAAAGGTGTGTATTTTGAATGATAATAGTTTTGGTATTGAAAATTAATGCAAATGCTGTGAACAACAATAGTTTTGTTGCCACCTGCATGGCAAAATGAAAAAAACAGTCTACAGGAACGACAAATGAATGGAAAAAAATACAAATCTAAGACTTACTAGAAAAAGTCCCGCGAAATCGCAGGAATGTTTTTTTTTCTGTTGGGATTCGTCTGAACAGATGAGTTATATCATGTCCAAGTGCCCAACCACAGGATGTAGGGACCATGGATATCATATAAATAAACCGGCCTTGATGGCGCTTTTCTGTAAAGCCGAAGGTTGTTGGTGCAGTACCCACTTGGTTCGGGCACGTCTCCATGATGAATGACTTAAAATTTCTTTCTGATGGTCATTCGTCTTCCACCAATATTCTTAGTAAAGAGATGCGTGCTAAAGTTTCAGTGCTGTCAGAATATCGGGAAAGAGTTGCAAGGTGGACTGGCCATCTGTTAGCCTTTGATGGCCTAAAATGGCGTTAAATAATTCAAATAAAATCTTCTTTTTTTTCCACAAACTGTGCAGTTTTATTTATGTTTATAGGTCTCTGTGTTTAGACACAAATAAAGCAACTACTGAATCGTGATACTCTGCACACAATTACATAGTGATGTTTTGTAATGGCGCAAAATCCGACACAAAAAAATCAGCTCGTTCTTTTAGTAATATAGATAGCATGTTGCATACACAAAAATGCATGTGGCAGTATTAACATTGAATCGAGTACGAATGACGTTAAGAGTCCCACTTATTACTGAACACAGCTAGCCTAGGGCCATAGTCCATGCTTTTCACGACTACCTTATGCTGTATGTATCTCCAAGAAGAGTTGTCGCTCCTCTGTAAACTATAGGTTCAATGACAAGAATCTTGTCAAAACGGAAAACAATTATATAACCCTACCGAGGTTAAAATTTTAAGGATCTAGAAACATTGAAAAATCAATTTTTGAATCATTATTCAACGTATGGATTTTTTTTTCTTATTTTTTTTTATCATGGAAACTATTGCCTGCCTTATTATGCAGATGGCAACAACCCGCAGATGTAAATATTTACAGATTTAGCCTGATATCGTACTTACCACTCTCTGACAGAACGAATATTGTCTTGATATCTCATCGTATATTTTAAACTGATGTCCTATAGTATATAAATGAAATGGACAGATTTGCGCGAATTTGGAACTACTTTCGGAGCTAACCGCAGAGGTGAATGTAATGTAAGCCGATGTGTAAGAGAGTGGTGAACATCGTGTTTTACCAGACTTAAGTGCCTTCTTCCGAGCTTTCGTATAAACGTTTCACAACATAAACTCGAAAGATGAATTGGATAATTATCAAAATTTGATAATTGGACCCTTGTATTTAAAATGGTACACAATACCGATTTCGTTGCTAATGTAACGTGGCTGCGAGGCTAGTCGAGGTTCACCCAGAAATGTAAACGTATTTTTGAACAACTCGAAGAACCCATTATACGTTATTCCCCAGAAATGTTAGTATTTTTGGATACACCCAATTTCGATGGATTCACCATAGCTTCTCGAAAACTGTTTAATTCATCTATTTTTAAACACAAATAGCACACCTACTGGATGATTAGGCCCTACTGAACAAACGGTCTTATCCATGTTTACTACAAACAGCGCAAACAACTTTTGCATTTAGCAGGACGTGCTATTTAATACTGGACAAGAGAAGATACATATTTACATGTAAATCAGTTAATACATTTAAATAATGAGCATACATTGTGTCGCACATGCATAGGTTAATACATTTATATGTCAAATGCAACGTATATTCTTTATTTACGTCTCATCTTTGTACAAAGACATATAATTGCATAAATCATTAATACTTTATACAAGTACAAAGCCACTCAAAATGAGTTATAAGAGACACGAAACATAAAAAATATAATCAATCAAATACACATGTATATATGTACACGATACAAAACTAGAAACATATGCTAATCCTAACTTAAAAACTCATTAAGATACTACTTTAAATAAGATTCTGAAAGACAAAAAAGTACACTACTGTGTTACATTAAAGAATGGATGTAAAAAATCGATTATCACCCCTGTCAGACAGTAGATGAACTGATTAGCATCTGCTTCTAGTTTACAGATAAAAAATGTTTAATTACTACATACATAAAATAGAAGAAAAACATTACTTACATAAATAAAACAATCTAGTATTAAGAATACTGTTGCAGGTTTTGGCACTTAATCGACACAGTGTTTCTTCGGATAAAATAAATGAAAGCTTATCAATATCAGGTAGTAGATTAAACGAAGGGTTAATGGAGGTAGCCTTTTCAATTAACTCTTTACAACAACTGTTATATAAATCACAATATAATAAAACATGTATTTCTGTTTCAATTACATTATCTCGACAGAATGGACATAGTCGTTCCCCTTCACTAATCCCCTCATACCTTCCCGTTTCTATTCTAATAGGCGCTACACCACATCTAAACTTGCTGACAGCAGCCCTGTGTTTCGGTGCCATGATAATCTTACAATAACGTTCTGGCTTATACTCTGTTTTAAATTTACAATAATTTCTTAGCTTATTACTACCCCTTCCAGATTTACTATTTGTTTTATTCATATTTTCTCGCCAATCATTTATATATAAACTAAACAAGTTATCTTGTAATTTGTTAACAATATTATTTTTATACACATTGCTATTTAAATCAATAAAATCATACAAATCACAGTTAATCAATTTATCTTTGACATAAAAGAACCAAGATTTGTGAGATCTATTTGAACTATTATCCGCCAAAAGTGCTATGCGTTTATTAAGTCTATCATGATTTGTGTTACATAATTTAGCCCAATAACTGACCACAGATTTCCACTGACGGATAAAAGGAGGCGTCCATGCCATATCCCCTGCCACCGCATCATTAGGTGTATATTTACCAACACCAAGAAAGAAACGCATGGCGCGATTATGGACTGCATTGATACATGAAAATGATTTTACTCCCCAAATCGAAGCACCATAACCAATTACAGGCCAGACAACAGTATCATATAGTTTAGTAAAAACTTCATATGGCAGGCCACCTATAAGTTTACATTTGGCAATTAAAAGACCGAGGGCACGACTAGCACTATGTGCAACTGCTTTAGCAGTTATATTATAATCAAGGTTTTCGCTTATTACAATACCAAGGTAAGTATACTTATCCACTATACAAAGCATATCAGTTCCACATAAAAAATTAAAATCAGTACGCTGTACAGCATTTGGGCGAAAATGAACAATATTACTTTTAGAACAATTTACTATCATGTCATTAATGTTACACCAATTAGACAAACCATCTAACAGCATTTGAAGGTCCCGTTCATCGGACGCCAACAGTACGATATCGTCAGCATATAGTAAAATGCATACTTTTTCATCCCCTA
>CM037783.1:50833669-50883669 GCA_021229015.1 Solen grandis | reverse complement strand
TAGTAATACCAACATCCAAGTTTTTCAAATATTTAACAAGATTATCTAAAAATAGATTAAACAGTAATGGTGATAACAAACATCCCTGCTTCAAGCCACAAGAAACATTAAACCAGTCTGTATAACTTGAATTTATTCGTACACATGCACTAACAGCAGAATATAACGACTTAATAGCCATCAGCATTTTACCCGTTATACCAATACCCAGTAATCTAGCCCACAGTTTATCCCTATTGATATAGTCATAAGCTTTCTTAAAATCGATAAAAGCGGCAAATGTAGATAATTTACGTTTTTTCCTAGTTTCAATTATACTAGTTAAACTTGAAATTTGATCAATAGTACTTCTTTTCCGACGGAAACCTCCCTGCTCATCCTCAAGTAAGTTGTTTTCTTCCACCCAGTTACACAATCTGTCATTTAAAACTGAACAATATATTTTGTAAACTGCACACAAAACCTAAAACTTAAACGCCCAATATATTTTATTATGATGCGCAAAGCCAGATGAAAAACCAGAGAGAAAAACTCACTTCCTAGAAAATGTTAAATAAACTCTGGAAAACTGTGCAAAACGCATCATAAACCTACAATATAATAGTTTCAAAATGCAAAATTTGCTTTCTTAAACAGATAAAGATAAATTGGCACATTCATTCATACTTTTACAATAAAAGCAAGTATTAAACTAAATACCCAGTTATGGTTTAAAATAGAACCGAACAGCACTGTGTCCTGCGTAGAACTGACCACGTAGTACCCTAATACTAACTTCACCGTATTGGACAATATCGCTCACGTGACATTCACGCTACAGTGACCCGCACTACCCGAGTTTACGATACACATCGCTAAGACATTTGTTCTGTGCTATACTTCGTAACGCACAGAACTTACAATTATACTCTGTATACATAATGTTGTTTCGTAACGGCGCCAAATCCGACACAAAAACAAACTCGTTCCGAAGGAGTTTAAGTAATAAAGATCTCTCGCATGCACCCACAAATCGCTGGTAAATATATTTTGTGTGGCATCGAGACTTGATGTCCGCGCGCGCGCGCACACACACGTATTATTTCTCAGCCACTCTGTTATAAATTCGTGTCATCTTAGTGACGTTTGATAGTAAACAAACTTGGTATAGATTTTTAAATAGATAGTTTATAGATAGTTTTTATTTCAAAGCCAGAAGGTCGTTCGACCCATGCGGCAAACATAAAATTACATAATATGAACATGACGGTAATATACAAATGTATATAAACGCATGTAGAACATAAACATAGTACAAAAACATAAATATAGATTTTCATATCAAATGCAACACAATACATGTACAAATCGATACAAACGTATATAGATCACATAACATAACATAACATACTTGATTGATTAAAGAATTAATTAAATGAATTAATCCTGGACCGGACCGGATTCCCTTATCGAAACGAAATATAAGGGAAAGTGCCGGAATATAAAACAAAGTAATACTATATATAGCAATACGAAAAATCAGTATTATAACAATAACACTGTTTAAACATGAATATATTAAACCAGTTTCCCTTATCGAAACGAAAAATAAGAGAAACCGGGTAAGGAATAAGAAGACCGAACGTGTGATTTAATATGAAGCAGAAAAGGTGTGTAACTATGAATGGAAGTGAGAAAAAGGTAAATCTTACGTTATATGATTTCTTACGGTTGTGTAAAAATAATGCGGACCTGAAGCACATGGAAAACTACATAAATAAGACCAGATCAATGTTAATATGATATTTTGATATTTTTCAACCATTTTAGAAATCATGCATTGGTCAATCCCGCTAATTACATAATGTTTCGGTGTTGTCCTCACGAAAATCGTTATACAGATTGAAATAACCATGGAGTTGATTTGGATAGAGAGAAAAGAAAGAAGAAGATGTGAAGGATCCAAAATGTCAAGGTAAATTTTGGTCTAACTCAGACCTTCAGTATTTATATAACATACTATATATACATAGCATAAATACAAACATTATGTCAGTTCTTACCATATTCAATAGTCATCACATGTCCATACCAAATACATGAACAAAAATATTAAAAATGACTTTAAAAATATAATAAATAAGTAAGATAATATTTGGTCTATTCACTGTATAACAGATTATTCCTTAGTTCAAAAGCTTTTGAAATATACAAACCTAATTTTCTTACAGTGTAACTGTTGGTACTGTTCATTAACTCTGTAAATTTGAACATATTTGGATTTAAATAATAAGAAGGTGATATAAATTCTTTCCTGAAGTTTTCATACAATTTACATTCTAGCACAAAATGAAATTCATCCTCTAATGTGTTACAAGAGCTGCATTTACGTTCATCTAAAGGAGTAGCAATAGGTTTCTTCCATCTACCAGTTTCAATGTGTAGCCTGTGGGAGGATACTCTTAAACGTGTCAAGTTAATTCTGTTTTTGTTACATAGAATAATATTTAAATATGGTTGAAATTTGAAATTAACAATATTTCTATAAAACAATGCTCTACTTGAATTTTGTAAACGGCCGTTCCAGTCTTGAAGAAATTGATCAAAAATTCTTTGTTTTGCCAAAGATAGAAAAATATTTTTGTTGCCTAATGATTGTGAAAACCATGTTTCACCAAAACCTAAGGCAAAAAGCAAGTTTCTTAGTAATGAACACCAGTTTTTACAGTTCGGTTTATTCTCCAAGTCACGATAAAGAGCATTATAAACTATCTTAATATACTTTATAGAATCAGCCTCTAAGATCTTAGTCCAAAATTTAATAATGTTATATAACCATATGTTTTTTAAAGGTGTCCTACCTAGTTCACCATAAATGAAATCATTTTGGGTGCTTTTTTTAACTCCTAATAATTGTTTACAAAATTGTAAATGAACTCTTTCTAATGCACCACCTGACTGAAAGCCCCAAGTTTCACTACCATAATTTAAGATAGGGGAGACTAAAGTATCAAATAATTCTAATCTATGTTTAATGGTAATGTTTGTAAATCTATTTAAGTATTTATTGAGTTTAAAGATAGCTTTCATTGATTGTCCAGCTAATATATTTTGTGCTTCTTGAAAAGATCCACCTGAGGTGAAAACTAATCCGAGATAAATTTTTAACTATTTCCAATTCTGATCCCTCATATGTAAATGAGACATTATTAGGTATTCTACCTCCTTTTCTAAAAATCATAATCTTTGTTTTGCTTGTATTAACAATTAATTTCCATTTGTTACAATATTCATACAAAGAGTCCAAACCATTTTGTAGATCTGTACTACTGTTTGCAAAAATAACAATGTCATCAGCATATAAAATTAGGAATAATTTAAACATATATATATCAATACCACATGAACTGTTCTCCATAAACATACTTTCAATATCATTGACATACATTGCAAATAAAAATGGTGAGAGACACTCTCCTTGTCGAACGCCTAGATGACAATCAAAGCTATTACTTAGTTCATTCATATATTTTACTTTAGATTTAACTCCACTATACATTGATTTTATTAAGTTTAACATTTTTCCTCTAATACCAAGTTTAATTAATTTTAACCAAAGATTATCATGTGATACATAATCGAAAGCTTTACTAAAATCAATAAAAGCACAATATAAATGTTTATTATTATTAATCATATGATTAAACCAGCTTGTGCTTCAATATATACTTGATTAAGTTCAGCCCAATTGCATAATCTATTATTTAAAACTCTAGTAAACAATTTTCCTAATGTACTAAGTAAAGTTATCCCCCTGTAGTTATTAACATCATTTAAACTTCCCTTTTTGTGTAATGGTACAATATGTCCTTCAGACCAAGATTCTGGAAAATAACCTAGCTCAAAAATCCTATTAAATAATGTATATAAACTAGGTAACAATATTTCTCTGCCATGTATGAAAAATTCATTCAAATATTCATCTGGTCCTCCTGATTTATTTGTTTTCAATTGTTTAATTGCACTATTAATTTCTTCCTGTGTTATTGGTAGATTCAATTCTTCAAACATAATACTGAACTCATTTTTTTCAAATCTTTCATTAAAGTATAAAACATCTTCATCAGGAATAAAAAATTGATCATCTGGATTATTTACTGATTTAAAATAAGCTTCAAAATCATTTATTTGTATATTTGATTGTTTAATTCCACATGCCCCTTTAAGTAAATTCCAATATAGTTTAGCATTTTTATTTTTGGCTGATAACAATTTATCAGTTTCCTTTTTGTCATATTCAAACCGGGCTTTGCGGACATATTTCTTATATTCTGATCGTTTGTTTACCATTAGTATCCTATTTTCTTCAGAATCATCTCTTCTATAAAGGTTAAGTGCAGCATAAAATTCTCTCCGTTTATTTCCACATTCATTTGTGTACCATTGATTTGACTTATGAATATTATCCTTGCAGTTTTTGGAATTGCCTGTTTTAATTTTAAATAAAGGACTAACTACTTCATCTATTACACTAGAGAACTCATTGATACAACTATCAATATCATTGTTTGACATAGAGTTATTTACATTTTCAATAAGATTAGATAATTTATTTTTTACCACATCTGAGGAAAGATTAACTTTATAGTCATTACAATGTTCAATTTTTCATTCAACATCTTTCATACTTTCAGGTTAAACTTTTAATAATGTTTGTCTTATGGGGGGGGGGGGGGGGGTGGGCTATTGATTTATATTTAAGATATTTTCTATTTCTTTTAGATATTGTCTTAAAACTTGTAGCTCCAGGAAAATGATGGTACAAAAAAAAAAGTGACCATGATGCTTTTTAAGATTCGCATTTAGCTTGGCGATGATATTGTGACCATTATCGCTTCCATTGCATATCTTTGTATTCGACCATAATTTGCCATGGTCATAAACCCATTGTGTGGCATGAGAAACTAATGACAATAAAAAAGAAAAAAGAGAGCTTAATCCATGATTTGTTACCATATATAAATACACTGTGTTTTCCCATCCCAAGAAGGTTAGTTGAACAGGGTTGCTTGTAACGCTGTTCTAGGGTAGCAAACATTTTTAATCGGACAACTATTTGGGGCTATATTTAAGCATTTATATTTTAAGATTTCCCTTTTTTTTTCCTACGCAGAGAAAAATGTCCAAAATGTGTTTACTAAATGATGATAATTTTCATGTTTATTTCTGAACGATTGCGTTGTGGAAGTCGATGTGTTGAAAAATCGATGCTGTAGATAACGTGTTTAGTAACTGTAACGAAAAAAGAAAGTAGGCACGAGACAAAATCGCACAATACTCTGAGATGTGGACGAATACGGAAGCACCGAGGGGACATGGTGTTTTTCTTAATTATTATCTCGTGGCCACAAGATAGTAACTAAGAAAAAGAAAAAACAAAAAAAAAAAAAAACAAACGAAAAACAAATATCGCTATCTCGTGGCCACGAGATAGTTACTAAGAAAAAAACCCAGCAAAAAACAGTTCTCGCTTACTCGTAGCCACGATATAATTTAACGATTTGATTAGCTAGCTAACTCGTGGCCACAACTTAGCTATCTCGCGGCCACGAGTAAGCGATCAATCAAATCGTTAGATTACCTCGATACTCACGATCTGATTGGCTCGTGGCCACGATATAGCGAGAACTGTTTTTTTAGTTATATCTCGTGGCCACGAGTTAATATTCGGTTTTTGATTTTTTCTAGTTATATCTCTTGGCCACGAGATAGCGATATTGTTTTTTTTATTATTTTTTCTTAGTAACTAAATCGTGGTCACGTGTTAGCAAGATTTGTTTTTCATTTTTTCTAAGTTACTATCTCGTGGCCACCATGTCCCCTCGAAATACATATTTTTGTTATTTTGAAAAATACACATTTACCTGTATTAATTACATGTGTGCGTGTGTGTGTGTGTGTGTGTAAAAAACAGAAAGTTTTTTTTAGATTTGCTTCCACATATTCATATTATCTTATAAACTATAGGCAAGAGAAATGGGGAGAGTAAGAGTAGCTACACGCTTATTGAGACCAATGATGTGTTCACCTTTTTTAACGACCGTGTTTAAGCAAGGTTAAAGCGGGTTTATAACATCGGGTTCATTTGCATCGCTTGAAAATTTGATCCTCGCCCATAAATTTACTTTGATAAACAAAAGAAATGCGACATCATAATATTAAAAACCTTGCTCTCTCAGCGCTATCAGCGCTTTGATTAATTTCTGAACAGTGTTGTGCGTTTCTACATTATGCATTTTTGTAAAGGAAAAATGTCTCTCGTCTTTTCTTGAAATTGTCTTTAGTAATGATTATATCAGATGTCATTATGTTTTCCGATATTTAAAGAATTAGTATAACGTTTAAGGTTTTAGCTGCGGAGTGTAATATTGTACTTACACAAATTAAAGTATACACGTTTGTTGTTTTGTACTCAAACTTTTCTGCCAACAATAATAACAAAAATTGAGCAGGGGAACACAGGTTATAAAACCGATTACTCCACATTTTTGTTTCAACTTTTTTTTATATAAACAGTTATCTTCTTCGATTTAGTCCTATTGTAATTATACTGAAATCACCTTCACCAGCCAGTAGGAAAACCAGTATGTGCAAACTTCATTTATAGGGGCCATCTTAAAATGCAGTATTTTTTACTTGCTGGTTCCCAATGTATTACTACGTTAAGTGAAGAAGCAAATACAAGAAGGGTAGGGAAACAGATATTATACGACAACAAAAATAGTCTTTCGGCCTGATTCTTTGATGCTTGCGTCAAATATTTTCTTGTTCAAGAATGATTTTGGTAAACAGCCCCCTAAGTCAGCTAATGAACATTTCCACACAAGACCTTACAGCTGAAACTATAACTAAAGTAAAACTTGTGAAAGATAATTTGTTTATTGGGATTTACGTCCCGCAGACAGTATATCAGTCATTTGGAGACGATGTCTATTTGAGACGGATATAGTGCTGCTACACAGTATCACGCCGTAGACATGTGGCATGAAACCATACCCAGGCACATTATTCTAATACCGGACCAACCGGTCCTGGATCTACCCTTATATGCTGAGCGCCAAGCAAGGGAGCTATACCATTACCATTTTTACGATTTTGGTATGTCGCGACCGGGGATCAAATTTCCAGCTCCCGAGGGTGAAAGTTGGTGAAAAAAGATGAACTGATAATTGAAGTTACTTTGAAATTTGACTTTTAGAGAGAGAATGTGTAACAGTTAACAGTCCTTCAACCCGCCTAAATGGTATAGAAAACCCTTGCGAGGAAAAGATGCTGTATAAATGATCGATGTTTTGAACTTAGCCGATTCACCGATCCTTTCAGGACTATCAACACTTTTTTTCTCACATTCAAAACTGACGATCGAATACAACTTCATTTAATAACAGGAAATCTTAAAACAAATATTAGACGTATTTAAAAAATAAGTAAATTACATTAAGTATATCTAATATATACGAACATGTATATTTATAAACGGAAAAAACCCAAAAATCTGGCTAATGCCGACGCGGCTGTGAAAAAGTATACACGCCAATATAATAAAAAGATAAATAAATAAATAAATAAATGAACAAACAATTAATCGATATGCTTTCATGCGATCGCCTCTTCAATATATTTTATAAATAATGGCCTGTTTAGAGTCATATATCAAGGTAAAACAAAACATGGCAATGCCACGAAAACCAGACTTTACAAATTCTAGTAAAAAACTTAAATGGAACAGGAAGCAAAGTTTTTCTTTCAGTTTGCGAAGGGAGACAACTCCATCGTGGGACATTAGCCACTGGTAATTTCGTATACAGAAAAAAAATGAAAATAAAAATGGAGTGCTCTCAGAGAAAATTTAGTGATAACAAAACCCGTTGGAGACAGGTGATGTGCTCCATGAATGTTTGTTTGTCAAAAAAACAATAGCTGTCAGAGTGTGATGGATTTTGAGGTGTGGAACATTATCTAAAGAATTCTTAAGGTACCCATTTATTTTGTATGTGACCTGTCATCTTTGTATAAAAACATTTTACGAAATCATACCATACCCTATATTTTGTAGTCCGTTGTGGTCGCCGTGGAATTTTAACACAGAGTTGCTAAGCGCAACGAGCCCAAACCGTTTGATTTAAATGAAAAGTGGTGATAATCTCTCCGTCAGCATTTTTTATATACACATGTATATGTTTTCCAGCCGTGTACTAGCGTCCTCGTACTAGCCAGTGTCACCGTGTTAGCCGTTTCCCTGCCGGGTTTCGCCGGGTCCATGCCGGGTCCTCACCGTGTGGCTACCGGCCCTTTACCGCCCGGAACGCCCCCATACCGTTCGCTGAACGTTCGCGCCGCCTTGCTGACACACGGAAATTCACCCGTTTGGTCACCAGGGTTTTTTTCTCACCATTTTGGGAACATGACTCGACCCCCAGAATTGGGAACTTTTCGCGTCGTTTTAGACAAAACTGGGAAAAAAATCATAATATATTATATATAAATTAAAACAAAAATCAAATATTAAGCTCAATCAACCCTTGTATCATTTGGACATGTTACTTTTTACCCGGAACAAATTTTAAAAATGGCAGTAATTTTCTTTTTTCCCTTTTTTTTTTTTTTTTTGTTCCTTGAATTGGGAATTTTTTCTCTAAAATTGGAAAAAAACCCAACATATTTTTTGTGATTGGGAACACGACCCAATATCAGTCGTCAAAATGGGCCGAAAAACAATGGTCACACAATTCGTAACTAATGCCTAAACGTGAAATGAAAGCTGCTGACAGAGGGGTGTGTAAAGTAAGAAAGCTTACCGGAACCGCAGAATCCTTAAACCAGATTCACAACTTCAAGGGTAAGAAGCCCAATCCCATTATGAGTCGTCTGATAATGCGGATAAGTTTCAGTACATTATTGTCTGTATGTTATTATTGTCTGTAAGTAGATAATCTTCAAATTTCATATTTCAAATAATTAGTCGTTTTTATACAGTAGCTATGAAGTCATGGTGTCTTGCACGGTTTTTAGTCATCTTACCGTCTACATACCGGGTTCTTACCGTGTTCCACCGTTTGTACCCACACGGCGAAAGTTTTGGACATGTACAATACGTTCGCCGGGTCTCAGCGGCTACTAACGGCCTACAACCGTGTTCATCGATTGCTCAACGCCCCGCCTTGTGCCTTCACCGTGTTCCACCGTCCGCACGAAATTTACCACACGGTGGCACACGGTAGGCTTACCGGGTACTATGTGACAGCTACATAAGTTCTTATGGATTCTATTTGACCTATGCGGGCAACAAAATTTCCACGGGCGCAGTAAGGCAGCCTTAAGGTTGCCCACAGTGCCCGTACGGTGGATTTGCAAGGTAATGCCCCCGTAGGTCCACCGTGCACCATCCGTACGGCCCACATGGCAGCCTGTGCCGTGTATGGTGTAGGTATATGAGTTTGTGTTCACATGTACAGTGTGTGGATTTCTCATATTTCTGATATGAATTGTAGACTATGTCTTCGATTGTTCCTCAACGAATGAAAATAGACTACCGGCGTATGCAGCTGAGCCGGGGGCATCGAGAGTGAGACTACCTAATTGCAGCCCTTATCTTCGAGGAGCAGCGGCAAGCCCGACATCAGAGAAGAAGAAGGACGATGTGGGTGAAGCCCTGGCTCTTCCGGTGTGTCTCCCTGGGTCACTACGAAAACCTAATGCAAGAGCTGATGCGTGAATCCAGGGGTGACTTTAAGGCCTTTTTTTGCGGATGGAACCTGCAATGGTCCAGGAAATACTGTTTCGTATCACTCCGAGAATCACAAAAAAGCGACGGTGCTAGGCCTCCACATGCGCCAGGCCGTTCCTGGCAACGGGTAACTCATACCACTCACTTGCATTCAGCTTCAGGCTGGCACCCAACACAATATCACTTTTTGTGCCTCAGGTGTGCGATGCGATCTCTGACGAGTACCGGGATGAGGTAAACACCTGATGGATGGAAAGAAGTGGCGCTTGGCTTTGGAAGGACGTGAAACTTCTCTCACGCATGTGGAGCTATCGACGGCAAACATATAAAGATAAGAAAGCCAACAAAGTCAGGAAGTGTCTAGTTCAACTCCAAAGGCTTATTTTCAATAGTATTGATGGGTCTTGTGGACGCCGACTACCGCTTCTTGTGGGTGCACGTTGGTGCGGAAGGAGATGCCTCTGATGCAGTCTTCCCTTGAGCCTGACCTCCGTGAAGAGAGACTAATTTTTTTTCTCCTGACTCCCTCCCCATCGACGATCACTATGAGCCATACTTCTTCGTCGGCGATGACGCGTTCCCCCTGCGAACATGCCTTGTAAAGTCCTTCTCGCACAGGAACCTCACGCACGATGGACGGATATTCAATTGCAGGTGTTCCCGAGCCCGGAGGGTAGTTGAAAAATGCCTTCGGCATCCTTACCAACCGCTTCCGGTGCCTTCTCACCACCTTCATGACCACACCCGAGACATCCAACATGATCACATAGGCGTGTGTGATACTTCAAAACCTGATGTGTATCCGCTTTCCTAATTTTCAGAATGCCGACCTTAGCAGGGAGCAGGCGTTTTGTCCCAGGAGCACGGAGGGATGCAGGCTATCTCACCGACATGCAGTCTGCAATACGTACCCCAAGAGAGAACTGTGCCGCAAACAGCTCCGGGTACATCTCAAACCAAATAACACTATTACAACAGCTGGCAGCGTACCATGGCAGGGGCAATTCTTAAATGGCGAACTATATTTTTACATTTTATTATCTTTGGACCAATGTGAAATTAAGAGCCATATCATTGAAATGTTGCATTTGTGCCTTCTTTATTTTTTATCCCATGGTAAACAAAGAAACAAACAAAGATTTCAACAATTAAACGGAAACCTCAAGATCAAAGCGCTGGCGCACTGAAAACGGTGGGAGATGTTATACAGGAAATATCATATGCAAATTAATAACATTTTAGAAACGGTTAATAAACATATAAACGCCCATTGGACATGAGTTGTTCCTTTTCTTTAATATTGCAAGTGTCAATGCATTTATACAATCGTTCGGTTGGCTGGTCAGTCATTTCAGAACTTTGATAAAATTAAAAACATTTTGATTTACATGTATCTGATGTGCATGGTGGTTGGTTCCGCGAAAGAAAACAGTAGCAACTCCTTTTAGTCACATCACGAGGAAAAAAAATGAAGAGGATCAGAATAACTGTCATCTGTTTTGAAACGCATGACTGTGGGTTCAAACAAAAATATTCTTTTTTTTTCTTTGACCATTATTTCGGTATCACTCAGAGGAAAAGGGGATTCATTTTATTTAAGTTTCTGTACTTCAAATCTTTCTTCTTCTTTTTTTTCGGCTTCTTGCAATGAAAAAATATCATAAATCAAGATAAAGATGGTAGAAATTAATAAAAGTATATATTTTATATTTCGGAATATGACATTGCTTTTGTGATTCTTGGAATTATTCATTAGAGTCCTGGAACCTTAACTTGATATATGTTGCTGTGTTAGAAACGCACGGTCACCCTACGGCCACCGCAGGGATGCCGTAAGGCAGCCGTATTTGCTGTGTTTAAAAAGTACGGTCGGTCACCTTTCAGCTGCCGTAAGTTCGCCGTACAGCAATCGTGCGTCAAATGCCGTAGGGAAGCCGCAGGATTTTTGTCAGTAGCCTACAAATTTAAAATACGTCGTACGGCCATCCTAACATATGTGACTGCAATAGGGTGTTACCGTAGAAATTCTGCGGCGGCCCTAGTAATTGCTACTTGCCGTACGTGGCAAATGTGACTGAGGTATAACTGAAGTTATCATCCGGAAACCAAAATGATGCCCACCCGGACGGCATTCGCCAATCTAATAACAAGAATTTTTCTACGAAAAATCAGGTTAATGGAGTTTTATTGTGTAGTTCACGTACTGATTTTGATTAATTATGAACGACGTGGTAATAGGGTGTTTACATATCTATTGAATAATAAAATGCTGCAAAGTTTTAAGCGACTTATAATGTGTTACAAAAATATCGCACTTAAAGATTGTTAACAAATTTATTAACATTGTAAAATTGAGTATGTTAAGAGTAAACCTTAAAAAATAACAGATAAAACAAATGCGTCTCTACTTTCTAGTCTTGTTTCTGGATAATAGCGTTCTAAAATAGAATATATCATAACTTTAGTTCAAGCAAGTTAAAATCATTAAAACTTTACCATTGTTTGTTCATTATTATTGTTTTGCGATACTTAGCATCATGGATAAGATTCTCAGAACCGCAATATAGATGATTTCAAAGAGAGAAACTGTCTCGGCGACACTGCAACCGTGCGAAGTTTGCTTGTATTAAGAACTTTTCTTTCACTCATACTGTTTCGAATTCAGTTTGGTGTCAAAATTAAAATAGCAATGTAATTCCCTTTAACTTACTAACTTACTAACTTGCAACTTACAACCGATAAATATATGACGCAAATACAAATGATAAATGTTTCAAGTAAATATGTCAAGATTTTATCTTTTCGTTAATTAATTGAAATAAAAGAACACATATATGGACTTTTTGTAATATACGATGAAATACTGTAAATCATGAATGCGACAAACATTGAAGTGCGCATGATCGAAATGAAAAATATGATCGTGTTTGCCGGCTCACCCAAGCTGAATCTAGCACGAAAACATCGTGCCTTCAAACTGATGGTGATCGATAGAATATTATATATATAGGGCAAAGGGCAATTATTAATATTTTACTTACGAGTACATGCAAAGTTAAAAATAGTTACATTTATCATAGGAAGAGAAACACTCGTTTTATATATCTAGGGCTGCATGTCTTTAGTGGCATTATTCAACGTAAATCTCAAGACAGTACACTCTGTATCCGGTCATTTGTTTGACAAGGATGACTGGAGAGTTATAATGAGGGATGCCCGTCATATTCAGACGCTAACGAAGACACAGGAGAAGTCGGTTGTCGCATCTCCCAAATGTTCACGGACTGGTTCTTATTAGAACCCCAATCGGAACCAGAGAAAGACCAGTCTGTAAATCATTATGGAGGATTGTTAGGTCTTAAATCACAGACTACCACTAGGTCCGGATGCATCGAAGAGCAGGGAAGACACTGCAGACACCAGGCATCATTAGCTTAACCTAAATATATGACTTAGATTACATCCACACTTTGTTTTCAGTGGTTTTATTTTAAGAATTTTAATCATAGTGGTTTTGGAGTATAGGAACTTATAAGGCATTACACACACAGAAATACAGGGAAGTAATGCTTTAAAATGATTAAAAAAATGTGACGATTATAGACCACATACTTTCAAACGTAATTAAAACAAGATAGTACGTTAATACTGAGTTTCCATTACTAAATTATAAAGTCGCAAGTTTTCGAGAATACATAGAGCAACACAAAGAGCTTTAATGAGCACGCTGCAACGTCGAACGTAAATGTGTGCACAATATGGTTTATACAAAAGAATACACGTATTTTTGTCATGCATTTACGGATTTTGAGCAGTCTTATTTTCACAATAAAACATGAAGAAAGATGACCCAATTTGGATCATACAAACACAACACTTTTTGTATAGAAAAATTCACATTAAAAATACTATTTACATATGTGAATTTACGCTTGCGAAGATTATTTGAATTTCGAAAATATACAAACAAATGAAAAAAGTAATAATTGTCTAATAATTTTTATATGTCAGTATACATATACTTTTATAATCAGACAATAAATGTAACTCTCTACCTCATAAAGACATATTTTGACGTTAAAGTCTGCAATATGTGGTAGGAAAGTGTACCATAATCACACACACGGTTTAAATGGGGAAAAACGGAAAGGGGTTTATTATGCATTTTTTTTTAATTGTAGCACGAAAATACGGAAGCACAAAGGGGACATGGTGTTTTTCTTTTTAATTATCTCGTGGCCACGAGATAATAACTAAGAATAGCAAAGTCGTAAAAAATATTACTGTTATAGCTCCCTTGCTTGGCGCCCAGCATATAAGGGTAGTTGCAGGACTGGTTGGCCCGGTGTCAGGATAATGTGAGCAGTCACTGGGTGCGGTATCATGCCACATGTCTACAGTGTGATACTGCAGTGTGGCAGCTATATATCTGTCTCAAAAGACATCGTCTCTAAAAAACTGGGACGTAAAACACAAACAAACAAACAAAACAACAAAAACAATTTTTGCTAACTCATGGCAACGAGATATAACTAAGGAAATTAACGATTATTAATTCGTGGCCACGAGGTACAACTAAGAAAAAAACCCCAAAACAAATCTCGCTAACTCGTGGCCACGAGTTAACGACTGAGAAAAAACAAACAAATTTTGCTAACTCGCGGCCACGAGATATGAGTAAGAAAAACAAAACAAGAGCTGTCAGTAAGACAGCGCGCTCGACTATTCAAATGCTTGTCTTTATGGAAAAATTTGCAGTAAAAGGCAAAATAAGAATCCTTTTATTATCAAAAAGTAAACAAAGGATATAAACATGTATTCCAAGTTTTAAGGTAATATCTCTAAAGGTTCAATGAAAAAGTAAGCAAGTATGAAAAGTTTACGAAGTTTCTCCTAAGACAATCATAAAGTATAATTCAATCCATCTGATCATGAGGAACAAGAATATATATGGCTTATGGGTAGGGATCTCAGTGTTTTTTTTTTCGGTTTTTTCTTTTTTTAAATTAAGGTTAGAAGTAAAACTGAAAGGGTGGGGCCAGACCCCTTTGTGACCCCTCGGGAAGACTAAAGAAGTACAATTCAATGAGGAACAAGAATATATATGATTTATGGGTGGGGATATGAACATTTTTTGAGATATAAGGTCATAAGTAGAATTAAGGGGTGGGGCCTGACCCCTTGGTGACCCATGTGAACATAAAAGAAGTACCATTCCACCCACCTCATCATGAGGAACAAGAATATATATGGTTTAGGGGTGGTTTTTAAGATAATTTAATTTAGAAGGTGGGGCCTCCTCGGTGATTTCGGGGGATACCAAAGTAGTACTATTTAATCTTCTCATTTTTAGGAACAAAAAGTATATGTTTCTGGGTTGAAATATCTAACCAAAATATATTTTTATGCAAAAATCCAACTTTGAGGGGGTGTATTCTGACCCCTAGGGACCTCCATTTACAAAATTAGATCAGGAAAGCATCACTACTCATTGAGGACTATAAGTGTTTGAAGTTTTGTGAAGATAGGTCGAGCGGCCTCCGAAATATGGCCCGTACAAAGTTGCCGGAGGAAAACAGAGGAAGAAGGAGAAGAAACGGAGTAATAACAATAAGTCTCCAAACATCGTTAAGGAGACTTAGAAGTGTCATACAAAAACTTTAACAGAGATTCTAAGACGAGAAATGGGCATAATTTAGTCAAAATCCATGACAGGTTATCCCCTCTTGCCTACAGGTAGGTATGGTAGTCATATACAGGTATTCTAAGTTTCAAAACAATACCTCAAGGGGTTCAGTGATAAAGTGAGGTGGTACGGAAAACATAACTAAGGTTCTAAGTTGAAAAGGGCCATAATTTGATCAAAATACATGACAGAGTTATCCCATCTTGCTTTCAGGTTGGGGTGGTGGTCATATACAAATATTCAAAAAAATACCTTAAGGGGTTCAGTGAAAAAGTGAGGTAGTACAAAAAAACTTAACCAAGATTCTAAGAGAAAAGGGGGCATGATTTAGTCAAAATCCATGACAGAGTTATCATCTCTTGCCTACAGGTTTGAGTGAGTCTCAGACAGACAACGTTTTCCAGACAAGAGGGTTAACATGGTTTACACTGCAGAGATCACTGTTGGTGGTAAGATACATGCAAACGCGTTTTCCCTTTGGGACTCCTCCATGAAAGTCTAAACAAGCCTTCTCATATTGTCCACAGAGTGTATTTATACCCCGTGTCGATCAAGGTGCTCCCGCTGATCCCATAACTGTCCCACCACAATCTGTTACCGCAAGTTCACAAGATGCACGGACCCCTCGTGCCACCTCTTAACAAGCTGCCTCTCAGGTAAACATGAAGTCTTGAAGTTTATCTCAAGCAGCCACAGCACGCGACCGTGCCCGACAAGAATCAAGATCCCAACGCCGTTCTCGTGCACCACGCAGCAAATGCGGATCCAAAATTCAGCCGCCCATGGGACACACACCACTCCTCTGGTCAATCTGTAGGCCGGCATCCCCACGCCGGTGTCCCACTAGGAACCATTGGAGGAACACTCGCACTCAGAACGCCATTCTGAAAACAAGAAACAAATACTAAAGATATGTGCACTTAATGTAAGTGGTCTGAAAAGAAAACTTAACAACTATCCTGAATGGATAGTTCTCTTACCCAAACTTTTATTTGAATAAAATTAGGTTGGGCCACAAAAATGACATATGCTCCTTTGTTAACATCGTGTTTGTGGGAATCTAACTGTAATGTATTGTTAAGATATGCTAATAGGTGGGTCATGGAACTATGCATTTATAGAATATTTACATATCTTTGATGTTATTTGCCTGTCAGAAACTCATTGTAAACATCGAAAACAGTCCTACCGTAGAAAATCATGAGGTGCTGGCATTTACTTTAGTAACAAGATATAAAAAGTTATTCTAGTTGTGCTATGGTCTAAACTTTATTGCGTCAATTTATATTCTCCCTGATAGTTCCCGTTTCTTGAATGAAGAGCTTTTATCTTAACTTGAAAATGAAATTTCACAAAAATACACTGACTATAAACTTGTGTTCATTCTTGGAGACACAAATGGCAGAACTGCTTGCATGCAATATTTTGTACCCCCTGACCCAATCCTATCTGAACATTTTGATTTCAGTGAACTTACGCTTCAGTTTGACAAACATGTTATCCTCGAAAACCTATATATTCCGTTACAAAGAAACATCCCTTGATACTAGAACAAACTCAAACGGTATAAGGCTTTTAAGTATATGTAGAAACAATAATGTCTTAATCGTAAATAGTAGAATGTCTAAGGACATGGACAAGGGAGACTTTACTTTAAGGGAGACATCAGTTATCAACTATACTATTCAACAGCAGAATGTTTCCGTCATATTGAAGAATTCGAAAATGTTTGTACAGACCAATTATTTTCCGTTTGTCATAGTTCAATCCATTCAAATATCGATATTCCGGGTGCCAAAGTCTCTGAAACAATCCAACAAACTACTAATTTTGTAACTACCTAGGCAGAGCTCTTTGCCGACCGAATTTGTACAAAATATCAACAGTCACATACTAGACGGTTTTGCTTCTGAACTGAAAGCCAATGAAACACCCTCTACAATCGAAAAAAACAACAACAAAACAACAACAACAAAACAAATATCAATTCTTTTCAAAGATGCATAACTTGCAACATTTGGTACTAAAGGTAAGAAGATGAAACATAATAAAAGAGAAAGTGATATGCCATGGTTTGGTCCTGAATGTCATAATGAAAGAACAAAATATAATAAAGCCAGAACAAAGTATAAGGAAAAACCATCTATTCAAAATAAAATAAGGTTTAAACACAGAAAACGAAAAAAACAAACTAAAAAAAAACACCAAAATAATCTTAGAAATTCCAGCGAGAATAATCCAAAATAGTACTGGAAGTTTATAAACAGTTAAAACCTAAGAAGAAAAATGAAAAACAACCAACAGTCGATGAGTTTTTATACCCATTTTGAAAAAAATAAACAAAGAATGTGTAGATGACAATAGATATGATAATTTAGTCAATACAGACTCCGATAAACCTCTGAATGATCCAGTAACAACGAAAGAAATCCAAAAATCCAATAGAGAATAGGAGTATATTTTTTTTTATATGGGACATTGCGCCGAACACCTGTGGTTTAAACTGCACTTTTTAACGAATTCTTAGAGCATAGATATATTTAAATTTTTAATACTCAATATGGCCGTATTCCATCAACTTGGCTGGAAGGTGTTATCATCCCGATCTACAAAAATAAAAGAAGTCCGACAGATCCAGCAAATTACAGGCCAATCACTATATTAAGCTGTCTTGGAAAACTATTTACTTCTGTTCTCAATGCTAGACTTAACGAATTCTTAGAGCATAGATATAGTTTAGATGAAAATCAAGCTGGATTTAGAAAACATTACTCTTGCTCAGACCATATATTTACTCTTCATTCCCTCATAGAAATCTTAAAAAGACAAAAGAAAAACAAACTATTATGTGCCTTTATTGGCTTTTCCCCAACATTTGATACAGTTTGGAGAGCATAGCACATGGAGAGATTATGACACAAATTTCTAAACAATAATATAGAATACACTGCAGCTTTCTACGACGTATCACTAAGGCTAAGAAAGCGACCCCCATAAACTTTTCGTACGGAGAATAGGTCGATACCCCATGTCAATACTTGTTCAAACATGTATGATTAAAATTCTGGTCAAAACTTGTTCTTGGCAAATAAGCTAAAATATCTTCTTCAATTTACAGATTGATGGTGAATGGACAGGATAATTATAAAAGGCTAAGTGAAATCGACAGTAGGCCGACCCAACATATGGGAAAATCAATTTGATATTCAGCTAAGAAATATACACCTATATGTTAAACTCATCGATCAATTTAAACAAACATGGCATTCTGAACTACGTCAATCAAACAAAGGACTAATTTATCTAAGTATTAAAGACAACCATGGTTTTAAAAAAATCTGTTTGTTAAAGAGGAACGAATCATTTATATATTTAGATAAAGAACAGCAAATCACTCCTTATTTGTAGAAACTGGCCGCTATGTAGGTAACCCCTTCGATGAAAGAATCTGTCCTCTTTGTCATTCTGAAGCCATTGGTACTGAATATCGCTATCTTCTTGTATGTCCTTTTTTAATGAAGAAACATCCGCCTAATGACAGCTAAATCTAGTTCTATTCACTCGAATATACACTTAACCCTTTCCCTCATATAGACTCATTTTAACCCTTTCCCTCATATAGACTCATTTTGACGCACTCAATAGGTACCACATAAAGCCTGATCTGCAGAAAACCACACTTAAACCTTACCAAATTTAATTACAAAATCCTCATTTCCAGACCACTGAGGAGCAGCGAACAGCATAAAACCTGATCAGCCTGCGAGTTACTCGCAGGCTGATCTGGTTTTATGTTGTTCGCATAGGTCTTTTCATGGCTTCCTCTATAAGGGAAAGGGTTAAGTTTTTTACTTTCAAAAGCGTCCACTTGAACCCTGTCCTGTTAACAGTCCAGTTCGTCAACTGTATTCTTCGTGTACACATTTATGTCATCATGTGCACCTTGTTTCGTTTCAGTAAGGCGTACAACACGGTTGCTGAATTATCTCTTGCCACTTTTGATTCTTGATGTCTTTTTAAACAATTTTAAAGGCACATTAGACAGCCCACTCCGAACTGACTGTTCATTTGTGAGCAATTAAGCCCGAGAATGATTTCTAAGTTAATCTGTATAAAATTATAAATTATTTATGTATTAGTCCGAAATATTTAAAGGAAATCAACAGCTTACTTTTGATGAAAATAAGAATATTTCGCTATAATTATATATGCATTTTGCCATCCAATTTACTTTCTCTCTTTGTTCATTATTGTTTACTCCATATATTTTTGCCGTAAAAGAGTTCATGTACCAATGCCACCAAATATGTTCAAGTCGCATTGTTTGCATGTTGATACTTAAGTAAGGCACAGGGACTTGCTCCCATACACACACACACCACACACACACACACACACTGTGTGTGTGTGGTGTGTGTGTGTATGGGAGCAAGGTAATACATTGATACAAACATGTAACTGTATGTATACCTTATGGAAATACATGTTTTGTCTGAAATTGTTAAACCTGATATGACGTAACATTTAATAACAAATATATACTTTTTTTTCCTTTCCCGTAAAATTAGATGTCAATCCTAATTAACTCGCTAGCTGACTCATTGACTCTTGCTTCAAGCCCCCACCCCACCTCTCTCTCTCTCTCTCGTTATTACTACATTGTTGTACTTGACCGAGTTCCCCCACCCTCTAAAATGCCTATTCAATACTATTCTAGTATCCATTCATGTTTGATTATACCAGAACATTGTGCTTTGTACCTACCTGTATGTTTTATATATAACCTCATGTTGTACATATTGTACCTGGGGATGAAATAAAGGAATGTTCTTCTGTTCTGTTCTGAAAAAAAAAAAAAAAAATAAGTAAAAAAAACAAAAAAAAAAAACTTGTGAAAATCCTTACTTTTTAGTCATTAACACCTGACATATATTTTTGCAAGTTTTCTACAACAGTTTTTAAAGTGAATAACACTTATTTGCAAACAATATGTCTTTATTGTCTTTTTCACCCACGTTGTCTATAAAGCATTGAAACTAGGATGTAGTGATATTTTGACACAAAATGATTACTGTATTAATCACAGTCATTAATCAGGCTATTAAAATTATTTTATTTTACGATTCAAGCATAGAGACAATCTTGAATTCAAATTATTGTAAACTACCCAATTTCAACACTTTTTAATTAAAAATTATATCTGGCATGCAGAAAAGACAAAAAGGTCATATGAGAAATAAAACCTATATATTTAAAATGAATAATAGTAATAAAAACAGAAGTCGGTACATGTAAATGGACCAAAAATTATTAAATAAATAAATAGAAATAAAAACTACAATAAATCAACAACAACACGGAAACAGGACATTATATGAAATAGAGAAATACCGCACTGGATGGGTTTGCCGGTCGAATACGAGTAAAAACTGTTTTATGTATGTTTTAAAATAAAAATGGAAGTAAGACGATTTCAAAATAATTTAAATATAAAAAAAACACCTTTAGAAAGATTGAAGTCTGAGGTTTACTTCAATATCTTGTAAAAGTTTTTACTTTTGAAAATAATGTTGATTTTGTTCTGTTGAAACTGACGAAAATTCATATTTTGCTGTTTTCCTCTATAATTTATACTCTATTATGAATTATCTGGACGGAAGATGTTTGTCTTTAAACTGAAATGGAAGCAAGAAGAAAAATATCAAATCAAAATTAATACCAGTGGATTGACAATAAGATAAAGATTACTTCAATATCTTGTAATAATCTGTGAAATGTGACATAAACATTGATTTAGTGATAAACCACAAATTTTCTCATATGGCCAATTTTAACCATGTGCGCTATCGGTTGACCGTTATGGGTTTTCCAAGAAGGGCAACTTCTTCCGTACTTTGAATGAAAGCTGCGCATGTAAGTACAGTACAACGCTAGTGTGTATTACTTAGAAACATTTGTGCATCTATTTTGACCATTATGTTTAATAAATGAATGTACTACATGTACATGTAAATCACACATAAAAAGTACGATTTTATCGAAATAATTGTTGAATAGGCTACTTTAGAAGGTTTCTTCAAAATTGCAAAAGGAGTTCATTCTGTTTTTTATTATCATTTTTGTTTTTCTTTTCTCCTTTCTTTGATGATGACTCTCACCTGCCGATGTCGTCAGTGCAACAAATATAGATATGTTTGAACTTTCCCTTTACTATGTTCTTATTAATTTCTTCCTTTTATTAATATAACAAAGGTAATTCTAATATTAATAGCAACGATGACGACAATGATGATGATGATAAGAATATACACCTTAAGCATGCCCACTGTTTATAGATTCCAGCCAAATGTAGGACACATCAGGTCCCAGGGGGTATATTTTGTACTTCTAACTTCTGCCTCATTTATGAATCTCTCTAATATTCATAGGCCAGTAATACAACCACTCTTGACTTTTCAAGGAACCATTAATCCATTTATCTTTTAAACACTGCATGAAAGGAGAGTTCCCGTGACGACCCAATTCATTATGGCTCTGCTTTCTTCAGGGCAACGGACCGTCGATAACATGTATATATGTGTATTAGATTTCCTTCAGGGTATTGAATCGTTTTCCATCTTTGCTGATGGTACAGATGGCCAGTAAACGACAGGTTTTAGTTTAGAGGTCTTCGTAAGATCAGCTGTACTTTAAGGAGAAAACGTTTAGCAAAAAGTAATCGTGTACTTTTGTGGCACCAATGTAATTTTGGGTTATTCAACTTAAACTACTAATAGATTTTCTTTAGGTGGAACAGATCGGAAGACAATAACGGGAGTTCATATCCTACCCTGGAGCAGGACAAGATCACGTGGGTCATTACACCCTTCATATCTCCGCTATTCCTTTTTCATTCTTGAGCAATCCATGTCAACTGCAAATTCAAATAATGCAGACATTTCAGCGGCTTATCGGACATGATACCAAATCCAGCAGAACTACCCGGAAACCTGATCAAGCAGTCCTGCAGCCGTCCTATACCCACGTGTAGAACCCGTCTGGGATATATTTATACCTCCTTTATGACTTTAGAATGTCGCGGTCAGAGATCGAGCCCGATGATTGAAAGCAGTCCTGGTGTTCTGCCTTCATCTACAAAAATAGAGAACATACCTCACACCTACATTGCACGTAGAAAAATTATAGAACATGGTGGAAGTGTCCCCGCAGAGGCAAATACCGCAAATGGAAAAATAAGTGAAAACATGTTACTGATGAGGAGGTCGGATTTTTTTAGATCTGAATTGATTTTTTAAACGTTTGTCAGGTATCAGGCCTTTCTTACTCCGGGATGAATTATGATATACTTTAGAAAGATAGATACAGACGGAAAATTGATGTCGTAGCAGGGAATCGCAGGCCAGTAATTGTTTGGGTTGACATACCATTAACAATACTTTAATTTACTGTCTACCCGAGAAGATAATGCCAAACTGTGGTTTCAGGCCGTAGACATGTGACACGATATCATATCCAGTCACATTATCCAGACACCTGCCCAGTCAGTCCCGGAACTGTCCCAACCGACTTCGGAAGTCGCGGCCTGGGACAGAACTTGCAACCTCCCGCACCGATTCGGTCATTTTGTACAATCTCCCATGCAAATGGACTGTGCCCTTTGTATCTACGTATACCGGCCGATCTTGATAAACTGACACAGGATGGTTTAACTTAAGTGTACAATAAAAATGTAATAATAGGTATTTATATATATTGTATTCCATCACCTTATGTTACCCTGACATTAGCGATCTCAAGTCTCGGCTTGGTCTATCGCCCTGTCATATCGCGTCGACGGTAGACTTTAAAACACCATCCTCATTTTCACTATACCATACAAGTCAGCTAATATTCTCTGTCTCAGCATTTTCCGTTCAGGACTGTATTATTGCGGCCCGCTGCAGCGGGCCGCACTATTTAATACGGGGTTGGAAAGTCGCTATGGAGAATTTGGCAGACTGCTTTACATTGGTTCACATTTTGTACTAAAAGTCATGTAAATGACGACTAAAATAAATTAAAATCGGACACAGTCTACCTTTTTGCTAGACTGCTTTAATTGTTATTATGACGGTAGTTTCGTATCTGTTTATATGTAAAACTTTAGACGCAGTCTAAATATTTCTTAATTATTTCAAATCATTCAACAAAAATATAATTCGTATTTATTTTACATTATGTTTTGATAATTGTTTGCAGATTAATTCTTCAAAAGATAAAAAATACTTTACTACAACAAAACATTATTTTTTCTTTAAATTTCCTCCAATCAAATTGTTCGAGTGATGATTGAGTGTGGGGTTTACATACTAATTTTCACAGCGCTATACAGTAGTTGGTAGAAAAGAAAACAAAACATCGATGTTAAACAGAGCGAAACACTCATCCTTGATTATTCCTAACTGCTTTAGGGAAGTTGTTATGGGGATTATATCTCATTGTGATGTTAATTTTGTCTTAATAAAATTCAATTGGGTCAGTTATAGAAACAACAATTTCATATAAACATTTAAGGTTTAGTCATTATAATCTGCTCATTTAATTGTGCTTACATGCTCACTTATCATTATACCCCCACAAATGAAATTGGGGGTGGGGGGGGGGGGGGTATATAGGAGTCACCCTATCGGTCGGTCGGTCGGTCGGTCTGGCGGTCGGTCCGGCGGTTGGTCTACAAATATTTGTCCGGAGCATTTCTCCAAAACTACTGTACATATGTTGATGAAACTTCATAGGTAGATAGACCTTGATGAGAGGAAATGCAGTGCATAAGAACCATAACTCTGCATGTATTTTTAAAGGAGTTATTGCCCTTTGCATTTTTAATCTTTTGTTTGTCCGGACATAACTCCAATACTAAAGTAGCTAGGTTGATGAAACTTCATATGTAGATTGATCTTGATGAGAGGAAGTGCAGTGCACAAAACAATAACTCTGCATGTATTTTGAAAGGAGTTATTGCCCTTTGTCATTTTTAATCTTTTGATTTTGTCCGGAGCATAACTCCAATACTAAAGTAGCTAGGTTGATGAAACTTCATATGTAGATTGATCTTGATGAGAGGAAGTGCAGTGCACAAATACCATAACTCTGCATGTATTTTGAAAGGAGTTATTGCCCTTCGTATTTTTAATCTTTTGATTTTGTCCGGAGCATCTCCAATACTAAAGTAGCTAGGTTGATGAAACTTCATATGTAGATTGATCTTGAAGAGAGGAAGTGCAGTGCATAAGAACCAAAACTCAACATGTTTTTTAAAGGAGTTATTCCCCTTTGTTATTTTTTGTCTTTTGATTTTGTCCGGAGCATTTCTCCAAAACTACTGTACTTATGTTGATCAAACTTCATATGTAGATAGACCTCATCTGTAGATAGACCTTCATTGCTCACACTAACTTTAAACGTTACATACATGTAGTCTTTCACTCACGCAAACTTTTGAAACTGTAATCCTACACATGACAGACTTCCGGTGTGGGTATTGATCACCTTTAGTGATAAAATTTTTTTTGGTATGCTTAAAAGCCCAAATCCTATGTGTGAACATTCGTTTTATGTGTCATGTGAATACATCCTGTGTCAAAGATGGGGGTGGGGGTATGAATCACCTTCAGTGATAGTTCTAGTTTAAAGAAGTTAACATATTACGCGTCATTCAAAGTGTTTACTTCTCATTCATCATCAAAAAATTATAATATGCTCATGTGTCATTCAAAGCAGTTCTCATATATGTCATTTAATGTTCATTTACTAGCTTATCATTGCAAAGTACTTAGTACTCACTTGTGCTTAAAAAACAATTGACAAACTTATTACTCAAAGGTGCTAACATATTTACTTGCCATTCAAACATGTTCATATTTTAATTTACTCACAAGTCCTTTGTTAATCAAGTGGGAGAGATACTCAGCTGTGTTTTGTTTAATGTTCATATTCCTTATAAATTTTTTATATATTTCTGTGTAAAATATGTTACAAATTTCATTTATGTATCATTTCTTTCTCATCACACTCAACTTAAATATACATTACAGTACAATTGCAACATACTGAACAAAGTCTTCAAACACCAGTCATTATCCTGCACTAAAAGATCAATTGAGCATTTCCAAAATAATGTTGACATTTTGATAATACTAATTAATTTCATTATATTTTCTTAATTTATTTGATCCTTGTCTTTTTTAATTTGTTTTAAAGGCTTTTCAATGACTTTGTGCTCATATACTTTGTTATTCAATGGTGCTAACTTACTTAATTGTCATACAAACTTAGTTACTCTTCTTTTTCCTTCCGGTTCATTTGTAAATATTAATATGTTGACATACTTCCTCCATGTTGAAAAGTTGTGAAATATGCACTTGTTACTTGTTAATGTGTTCATTTCTTTTATATTTTTAGTGTGTGTGTTTTTTTTTCATGTGTAATATTGGTTGTTAATTTGTTCTTTCTTCATTTTTTTTTTTTTTTTTGGTATTTCAGTACCATTGAAACATATTGAACTTAGTAATGCATCTACTTTATATAGATTATACTCAAAAACTTAATTCTATATTATTTAAAAAAAAAAATAACTTAAACTTCTTAAATGTAACAAAACAAAAGCTTTACTTTAAAAAAAAAAAATCTGTGTACGCACAATCATGTAAATGCTTTCGCAGTATCCTATATTTTTATTGAACATGTGCCTTGTTTGAAAGAATAAACATTATTTTTTTCCATATAAAATGATTATTAATACATTTATATATTTGCTTCTACTAACAATTCATAACATAATATATACATCTTCCTAGTCTATTTTTCATACAGGGAACATTTTTGTGGTAACATTATATTCAAGAATTCATAGAACTGAACAGAACATTCCCTAAAGATTGAGATTATTTTTGCTGTAAATATTGTAGAACATGTAAAATAAGTGTCTAAATATGTTTTCTTTTAAAAGTCTACTTGTAAAACTGTTCTTGCATCAATCTTTGGAAATATTTCTGTTTCTAATTTGAGAAAAATTACCAGATACTTTTTGAAACTGTGTTCCTTCTTAGCTTTAAAATTTTTATATCATTTGCTCTATGCTTTTTTGAAATGTGCATTAATTGCAAAATATGTTTCAGTTCCTTCTTTTCCCAGTTTAATATTATTTCAATTAAACACAACACCCCTCATTACATTATTCACATGTACTTTCATACGTTCTCACTTGCTCTTGTACATATCTTCTTGCACATTGCTATTTAAAGAAAAATATCTTCATTTGTTACATTTTATTCCAGTTGATCTCCTGTTTTTATTACTTAGCATTTCATTTCTTAACTGAAACTTTTCCAAAAACATTTTTGTTCAATATTAAAAACATCTCTAACACTTTCATTTCAACATTTCATGTTTTAACATTCCTTCTTTAAACTTATGTGGTAACATAATAAATGTCTTACACATAGAATCAGTATTATTTTATATAAAAGACAATTTGATACTTTTTTATAGAAATATATCTTGCAAAACTTAATGAATGTTTTACACATAGAATGAGTATTATTTTATATAAAAGACAATTTGATACTTTTTTATAGAAATATATCTTACAAAACAGTTTTTTAAAACAAAAATAAAATTAAAAACAGAATAATAACCTTATTTAGAAAAATTCATATAAAATAGCATTGAATACTTCAATTCTTGCTATAATAATTGGAAAAATCTTAAATTTTACAAAACAATTTAGAATTGCATACCATGAAAAGCAATGATTTCAAATTATCTTTAAATTTACCTTCAAACATAAATCTATTTCTTTCAAACGTTAAATTTAAGTATTGCAACACAAATACTAAAAACATGTCAGAAAAGTTCTCGTACACTAAGTTCGAAGGGCCGCTGTGATACTTAGTATCACAGTTTTCTTGTATTAATTTATACTGACGACAACGTTTGGTGTATTTCACCTTTGTCTGCCAAGAATAGCACCTACGTCACACACACACGTCATGAAAAACTAGTTACATTTTAAACAGAGACCAAAGGAGTGAAATGTGATAGAATGTCGTATAAGGTAAGTATAATGAATTCCGAATCATGTATATATTACTTCGGCAGTAATTTTTGTGCGTAAAGAATCAACCGATGACATTTGAGTTCTAAAGGTGAAGAACATGAATGCCTTTAATCCAAAAATGTCTCAGCAAAAAGCCATGGTTCTAGAAGGGTCTTGAAGCGATGTATTCCTTCAGTTGGGAAGACGTAAGATACAGAGCAGCGAATCCGTTGCAATAATCTATTTCAAAGTTTGCTGAAATCGAATTAAAAAAAGATCTAGGAAGTAGAAATGAAAAGAGTCATATGATATAGAATTCTGTTAATAGAGAGTACCTGAACTATAAAAAATGGTTTAAGATTAAGAATATTCCAATAGGATATTATTTTCGATATATTAGATATTAAATTATCCATTTCAATTATACAGCTGCAACATTATGCTTACAGTTGCAATTATATAAATTATAGTTATGAGTATATTGTATATTTAAAGTTGCAAATGTATAATCACAGACGCAGATGTATCTCGAATATAATTGCAACTATATGCATTGTTGCCTTTAGGTCAGAAGAATAAAAACTCGAAAATGTTGTAAACGGTAAATTTACCTTAGACCTAAATTGTACGCTATATTCGTAACACGCCCACCTATTCCTGTACATTACAAGGGTAGTAAATGCATCACTAATAATAGCATAGCGAATGATCAATTCCAATAGACAGTTGCAACCGTGATAAATGTACAGCTGCAACGGAATGCTTACGGTTGCAATTATACCAAACTTATAATTGCAACTGTATTGTATATTTACATTTTCAATTGCATAGTTTCTGTTCCAGATATAACAAAAATAGTTGCAATTGCATTTCAAATAAAGTTGCAATAATTATTGTATCTCTAATATACTGTCTCAGGTATAGCTCAATTGTATCGAAAATATAGTCGCAATTATATCTTAGATATAGTCGCAACTGTTTACAATGCTACCTATGTGACACATGTTTAACTCGAAAAAACATTGAAGACATAGTTGCCATACCAAATTTAAAGTTAATGCTGTATCTGGTTGAATTTACTTTGACCCAAATGACACGTTAAATTCATAAGAAAAAAATGACACGTTATATTCATAAGAAAAAAATGACGTGTTATATTCATAAGAAAAAAAATGACACGTTATATTCATAAGAAAAAAAAATGGCACGTTATATTCATAAGAAAAAAATGACACGCTATATTCATAAGAAAAAAATGACACGTTATATTCATAAGAAAAAAATGACACATTATATTCATAAGAAAAAAATGACACGTTATATTCATAAGAAAAAAAGACATTCCCACCTATTCCTGTATATTACAAAGATAATAAATGTATAAATGGTATCACATTTGAGAATAGTATAGGATTATATAGGTTTTACCAATGGAATTATCGAGAAATTAAGTGTTGTACTAAGTGTATACTTTAAACCAAATCAATTTTAATGTTTACAATGGCAACAATTGCAGGTTTTCTTTATTTCTTTTAGTTTGTTATATAACAACATTCAGCTTATTACCTGTGGAGTAAGGTACCGATGGAACAGAGGCATCCTAGGAGAAAGATCACATCGGTCAGAATGGGTCTCGAACCCAAAGCGGTAAGGGAAAATTATTGGGTGTCAGCACCTGCAACCATTCTGTCCTTATTATCACTCTTGCATGGAATTCGAGATATTTGAATAACATCTTTGTCCTATGGATATAATGGCACTTTTTTACCTTTTTCGAAACAGTGAAATTCCGATGCAAGTCGCACTCCTATTCTCATAGGTTAAATTAATGTAACCAGGATCAAGGTAGGGTTCATTTATTGAGCCTAAGTGAAGGGCACATAGTTGTAGACCTCAATGTAAGCCAGAGACTGTGCGCTGCAGAGCGGACAATGGGTTGCAGTGCCTACAGTTCTAAAATAGACGATACGAGCATCGAATGAATATTTCGACTAATGTGCGATTGCTGCATAACAAAAGTCACGCGTGTGAACCTTTTTCTGCTACAGGTGCTTTCACAAATTACTGGTTCAACCAAAAAACCGCCAAGAGGGATAAATATAAGTTACAAAAAAAAACAACAAAAAAAAACCAAAAACAAACTTGTTTCCTACTCGAAGCAATAGATAAGTTAACTTAAAACGATACGACAGCCATAATATTGGAATTTATATAAACATTCTTTTTGAGACTCATGTTACCATGTTATCCTGACTACTGTGAGTTCGAGTCTCTATCTGGCCACCCGCAATAGCATAGGAAACCTTCCATTGCCGGTTGTACTGTGAACTCGGTGCCCACCACGGACGTTGTCAAGTGACTTTCGCGTAAACAACCAAACAATATTTTCACAATGCAAAAAACAGTCAACAGATACACGCTATTTCAGCCTTTTCTTTTCATGTAAAGTATTTTATTAGCGTCGTTAACTGATGCTTGTTAATGTGTTTTATCGCACATACGTCAATACCACGTCAAATAAAGCAAAAATGTATAACAACACACAAGTTACAAAGGACAGAATATGATACTGAGATATAAAAAGCAAACATATTTAATTCCGAATTATGTATTTAATAATTTGGCGGATGTTTACACATAAACGTGACGTATGATCTTGCTTTGTTCACTCTATTCTAGTATTCTAGACAAAGACGGCCGTCTAAGCAAAACACCTTGGAAACATAAAGGACAAACACATATCACCGTATTCTTTCAGTTGGGAAGACGCAAAATACAGAGCTTCGTATGCATTGCAAGTGTATGTCAGAGTGGATTCAATGAAAAGAGAGATATATTAAATAGAAATAGCGTTAATAGGTTGTACCTAAACTATAAAAAGTGTTTTAGGAGTATTGTTCTTATTGCCGCTATAGATGATGCAGTGACATCTGAATTTTAAATGATAAATCCAAACCATATTATACAGTTGCAAGTTTAATTGCAACGTTCCAACTGAATCTCAAATATAGCTAATTGTATACTTACACTTTCAACTGTATTTCAAACTATGTCTAAAATGTAGCTGCAATTGTATATTTGAGGCATACTTACAGTTTTTGATTTATTAAGAATTCAATTATACTGATGGATTTTATTATATTGATAGATTTTATTATATTGATGGATTTTATTATATTGATGAATTTTATTATATTGATAAATTTTATTATATTGATGAATTTTATTATATTGATGAATTTTATTATATTGATGGATTTTATTATATTGATGGATTTTATTATATTGATAGATTTTATTGATAGATTTTATTATATTGATAAATTTAAATAAGTAAAAAAAAAAAAATATTGCATATGAAACAAAAATCAACTTAAACAGAACATTAAATGTATTAAAATTTAATATATTGTTAGATTACAATATAAACACATTATATAACTTACGCAATTTAAGGTATCCCAACCCTAATAGCGATACTTAATATCCAGTCACTGGATGGTAATATTTTTATAACTCTTTGTAATTTTAAAACCATATTTAAGTTAACATTGTGACCTTTGAGAAAATACAATTTCTTTAAATAGGAAATCATGAATTTGAATCTCATGATACACGGCAGGTGATTTTATTTCGGTTTAGATTTCATGAAAAATCCAAACTTTACTTGGAGAAATGGAGAACGCTGCAGATGTAACACACCGATGTGATTATATAGCGATGTAACACACTTGTGTGGTTATATGGTGATGTAACACATGTGTGTTGTTATATGGCGATGTAACATACCTATGTGGTTATATAGCGATATAACATTCCTGTGTGGTTATATGGTGATGTAACACATTTGTGTGGTTATAGCGCGATGTAATACACATGTGTTGTTATATAGCGATGTAACACACATGTGTGGTTATATGGTGATGCTTGAACTTATTGGGTTCATTTGAAATTTGTTAACGAAACTTTTCAGGTGAAATACGAGATCATTGTTCCCGTCGTATAGAATAATGATCATTAAACACACACACACACACACACACACACACACACACATGTACTTCATGCATCTGGGTCGTAGAAAATGAAGGTCGTAACACTGACATTATTGCACGTCACGAATAGACACATTGTATAAACCTTCATTAACAAGATATTATCCGACAGTCTATTAATAAAATAACGAAACATTAAAGCCTATTATCGCATTCAAATATGGATAAAATTGATGCGTGAGAAGTAATATGCGATGGCATTAATTAGTGTTATACGTGTTTAGTATTTTTAGCCATTGATAAGTATATAACTAAAGACTGGCACCTTTTAATATCTCTACTAAAAAAAGATAGAAATGACATTGGTATTTTATTGTGACTACTGCCTAATGATCTATTATCATCGAATAGACCCAATTCCAGTTTTATTTCACTTAAATAAGGTTTCCCATGTTGTAATGCTATTTATACCAGTTGTGACGTCAACATACTTACAGGCTTCACCTTTATTGTACAAACTGCATTTATTCAGTATCCAGATGGACATGTTCGATGTGTTTCAAAATGGGATACTTTTGAATTTATAAACGTCGTTTATTTTATGCACCTTAGGTATATTAATCGACGTATATCTAATTAAGGTCCTAATAGCCATATTCCACATCTTGCCACTGGATGGTTATATTTCTATGAAACTTTGTCACTTTGAAGACATTAAAAAAATAAAAATATTTCACCAAGTGTTTTTTTTCTTTCAATTTTTATCTAATTTGGGGGAGATAATCCGCATATAACTCAACATTGAAGCCTATGGAAAATATGTATTTTCTGTGTATATGAAAAATTGAATTTGTTTTATGAGAAAAACTCATGGTAGAAAGATGCATTTTATGATTTTGTAACAATTTTCGTGAAAAAATCTAAACTTTACCACAGGAAAATGGAGATAATCCCTTTTTTTCAGTTTTCAGGGGAGATAACTTACGGTAACAAAATAATGGAGGGGAGGTAATAAAAAGAACTGTCACTTGTCATAACATGTCAATTTTCCCCTAAGATTACCATTGATTGACACTTTAAAAGCTTATATACACGTGTATTGTTAAGTTATATTCATGGCTTTGATGGAATAGATTGCTATTAGGGTGGGAAGACCTTAAATTGATTTTTTCCTTAAATATTCATAATAGCCTTTCTTGTTTTACTCATTTAAGTAGTCTTCATGATTATACACACGCACTTAAATTACATTTATAATTCTATGTATAAATGCTTTATAGTAAACACTCGTCAGAACGGTTAATAAATCCCCCCCTTTTCCCCGGAAACCCTGAAATGATTCAACACAATATCCCATAATTAAGTACAATTTATATATGAATCATTTACCTGACAATCACATCAGTTAAACAATATATATATATATATATATATATATATATATATATATATATATATATATATATAATACGTTTTTCATAGTCCTGAATGAATCATGCTTTGTATACGCATGTAGGCTTGCTACAATGTTCGTGGGATATATGAGATCCAAAGGCGTACTTTCTACCCACGCCGTCTTAATGTAGACATAGAGGCAAAGGCAATATTAGAGTGACATGCACGTTGCGCCACGAACGCCCATTCAGCCGTCCCACGTGTCTTAATATCAGTGACTCAAACTATTCTATTACAGCGGTCAACATGTTCTATAGCCAAGAATCATACATCGCTTGACTGGCCTACTTAATGGAGAATAATGCTTTCTATACGCAGGTTTCTTTTGATAGGAATAATGCTGCAGAGTTTCATAACGTATTAATATGAAGCAACAACAGCTCAGAGACCTTACTAGGCATACAACTAGAAAGAAATAGAGAGAATACCAAGATACCAAGTCTGGCTGATTTTTTTTTTATTACGACGACCACTTAACGTCAGCTCCAGAGCGCGGTACCCAATCACGGTAAATGCATAATTTCCGAACCGTTGCTAATAAAAGGAGTGCAAATGACAAATTGCTCAGTTGGTGTGGTACTAACAAACACACTGGAAGAAAGCACAACTCTACTGACCTTTAATAATATTGATTCAGTTAGAAAATCTGTCGCACTGGTGCGTACTTGCCCTATTCTTACCAAACTCTCTTTATTTTTTAGCAGCGCCAGCGTAATATAATGAAACATTATGCCCTAAGGGAGCGCACTTTTGAGTCAAAAGTGCGGTCGGTCTCACGTATTTTGGGGTCATTTCCGAAAAAAGACCCTAAAATTCGTAGATTTGTCTCGCACTTTGGCGTCCAATATCAGCATCATTGACATTGATGATCGACCGTTTCGAACATCTCATCATCATCAATATCATCGCACCTTCCTCCTCCTACTTTATAGTTCTTTATATCAATACCAATTTAGTCTAAGAAAATAATAGGCGCTGATCGAGAAACATATATATGTCTATTCATGTCATTTTTTTTAAATTGTGTAAAATAAAAGGTTCCCATAACTCTCATTCATTTCATACCATCACCACCACAACCACCACCAAAAAAAAAAAAAGAAAAATAAAAAAGGGGGGGGGGGGGGGGGGGGGCATAATGCGTCACACAATGCCCCCTTTATCAATTTACATTTCAAAAACTGGTTGATGTATTGACATTTGTTTTGCCTGCTAAAATCTTTGTAATGTCTCGTTATTTTCTGCTAACAAAACCAATACTTTCTATACCTGGACACAAGTGTGTCCATAATTGACAAGTAGTTATCACTTTATATATCATCAATGCTTGATCAAGTTGTTAAACCTTTTGCAACACGCATATTTATGATTCTGGGGAAGCCGACAAGAAGAAGTCAGGTAGATCTTAATTTTCAATATTTACATCTTTCAGCACTTATTCACTAACCCCAGTCCCAACATCCGGCTGGTACAACAATAACGACCTATGTATTCTTCTGTTTCATCAACAGATGTCGCCACTGACTTTTCCGAGCTGATCAATTCCATAATTAACTACCTCACAGGCAGCCAGTGTGACACTCCGGTATAGCTATGAATGATATCGGCTCAATCATAATGTACAGTCAGTGTTCTCTGTATATGGCCGGCTCTCATTCGCTGAATATGAATTGTTATGACGTCACCAATATTTGGAGTATCTCGGATATTGATGTTTCTTACTTATGACAGCATCTTCGAGTTGGACACTATTTCTTAAGCAACTCGAGAGGTGACAATGAGAAAATTGTGAAGTGACTTGGAATCAGTATCAGGACCAAAGATAATATTTTAAACTAAATATTTTTAATTTAAGTACAAATTGAAAGGATTTTAACAATTGTTAAATATTTAACATGAACAATTTTGTGCATGATGATGTTGCGACTATTCCTAAACTTTGAAACATTACTTCAGAAAGTGGGTAAGTTCGGATTTTAATCAAAAGTACTTAATGTGCTGAGAAAGACATTCTTTAGCAGTAAATAATTACATTGTTACATTGAAAAGTTTAAGTTCAATTTGATCAGACTGAGATTATTTATTTTGGATCAGACCTTCAAAATGGAGTGTCCGTTATATTTAAATGTAAAAACTTCGCCGGGAAGTTTGTTGTATGTCAGTAACCCATACCTTGAGGAGGGTTCAGCATTTCGTCGGCATAGTATGCCGGTAAGTCCTTTCAAACTGTCTCTGTCGTCTAGTGATGTTCGAAAATCCAGCACAGAAGACATATTTCGACGAGTGAGATCATTCAAAACGACTACAAAAGGTGTTGTGAATAGCGGTGACATTTATCGAAAGCGCAGTTCAGCCGGTTCTGTTATTTCGTCGGGGTGTAAAGTGACATCGTTGGACAATACCGACAGTGATTCTTCGTCGGATCTGTCAAGAAGAGGACGGTTGCCAAGCACAACGTCACAGGACAGCTGGGCTGATCATAGCTGTGCTTCGTCAGGGGCTCCTTCTTACTACAGAGTTCTCGTTCTTGGTTCGTCGGGTGTCGGCAAATCTGCTCTCATCAACCAATTTGTGTCGTCAGATTGCTTAGGAATGGACGATCAACTTGGTAAGTATTTCTTTTAGATTCAGACAGTCGTCTTGTCTAACGTTACGCTATATACGTGTAATTGATTAGGAGTGGTCGAGCTTTATTAATTGTTTGATAAAACAGAGTGGTAGTACCAGAAGATGGAGACTGATATAGTATTGATTAATAATTGCTGAAACGAATTAACTCTATAAAATAAACTGATATGTATCATTTCATTAAATGGAGTTTGATTCGTATCTCAACATTAAAAAATGAATTAGAGCGTCCGCCTCAGAACTGGAGGTCTTGGGTTCGATCCCGGAAAGCCATTGGCGTTCAGCATATAAAGGTACCAGGACTGGTTAACCCGGTGTAAGGATAAGGTGACTTGGTGCGGTGTCATGCCACACGTGTGCGACATGATACTGTAGTATTGCAGCAGCTGCAGCGCTATACCTTTACCGAAAGAAAAATGAAATACTGTCATAGGCAAACAAACAATTAGCAACAGATAGAAACATTTAAGTAAAAGGGGACACTCACTTCACTTTATATCGTGAATTGGAGGGGGTACACTAAAGAGGAAATCTGTGTCGTATCGAAACAGTGAAAAAAAAATCTTTTTAATAATTGTCCTTTCGATTGACATTTGCGACTGAGCTATTCCCCTAATTGCGAGTCTCTTGACGTCAGTGTTTCCTACAGCGTGCACGTGTTACACCCAATTGTGGTAATAGTCAATTAGTGGCTTGTACGTCACTTGCTGCATAGAACTGGATCCATGGTTCTTCACGACTGGTTTTAGACAGACTTTGTTTTTACTTAAACATTGCTGATTCTTAAGCATGAAACCTTTATCATACTGATTGATTCCGGTGTATATATTAAAAAATCAAAAATGCTATAATGGATTTCTTCCAAAAGGCGTTTTATATAACGCCATTTATCTATTGCGTTTGTTGTATACATAATTTGTGACCTAGTTCATTAATTACTCTTGTTGCCATGTAAACCACCACCATGACTTATTTATGATTGTTATTATTATTACTAATGACTTATTAAAAAAACACACTGTAACCAAGTGTGTGAACTATAGCAACCACTAATGGGAGACAAATAAAGCAACAAAATCATACTTCCCGAAATAGACTACTTTGATAAAACATATCTGATCACAAATTAAGATACAGTGATAGCTTTTTCTAACAAATGTGTTCAAATTGTATCTGACGTTCCTGGTGTGCGTACTGTCAAACATATAGACGTTGCTTAGCAAACTATGCAATGGTCATTTATGGAAATATAACAATTATACCTACTGCACGAGGAGTAAAATACAGCTAACGTTTGTGTCATTCATAAACATACATCATGTATTTATGTTAACTATGTTTATTCGTATTCATACCATTTCTTTTAAAATGAGATATGATTAATTTAAAAAAAAACATAAATACATAACGAAATACATTACATGATTTGAATATGAGATAGTATGAAATCTATTAAAGCCAGGTCCCTGTGCATGGATATTTTCGAATGCGGATAAACTGACGTAGTTTTTAATATCATTAATGAGACTGAACATCTCAAGCCCCCGTGTCGACGTCATTTGCTAGATTTGCATATCTATCAAAGGTCATTGTTCTAACACTCATCTTATTCCTAAAGTTATATGTGTTCACATAATTATACTGTAAGAAAATATTTGCTTAGATTCATCAGTGCGCAAACATGATTATTTTGATTACTAAGAAAAACGAACAATTGTTTTTAATCATTCAAATCAATCAATATTTCTGCCACTCCAGAAGTCGTTCTATTGAATTACTTACATCACGCGACAGATCGGGTCTGTTGTCTTAGGGATACACTTTTTCTGGGATTGCGATGTGGTCAAGGACCCCCTGACTGTTTTATCAATGTGTGTCAAATCTGTCGCACTCAGGTCATAAATTGAATCCTGTCAATGGTATTTGCACTGCACTTCATTATACTCCTATTCAGAGATATAACTATTTTGACGTCTTGCGTCACCGCTTGTTCACATCATGATGCAAAGGAGTGTTATGGAATAAGAATTGTAGGGGAAATTAATGGAAATCACAGTAAAAATATGCTTTGGTAATTATGGGGACACAATAAATTACAAACATACATGTAGGCCTCTTACGGTTTCATATATGGTATCTAAGTGCCTATATAAAGCGTTAGCAAGTTAAGTGCGTGTTCTTTCTAAAATTCTGAAAATTTCCACAAAATACAACACTTTTCCAAAATTTCCTTTAAAAAAAAATACTTACACTATGTACAAATATTCGGTATTGCAGTCGAACAGAAGTATTTTATGAAACAAAAATCACAGGAAGCGGTAATCAAAGTTGCTAAAAGGAAATGTCAATTAAAACTGTTTATGACGTCAATGCACAAAAATCTCGGATATCGGAAGAATGGATTGTTACTGTTCAAACAGAAACCGATTTGGTACATCTAAAAACCTACGTCTTCATGTAGTTTTTTGCCGTCTTTCAGTATTGAAGCTGACAATCACGAAAATGTAATTCTATTCGTGTTTAGGAAAGAAATGCAAGTAGGTCGAAACAAATATAATAACTTTTGATTGTGCTACATTTTGTCCCCATTAGTAGGCAAACTACACAGGTTGAGGTTATAGTGGTTCTAATAGTGAGTTTTATCTACATTATATGACAGATCAATTTACTGAATTCTTGGCCAGCACTAGTTGCGGTTTATTAAAACGATCACCTATGAGAGTTGACTTAAAACATAAATGATGCGAAGGGAAGCTTTCAGAATGCTCCAAGTTTAGTGATTATCAGTAAATAAGTGAATGTAAAGTAGTTCCAGTTTGTCGCCTTAAAAGTTCAGAGGTATTTTCAGGAATAATCGCTGATGACGTCAGAGCTTCACCTTAAACAGCAGCTTTTCTCTGCTTTATGATATCACGTTGTCTATTATAATTGTGAAGTACATGTAATTATTGATTGGTTAAGTACTTGACTTAGGATCGAAATATGTTTTACAGCTCAGGACAATACAGTATCAGTGGTACTAGACGGAGAGGAATCGTTCCTTGAGTTCTGCAACTACCCGGATGAACAGGTGCGTAAAATGGTGCCACGTGACTAGAAATTTCAACTAACTGGTGATTCATACTGACTAGTTTGCTTTAGTTTTAAATGTAACTTTATATCCACCCAATAGTATATACTTAAAAAATATTGCAAAGTCGTAAAGATGTGGTTCCTTTGCTTGACGCTCAGCATGTAATTGTAGTTCCAGGACTAGTTGGCCCAGTGTCTGGATAATGTGACCGGATGTAGTATCATGTCATATGCCTGCAGCGAGATACTGCAGTTTGGCAGCACTATGTCTGTATCAAGTAGACATAGTCTTCATATATATGATCCCTTTGAATTTTCCTTTAGTACATAGCGAAATTCAATGCCATTGAAATATAGTGGTTTATATAGTTTGGGTCTGAGATACATGTACCGGTATGTTTATATGTATAAGTCAGTGCAGTATTTCGCGGATTATACCTATTTATAAAATAAATGATCATCTCTTCCCATACGATTAAAACATATTTTTGACAAATGCAATATGTGCTAATGCTTTATGTAATGACATTATTTCGCAAATAAAACCGTTCACGGAATCACCTTAAATGACCCCGACATCACGATATTATAGACAGACAATGAGATGACGGACGAGCCTCGATAGCTAAGATCATTATACTAGAGTTGCAATCGTTTATTGCTAGTAGCTCTCGATAGACCTCTTGGTGGTAGTATTACCGGAGACCTGTCCATATTAAACTTTACCATGCTAAATTTCTCCACTGGACTTGTCCTTTCTCCATTTTGGACTGTACCATTAAATGCTTTTGTGCGTGCTTGCGGAAAATTTATTGACTGAATTGAAAACAGTGCAAACCATGATCAGACTGCTCGGATGTGCAGGCTGATCTTGATCTGCACAAGTTGAAAAGGCAGTCACAAGTGCCCAAAGCATTGTAAGGATTAATGCTCTTGGCTTTAATTAAGCCACATCTTTATTGTCTATTTATTTCTTTAAAAGAAGATAAGGAAAACATTACTTGTTTGTCTCCATCAGGAGAGAACTTCGCAGTCTTATTTGAATGTATATATTCTTATTGATTGTTAGACGTGCTAGAATAGGGCTCATTTTCATCAACATTAAATGTTTTATTACAGTTTAATTACCAGTCAAAATAACATTCGTCTTAAAATGATGACAAATATTGTGTCACAGATGCAGGATTGTTCCAGCTAATCTCCTTAAAATAGCAGTATTACGCATCTCTCCAGATAAGTTTGAGAAAACAATCGGCATTACATTACCAATGTTAAGTATAAATATGAACTGAAATGTAAATAATTGTATCAGGATCCTATTAATTACGACATAATCAAAGTTTCATTACCAAAGTTTTGTCATATAAATGTAAATGGAAATAATTAGCAATTTCTTTGCCATAAAATGGTAAGAATAGAGACAAGCTTCGTGTTACAGCGTGTTTCGGCCTTAACCTTCTTCAGGCAATTGGCAAAAATAATCGAACACATAATATCGTATTATGTTACATATCATGTATATAATGTGTGATATTTTTTACAAGTGACATAAGAAAATGTTCTAAATGCATTCAAGTTTTTTCTAAAATGGTTCATTTTATAACTTATGTGGGAGAAAAATATCTCTAGATATATTTCAATTCAGCTGAGAACATGAAACCATAGACAATCTCACGTTGAAATAATGTGGGTATGGAGAAGTTAGGCGAATGTTATCCAGATCTCATATGTCAGTCACGGTAACCCACTAACAAGAAGGTGAACAGTATAACAACTGAAACCCTGCCTAATTTGGTTCATTAGCTACAGCTTGAGAAATCTGACAGGGTCACATGGGACTTTCGAATCATTTGAATGCAGTCTGCACTGTTATGCATGAGTATTATTGAATAGGTTGAAATGCTGTAGAGCAAATGACGATATTTTTTTTAGAATTCTATTTACAACACCACCACCACCAACAACAACAACATCAATAACAGGAAAATCAGCATTACAGCGACATGTGATTTGGAGATACCAAACGACTGACAAATGGATCTTAAGTGAAGGAAGCCCCGGATGTTTTGTAATACTCAGAATCAAGATATTTAAGAGACAGTCAAGTAGTTCTATAGCTTCCCCATAATGTAAAACTGACACTTCAAGATTCGAAATTTAATTGCGCAGGACTAGTGCGACCTTTCAGACACATTCGATTGATTAGTTTAAATTGCAGTGTTTCTTCCACACGTGAATATAATTTATTATTTTGAGCTACATTATACTGACGGTTTGACCTATTCATTGTTGTTAATGACAACTTTAGAGAATTCCTGGGGTACTTAACACGCGATCTAATAAGGTAATCTAATACAATACCTATAAATAGACATAAGAGATCAAAAGAAAAAAAGAAGAGAAGGAATAAGATATATTATAGACATGTTATTCTTTAAGATATTTTACTATTTAATCATTTACTATAGCTATACATGCATACCAAGACATGTTTATGCATTAATCATATTATCATTTTACATAAAAAATGGAATACGTTTGTAAAGTTATGACCATTAGAAAGCAAGAATGCCTTCTCACACATATAAACTACTGAGTATCAACTTCACTCCCACGACTCTTCATTATGAAAATACGATCAGAAAACGAAGCATACAGGAGATCCAACGAATCTCGTAACAGTTGTTATAAAACCGTCTCTTTCTTGGGAAGGATAAAGGAACAATGATTTGTGACATCAACGAGCGTTATGAAAGCTATAAATACATGTACATGCAGTGTTATTTTACGACATGAGATCAAATATTTGTAGTGTATTACGGTATTGTGTGGCGGATTTCCGTGATATTCTGATTCGAATTTATATCAAGGTTTCTAGGTCACTGATATAAAACAGGCTGATCATGTTTCAGAAATGTGTTCCACTTTTTAACACTGCTTATAACCAAGACGTTGCCGTCATTACAATCAGGGTTCGATCCTGGGCCTGTCCGATGTTGTAGGTACATGTAGTCCTTTCGGACACGTGTTTTTCTACCGCTTCTACTTCGACCCCCTCCTTAGGAAAGATTTATCAAGCGGCCCCGTTACAGCCAGCGAGATCGCTTTCAGTTTTATTGTGTACAAATGTTAAAAATGTTTTCTTGTCTGTCCTCAGCTCCCCGAAGAAGACATCAACGTCGATGCCTACGTCTTGGTGTTCTCCATCACTGATCACGTAACGTATCAGTACGCCGTAAGAATGCTCAAATATCTGCGTAATGTCCTCTGTACCGATCGCAGCATCGTTGTTGTCGGCAATAAGACGGATCTTGTTAGGAATCGCACCGTGGACCGAAATGGTAAATGGTTTCCTGGTTTATATTTTAGGTGACATTGATTTCAAATATGTTCCGATGCTCTTAAGGCCTATTAAATATATTTTTTGTAATATGCATTTTCTTTTAGTGAATTAATACAATTAATCATACATAATCATGATCTTAGAGAAAAAATTTCATCTTTTGATTATTCATTCAATACGAATTTTGTAAAACCCCATCTTACATCGAAAATTACGACCAGCATGGTTTACTCGTGAAATATAAATTGCATAGCTGAAGTGATCAGCCATTTAAAATGTAGGTTTTAGTTATGATAAGATTATTGAATTAGTCGATGATGTCGCGTTTTGAAAAGAAAGAGTCACTATGTTTTACTATTACATTCACTGTATACGTGTGTAATTTCAGATGCTCGCTTGATGGCAACCTCTTACAGCTGTAAGTACGTAGAGACGTCGGTCTCCCTCAACCACCACGTTGACGACCTTCTCGTGGGCGTCCTGAGCCAGATACGTCTTAAACTGAACCCTGACAAGCTTCTTCAGCACATGGAACGTCTTGGAGAAAAACGATTCAAACAGCGGAACGGCTCACTAAAAACTGCCAAAAATATAATTAATAAACTGCTAAGTAGACAGAAATCACTGTCATGCGACAATTTATATGATCTGTAAACAAAAAGTGAGCATGGATGTGACATTGATGTTTGCTCAGCAATACATGTTCCGTCTATCTGTTTCCGTCTTGTTTTTTGTTATTCGTAATGTTTAATGGTATTTTGTTTGTACATAAGACTTGCCTTGGTGAGTCAGTTCAGAAAACATGATATTGGATAGTGTATAGTGTTAGTATTGAATGTATGTGAACAGATGTTGTGTCCTGTCATACAGACATTGACTACGTTTTGCTCAAAATAATTGACTGGAAGCTAAACAAGCTACGCACTTGATCGTAAATTAGCAATTTCGTTGTTCCAGTTGGCTGTGTTCATAAGAAGATGCCGTCTCTATCTATATTCTTTATCATTCAACGAATGTACAAGAGGAAACAATGTTTAAACGTTCTCTAGATAACGTAATGTTTATGTCTATTTATGCAGGGACCAATCTTCAATGTTTCTGAAGTCACTACCGGAGCAGGTGTAACTGGAACATTTAAAGTATTATTATGTTTTAATCTAAAATATCAAGTTTTGATTTTTATTGTTTTAATATGACGGGTTGTTAAATGGAGAATGTCATATACTGTGTAGAAATTGTTGGTACTTATTCCCATACGTACATGTATGTATATAAGATTCCATATAATGTATATTTTTATATAATGAAAAAAAGGATATTTTTCAGAATGTCACAGAACAATCAGGACGCACACAAACGTCATGATTTTATCTTGTTATAATGTGTTTGCCATATGTATATAGATATACTTAGACGCTGTTTAATTGTTATAAATGTGTTTGCCGTTTGTACACATCCGTACTTGTTTGGACGTACTTTGACTTCATTTTAATTGTGAAAATCAACCATTTACTGATTTCATTCTTTGCAATATTAATATTGAAATATTGCAGTTCAAAGTATTTTTTTTCTCTCGAACCATGTATTGTAAATATATCTTTTTATATCTTTTTGCAAGGGGTAACTGAAAGCAGTAGATAATAACAGAGAAATACATCTTGATATCCTTCCCTTTAAACATTTTCAGATATAAAAACGACATTAAAGTCAGACTCTCCACCTCGTATATTTAGTTTATTTCATTCTTGATAGATTGTTTTCTTATACTGCGAACTTTATAGGTTTCATCATTAACATCCTTCTACATCAACAACAAATATAACTCAAGGAAAACCATTACCTAGAGTCATCTAGACAACACTGCGGGGGCTGTCTCGACTCAGCAATAATATAATATTGTGTCCTTGTTTGATCTACATCCTTATAAGGGATAGGGCTGAGCTTGGCAACGAGTTAACTCGCGTGATTTAATAAATCCACTGAGGTAATATAAAGATAAGGAAATAAATGTCATGTACAGAGTGTAGTTATCACTTGTGTATATATTGATTAATTGTGTATAAAATCATGAATTGTGTAAATATTCATTAATTGTATGTATAATGATTACAAATAGAGAATATGGCACTGCTAACGTTCTTTCTTCAATTTATTTCTTTCGGTCATCCTTGTAATTTGGTTTGATCTTATTCAAATATGCTGAGGCTACTAGCTTGTTTGTCCCTTTCAAGATGTATAAGACCTTATCTACATGCTGATAATACTCCTTGTTCAATGGGAAATAAACATGCATTTGAGATTTTCCCCAGTCACTGAATGAGCGAATTATACCAGGTATTGCTGATCTGGTGAGATGGTCTATCTACATAGATATTTATGTCAATACACATAGCAATAACTGAGGGACCGGTCCCGGTGACCGGCCGAGTGGTTAGAATGTCCGCCCTGGAACCGGGAGGTTCGAAATCCAGACGCTACATACCAAAGTCGTAATAAATGGTACTGGTATAGCTCCCTTGCTTGGCGCTCAGTATATAAGGGTAGTTCCAGGACTGGTTGGCCCGGTGTCAGGATAATGTGACTGGGTGTGGTATCATGCCAAATGTCTACGGCATGATACTGCAGTGTGACAGTACTATATCTGTCAAACTCCAACGCAGTGGCTTGGCTCCGCTTGGCTTTGCATCAATAACTGCCAAAATGAATTACCACGTGACCATGGTTGGTATCATGTGATACTCCGATCGGCAACACATGATACCGCAAACGTTTACAATAACCCACTGGCAAATTTACAATTACATCTCGACTTTCAAGAAAGTATTGCAACGCCTTTAGCTGGTTTGGTTTAGGGACAATTAAGCGGCCATAATCCCGAACAGCATCCAGAATGGTTGAAGCCATTTTAGTTTCACTTTCAATTTTTGACTTCCGGTTTGTTGTTGCCGTGTAGAAATAAAGATATTTACGCTACGTATTTTTTTTTTATATAATTTTGTCTTCATTATTTCTATTTCATAATAAAATAATGTGATAAAATTAAAAAATAAAATTATATTGCAAACAGCTGAAATCGAACTATCCTAAACTCATTATGGCAGTGACTGATGCGAAACCAAGCCACTGCGTTGGTGTTTGTATATCTGTCTCAAGTAGACATAGTCTCCACATGACTGAAATACTGTCGCCAGAACTTAAAACCGAAAATAAAGAAACGAACAACAACTGAAGATAATAACTGCCCCATCAACACCGCTAGTTCATTTCTTAGACCAGATAGATGCAAAATCCGATACTGGACAGCTGTTTTATGTATTATTTCAGAAAAATATATCTTTACATGAACTATTTCAATCTCCAGCCCAGAAGATCTTACAGATTTCTCTGTCACAGGCAGTTGTATAGCTGTATTTCAGCTATATCGGATGTAAACAATAATCGATTTGCGTCGTTCGGCAAGAACACGTGATAACTCAGTGTGGCAAGGACTAATGTGGAGCCAATCCATTTCGTTTAGAACTTAAAGCATGTAAGAATGTATTGTTTCTAGTGTGTCTATTAACCCGACTTAATCTTAATGTTTCTTGCGACTCCAAATGCATTTCCATTCAGGTTTGGTTTGATACATATGAATCAATTTCTATAAATAAATAAGTAAAAAGCAAATCTTAATATCCAGTTACAATATTTATTTCGAGACGTTTGCAGAAATAAACGTTTTTTCCTGGACTCGACATGCGTGACACGCAGCCCAGGCTGATCAATTTATGCTAGAAGCGGGAGTAGAAGTTTGGAATTGAAAATACACGTTAGGATAGTCAATTATATTGTTTATTTGTTTGTTTGTTGGGTTTAACGTCCCACCGACAGGCTTTCAGTCATTTGGAGACGATGTCTACTTGAGACAGATATAGTGCTTCCAAGTGCTTTTTATTGCTCACTATAAACATATCTACCACAAATGCATAGCAAAAGGATTGGGCTACAAGTTCTAAAACTTATATACAACACTTTCCTTCAAAAACAAAACTCAGCAATTAACATGGCAAATTTATTCTAATGCTGCAACGATACATAAGTGAACAAATATAATTTCAGACCGGTAGACCGAACAGAATAATCAAACAAAAAGGAAGTAAGAGAAAAAAAGCTCTGAAATGTTTTTTGTTGTTGATGAACACTTTCTTACATTCATGGTTTATACAGAATAAATATCCTCATGTACTTGTATCAAATTTATGACATTGAAATAATAATTAAATTGGATATTGGCATAAGAAACTTAAGTTGTGAGACGAGAAAAGATCGAGAAAATGAGAAAGTGAAGATACAATAGGGTCATTTGTAGGGTACGTATTTGTATTGAATCACGATGTGAAACACTTGGTTGACTATATATGTTGCTGAACAGCTTCAACGATTAGGGTTTTGTTGAAGAGAAAGTCGGGAATTCCCCAAAAGTAAAAGTTTCGTGTTTAATGGAGGTAACACACGTGTAGCAGTAAACAGCTACTGTCGTTGATTTGAATAGCATCTGCATCGAAAGAAATTGTGTTCTGCATTTTCTACCATATGGCAGTGTTCACATCTGTCAGTAATTGATAGGTGATTATTATAAAGGTCACTTTTAAGGTTACTACAGATGTTTCTTAACCGAGTATGAAGAATAGATAAGAAATTAATACTGTGGAACTTCGTTAGTTGGAAACTAAGACAACCACGTTTAAAACGGCAATTACGTAACTGTTCAGAAAGATTATTCCATGCTTTAGCTGTGGAAGGAACAAACGAATTCTTAAACAAAACAGTGAGTGCGACGAGGATGATTTATAAAGTCGTTTGTATTCCTTAAATTGTAATGTAAAGGATTATCTGTAGTTCAGGGGAAAATGGGCTGTTAATTAAATAATTAGGTACCATATTATTTTTAACTTTATATATTAAACGGCTATTTGAAAGAGTTAGCCACCCTGTCTCTCGATACAGATTGTTTAGAGAAGTGGACCGATCATTTCTAATTTATTTTTTTCAAATTGGGTGCAATTATCCCAGACTGATGAGGCATATTCTAATAATGGACGTAGAAAGGATGGTGAATTTAATTTTACGCATGATTCCACGTAGTGTTGATGAAGACGCTATTGTGTTGTTAATGTGGCTACTAAAGGTAAGGCCTAAAAGTTTATGCGAATCAGTTGGAGTTAAAAAATAAGTTGCTTCGACTCGGAAAAGAAAACTTCTGTAAGTATTTTATTTCTTTACCAATTATAAAGACGATAGCGACAGTTTCTATTATCACACATGAGTAAATTTTACACTATAACCGGTAATGCATATACACGTATAACATTCTTTGTTTAAAATGATTAACAGGAACAGAAACTTGAGCGCATACGCGTTATTCCAGTGTAAACTGTCTATATTGAGGCGGAAAATAAAGATATATATATAGTTAGATTTAGTAAATTCCCCACCCACAAACTTTATATGCCTATTCTTAAAAAAATAAGCAATATGAACTATTGTTTTTAAGCTTTTATCTTATAAATAAAAAATAAAAATCTGAATGTTTGAACGTTAAACAAATAATAAGTTTAAAACGGATGCTGTTGGTTTGTATTTTTTTTTCAAAATAAAGATGTGTTTTATCCATATGTGAGGATATTTAATAATACATGTTTAAATAGTAAACCCTAAATTAATTTTGTTTCATTTCATTTGATGTATCACCAATATAATGATGTAACATTTAATAATAATTTTATTTTATTTAAAGAAAAACAATAGACTTAATTTTCAAAAGTGAAATTTCATCCAAAACTGCTGCTACATAGGGTATACTGATAAAAATACGGATATTTTTTTCTAAGGCTTGTGACCCCCAGTTTTTATTTCAAATTATAATAGATCCGATAATATACTATCAATATACAAAGAATCATGAAATTCTGAACGTTTGAAAAAACAATGACGAAACTGTCGCAGTCGTCTTTAACGGGTTATAGCGCATGCGAAGCGAAGTATTGTACTCTACACAAAGGCCCTAATGATTCTGATACAAGAGATGACAATGGGTAAAAACTAAGAAGATGATGACAAGGATTAGGACTGATCAGAACTGGTAGATGGAGACCGTATAATTACTGATTTCGTGTGGTCGGTTTTATCCACGAATATCAACCCCCATGCAAACTGGCCATTTGGTCCGCAGAGCCAGGATAAATGAACCAATAAAATTGACTTAATTACAACAAAAAAGTGAATTTACAGTAGCTGGAAATACTAGATAAACGTCTAGGTGGCTCTACCAAATACATAAGGTGATATTGAATGTAAAGATCAGTTGGTTTTTGAACTTATTGCCAATTCTTTTTAGGTTGTCTATCATATATGAGCTGGTATCCCATTCACTCCATTAGAACTGAATATTGTTTCATTGGGAAGCCATTCTGATGGAAGTGCGAACCTCATAACATCTTATGTTTCTGGTTTAAGATGCAACAACAGCATTTATTTTATTATTTATATGTATTTATATATTATTATATATTCCGTTACGAAATATTTTCTTAAGCTGACACTGAAAAAAGACCCCCAAAACAAACAAAACTAGAAATTAGGAATAATTCTTGTATATAAGAAAATATTTTCGTTGGTACATAAAGCTGTGGTTGAATCCGGTTGAATCAGGTAATCTTATCAACCGATTTTTCTCTCATATACACTATTGGATGTGGGAGAGACTATTGAAGTGTATGTCAAAACCCGGTGCGTGAAACTTTTACTTAAGCTTCAATATTTTTGCTTAACTATCTCTATCTCTAACGAAATCCGGCGGGCTTTCCAACTTGACTATGTCTTACAAACGTGTCAAAATTCGGTTAATGTGCCTTATTTATTGCAGTCTCATTAGATCACCATTGTCTAGCACATGTCAAACGAAAGTTTCATCCCTCGAAAACCGTGTCAGAGTCGTGTCTCTTTGTCCTTTACAATTGTAGTTTATGATCCCTTATATGATTGCATAACATATATGGAGATAATATCATCATCTTTTAACCGCAATAAACGGACTAGTAGGTAGATCAGCGGTTCTTCCCGGGTGGTAGGTAGGTCAGAGGTTCTACCTGGGTGGTAGGTATGTCAATGGTTTTACCCGGGTGGTAGGTAGGCTGATGGTTCAACCCGGGGGTAGGTAGGTTGATCGTTCCACCTGGGTGGTAGGTAGGTCAGTGGTTCTACCCGGGTGGTAGGTAGGTTGATGGTTCAACCCGGGTGGTAGGTGGGCTGATAGTTCTACCTGCTTGGTAGGTAGGTCGGTGGTTCTACCCGGGTTGTAGGTAGGTTGGTGGTTTCATCCGGGTGGTAGGTGTGTCTGTAATTCTACCCGGGTTTAAGGAATGCTGATTGTTCCACCCGGTGGTAGGATGGTGGTTCTACCCGGGTGATTGGTAGGTTGTTGGTTCTACCCGGATGGTAGGTAGGTATGTGATTCTACCTGTGTGGTAGGTAGGTTGGTGGTTCTACCCGGGTGGTAGGTCGGTTGATGGTTCAACCAAGCTGGCAGGTTATTGGTTCTTCCCGGGTGGAAGATATGTTGATGGTTCTACCCGGGTGGTAGGTTGTTCTATTGTTCTACCCGGGTTATAGGTAGGTTGGTAGTTCTACCTCGGCGGTAGGTAGGTTGAGGGTTCCACCCGTGTGGTAGGTAGGTTGATGGTTCCAATCCGGTGGTAGGTGGGTTGATAGTTCTACCCGCTTGGTAGGTAGGTTGATGGTTCTACCCGGGTGGTACGTAGGTTAGTGTTTCACCCGGGTGGTAGGTCGGTTGATGGTTCTTCCCGACTGGTAGGTAGGTCGGTGGTTTTTTCCGTGTGGTAGGTAGGTTGATGGTTCCACCCGGATGGTAGGTAGGTCAGTGGTTCTACCTGGGTGGTGGGTATGTCAGTGTTTCTACCCGGAGGGTAGGTCGGTGGTTC
>CM037783.1:50783569-50833569 GCA_021229015.1 Solen grandis | reverse complement strand
TAATCGGGTTGTAGGTAGGTCGGTGGTTCTACACGGGTGGTAGGAAGGTCGGTGGTTTTTCCCGGGCGGTAGGTAGGTTGATGTTTCCACCCTGGTGGTAGGTAGGTCGGTGCTTCTACCCGGATTGTAGGTAGGTCATGGGTTTACCCGCGTGCCTTCGTGCACTCGAGGTTTCCCGCTCTTAAGGATGTCGGTTTTTGAACTGCTGTCGTAGCAACGGTATTTCTACTACTTTACCGACGACTGACAACAAACACACCGCTAGTATCCTCATTGCGACTGCTATATTCTGATACTATAGCAAATATATGTTTGCTACATTTTATCTTTGCTAATGTCCTTTGCGTTTCTTCAACTTTTGCATCAACTACTTCGAATCTGGCCAGTTACTTAGTGTTGAGTAATGACTATAATTAGTATAGGGTTTAAATTATTTACATGTGCTTTTAGTAAAACGGGAAGGGTTACAAATGTTCCAGACTAACTTAAGATTTAAATTATGATTAAGGATTATGTATTACTGATGGAAATCGAAGAAAAGATAGAGGTAAGAGTGCTTTCAATATTGAACAAGATATGAACCGAATGAAATCTCTGTTATTTAGTAGCAATTTCATGACTCTTACATTTCGAATTTAAACTCTAATTATTTATAGATTTACTAAAACGGAGAAGCTAGCTGTTTCCTTGTAGTTTGTGGCAAACACTAAATTTTAATTGAAAGAAAGATTAAAATACCATATTTGGAAACGAATATTACATATTTTAGTAAAGAATATATTGTTGGAATGTATCTATGAGATAGAACATATGTAGTCATAATTTATCCTTGCGACGGTCCATATGCCGTCATAACTTATCCTTGCGACGGTCCATATGTCGTCATAACTTATCCTTGAGACGGTCCATATGTCGTCATAACTTATCCTTGCGACGTCATTTTATTTTCAATTTTCACTGGATGCTATGTTGCATTAGAGTTTTCTTTTCTTTCGGCATGTTCACCCTCCACCCCCACAAAAGCATCTCCAACTCATCAAAGGGTTCCCGAAAATGTTAAGCAGACATTTAAATGCTGCCATCTACAGTAACTCGCGTGAACACTTGTGATGTTTTAAGACTTCTTATTATGTTTGAAATGACATTTACGCCAATATCGTTAGTATACTCTCTGTTGTGGAGTGAATTATCTTAACAGTAAAGTTAGTTTGAAGATAAATGTTACTTTTCGATCTTCTGGGAATCCTGACGTTTTCAACAAAAAAATGATTAAAGGTTCTAAAAAAATTCAACCTAATTGAGGGATGCACATGGCGACTATAAATTGCGTTTCACCTTTAAAGAGGTTTACATGAATCGGAATAAAACATTATTAAGCAGCCATGTCTCGTTCTTTGTTTGATCGAATTTTTAAAATAGTAAAATATCTAACAGCAGTATATCTCAGCGTACTGAACATGGGAGAAACTAGGAGCAGGATATTCCACGAAGACACAATACACAAAATTTAAATCAAATTGACGAAAACCACATAAAATATGGTTACACTGGAAATGGAGTATGATCTCGTGTATATTAAATGGATATGATTTTTGTTCATAAAGATACATTTGGATGATGGTGTGTATTATTACGAGGACACGATATAAACATGATTTAAATGGATATGAATTTACTAAATAGTCGTTTATATATATTGTAAATTAATATCACACATCGAGTTAATATTTATCTTTGAATATTTTTAACTTTAGCGTTAGACTCTATATGGTTTTATTACTGGTCTATGTCACGAATACCTACAAATGCATGAAATGACATACACGACTAAACAGTAATAATCAAAGTTAGCTACTTTGATATGGCAGACAAGAAACGAACAATCAATATTGAATAAACAAAAACTTATAGAAAAGACATAGGATGCATAAAGAATGAAAAATTCGAAAACTAATTTAATCAAATCGGATGGACATATATTCGTTTTATTACCAACAAGCTTGGTTTTTCGCAAGCGTAAAATGGCTGCCGAAACAAATGTAAGACGTATTAATTCATATTATTCAATCATGGCCAGATGGTCCGGTATATAGGTACAGATTCCGGGATTTACAATCCTGGGACCGTCAATTACAGATGTCCCTAAAACATACGCTCCAAAGAATAGTCTTGAGGCAACTATTTCATAAAAAACTAAATCAAAAGAAAATTGAGTCCTTTTAATTTCTCATTTAATGATGGTGTATTTTCATATTTCATTTTAACAAAATGCTATAAAATGTCTACATCAGTGTTTTCTGGGCGGTATTCAGTACTGTATATACATTACTGTAATTAAGTACTGTATATATATTAGTATGTCCAATTAAAATGTGTTGTCACTTCCGTTAGCGCATGTGAAAATTGGTATTGCAATCGAATGTAAAGCTGTGATTATAATAATTTTAAGTGACCGATATTTTTCTATGTGATTGTTTGGGGGTATCAAATACGTGAGTTGTGTTTGTTTTAAATAGTTCCCAGTGTACTTAATCATAATAAAAATATTTAATAAGTTATTAGTAGATGTTTGTATTTTTACGATGCTTTTTATATATAGACCATGACCTGCTTTTCGCTTCGCTCGTCGGTCTGGAACATTGCATATTTCATGTCTTCTGTATTGAGCTTGTAATTATACATAGTAGTTAAATTATTACATAAGTAATGCGTAATGTAACCATAATATAAAGAACGCTTGGAGTAATTAATATAGTAAAATTATCTGTGTAGTGCTGCCAAATAAATAAATAAAAAAACACTTAAAAAATCGACCTGTATGTATAAACAATATATGGAGAGGTCGATTTAAAAAAAAAAAATAATTCTAAGTTTTAAAACAAATCGACAAATCTAGTGATTTTTTTACCCATGCATTCTTCATCTTAGATTTAATGTTTTCGCTGTCAGGATTCAAAGTTTAAATTTCAATGCATCCAAAAGATGCATAAATTATATGGAAAATGCTACTGAACTGGGAATCATATTTTTTAAGCATAGTGAGACCCGGGACTAGTGTAAAGAAATTTATAGAATAATAACTGCCTATCTATATATAAATAGGCATAATATAAAGAGAGGCATTTGTTTTTATTTATTTATTCATTTATTTTTAATATGAAGGTCCTGTGTATAGACAGGTGAGATTATAAGGTCTAAACAGTAGTAAAGAGAAATAACAGGTAAGAGGGGGGGGGGGGGGGGGCAGTATGCTTATAAACCGTCCATTAAAACATTTTCTTTTAATATTTTGTTGTTCATTTTAAAAGCAGAAACAATGCTGTCGTAGGACCGCAGAATCGCAGTAACAGATAAGACCTTTGAATATCAATGTAGGATGCCGCTGCCTTTGGCGGTAGAATAATACATTATTTATGAAAATCATTAGAAAAAGATATGATTGTATAATACATATATATGTTTACATCAAGTCGTCAGATGAACAGATTGATTCGTTGTTGATTTTGCTTTTTCGCTGTTTTATCTAATTACTGTGTGCGTGTAATTTGGGTAACAATGCATGTCACAATGTTTTCCTGTGATACGTACTAGTATACGTGAAAAGCCAAAGAAACCTCACCAGAAGGTTGCAGTAATAAAGAGACGAAGCAAATTACACAAAACGGAGTCTGAATTCAAAGCTTTGATCCAGAAAAAAAAAGCATTTCTGGCTTCGAGTATGTGACGGGCACCATTCGTATTGTATACTTTAATACAATATATATAATATGAAATAACATATTATATAACTGTAAGAACGGGTAGTGTAGACTTTGTTCCGGAACCCACAATGCAACAGACATAGTGCTTCCTCACTGCGAAGTCATACCGTAGATAAGTTAACATGCTACCACACCCAACTACCAAATTGAACTACAACACCCAACTACCACAACTACCATACCTATCTACCATAACTACAACATCCAACTACCTTATCCTAGCACCAATCCTGGAATCCATCCAAACAGCCTGAGTACGAAGCAAGCACTCACAAATATATTTATGGGGCGTAGCCTCGTTTTCATTTAGAAAATGCAATTTCCTACAGCTAGAAATAATATCCGGGGACAGGTAAAATGGATCACATAAATGGAAGATTCATATAACGTTTCACCGGTTTCACCTATGGAAAACAACAAGATGAGTGAAAATATATCAGAACAAAAATAGCGACAAGAGAAAAGTTTATAGGAGGACAAATTTAGAATAAACTGTGACTTACGCGTCAAACAGGATATGGATGTAACATTCTATATGTTTTACACAACCAATTTGGATACTCTTATTAACGGTACATGCTGATTTTACGTGAATTGAAGATATTTTGTATTTATATTCAAGAGCTGTTATAAATATAAATATATTATAAATATATGCCCGTAACTCATGGTAACAGACAGAAAGCACATGTCGGAAATCATCGAGAATGGCACGACAGTCAAATGATATTGCACTTGCAATTGGCCCTTGTCATATAAGAGAAGTTCTAGAGCTGGTCGGTCCAATATAGCCACGGCTTATGTAGGGTCTTGATTCTTTCAACATACCCGATATACAAATTTAGTGCCCTCTGGCGGGTAGTAACTAAACGTGCAACTATTTGCCTTTACCGTCTTTATACAATAGGAAATTATGTTTGCATATTGCATCTTAATTGTTAATCGACGGTTGTAACAACAAAATATAATAAAAACTTCAGACTTTTGGTCCACAATAACCTACTAAAAGAAATATGGGTATGGACTATTTTCAAACATGGCTGACCCTGGAATGGAAAATGCGAAAGTAAGGTGAGTAAAACACATTTTACACGCCGTTGATGTACATTGTATTGTCAACAAAAGTAAAGCGTGTAGTATATAAATTCAATTGCATGTTGACATTTTCTATTTTACATTTAGGTAACAACCCCCCCCCAAAAAAAAAAAAAAAAAAAAACAACCCCCCCCCCCAAAAAAACACCACAAATATCCTTGCATCAAAATCTCTCAAAATGACACAATTGTAGAATTGGGGCTGTCTAAGCCTGGATGTATGTAAAATTCAAATAACGATTTGAATGCAAATATCATATATTATTTATTAACATGTCAAAAGTACATATTTTCTAGAATGGCTGGCCTCAAATCATGATGGTTGACTTCCAGGTAGAAGGCAATGCATATGGATTCGCATGAGCAGAACCACATACGAAACACATTGCAGCATTTTAATCTTATTGATACCCAGTAGATGTCTTATCCTGAGCATTCAGGTAGAAAGACTAGAGTCAAAACTATTTATTTCACTGCAGTGTTGAGACACCATCAACACCAGTGAAGGCATTATTGGATTGCTTAACATTCGCTCATCTCACAATCACCTAAAGAAATACCAGGGCAGTGGCATTTCCGAAAACAGTGCAAGCTACTGACGTCACAGTCTCTGTTTATAGATTACAAAGTGACTATAATACACCAATTATTCCATTTATTATTGACAAACCTTCATAGTTAGAAAAGGGCATGGTATCGGAGGAAGCGCTTCATGTACAGAGAATGTATACAGGAGGAGTGGGTAAACACGCCATGTTTGCGAAAAAAAACAGCACCCCCCCAAAAAACAAAACAAAACAAACAATAACAACAAAAACCAAATCGGTTTGCAACATGGCCGGCGTGAACTGCATCCTGCTGTGATTTTATCTGTTGTGAGAAAGAACCGAAACTTCATTTCCTTTCTTTTTCTGACATTCTAAGCTAGTGATGTTTGTCTTGGTTTATTGTTACATTATTTAATAACATCATTTGGTCGTTTGAAAGACCACGAATGAATTATTTATTCAGGTCTCTGTCCACAAGTCATGAACATGCCAAATATAGGATTGCTCGTCAACAGCGACTTTTATTACAGTGAGACTGCAGCTTACCTTAAATGGATCACCACCACATAATGCCTGAATTAATGAACTCGTTAGTTAATGACATACCGCTATTTATCCCACTTCGTGTAATCAGCTAGGTCTAGATGGTTATTAAAATCTTTATCAAAGAACATATTATTACCTCTTAACAAAGAACGTGTGAATATTATTATATAACACCAATAATGAATCTCGTATTATAGGGTCTTCAAAAGACACTTGCTAAACCATGGATTATTCAGAATCCATTCCAGAAAATTGATAAAAGCGGCAGGACAAAGGGACTCGTCGGGGGACAATAAAATACATTACAATATTCAGGACTTCAGGACTGTATATAAACAAGAAATATCATTAAACAAAAAATATCTTTTAAAAAAGCTACGCGGCCGTGGTGACCAGCTTGATGATTAATGTCTGAATGGTTTAACATGTAATAGATTTTGTTGTTGGTTTAATAGTTGAGTAATTCCTGTGTCACTGCAGCTCTTTGAAATACCACGGATCCAAATAATTTGTACAATCTTGGTAGACACTTACAGCCTTAGAGCATTTGCGCATTAGACTTCGTTTCGCGGGTTACAAAACAAAACCGGATGTTACGTTTTTGTTGACTATATGATCTGTTAGGGTCCAACAATCTATTCCGAAATATATGTGTTTCCTATTTTTTAGCGTTCTACTCTTTCGGTTTACCTTAAAAAGGTGCAGTGTCTTACTATTCGGGAAAAATCATTCACAGGGGAAGAAAACTTTAACTTTTAAAACAAACAGAGATCTAAAGAACTCGTGTCCGCAACTCCTGTCTTTTCTGTTGACTAATTTTACAATGACCAATGGGAATTTAGCAAAATATATAATAACCAATAGAAAACCTAATTTTATTCCGCTTCATTACTGTGTGTTTCACAGGATGTCAGGGTGAAAATAAACGGCCTAACGGCCGAAAAAGAATCGAAGATATGATAGGTCTTAAAATACTTCATTTATATACAAATACAATAAAGAGTCAATGTATAAAGCGTAGCACGAAAAACTATACCTATAGGTTATATATACTCTGCCTACAGTAACACACAAACAGTATGTGTGCGTATAGTTTCAATCCTGGAAATAGGTGAATGAGAATGAAACCAGATCAGGAGGAACCGACCCCGTATACACAGGGTAGAGAGATAAGGTCACATTCCTGGCTGGCCGGGGCAGCACGCATATGAAAAAAAAGAAAAGAAAATATTCCACTGTCTAGACCACGCTGAGCTTGCACAATACAAAGAAACAAACAATACGAGCTGGTCATTTTTGGGAAGCGATTCTTAGAACCACAGACCAGTTCGCTGAACCCATTAGCCTAATACATTGCCGCGGTGCGGACGGTCAGTATAAATACGAAGGCGAAAAGACTTCAGTACAGAACAACTGAAGACTATTTTCGTCTTCTAGGTAAGCTTAATTTATTTATTTATTGCCGCACTTTCTAAATTAACTTTTGGGTTTTGGTGTATTTATGTTAGCTTATATTTAACTGACTGGTTATATTGCGGTTATTTATAATGATATTTAAGGTTATTCAAAAGATTATTATTTTCTCTTATTGCTAATTAAGATTGTGTTTTTGCAGGGAAATATGGTTATTAATTTTATTTTGTATGCTGAATATGTTATTAATAATTGTCACTTAATTTATGTAAATATTCTTTTATGATATTATTCATGCTAAGAAATGGTAATAATCTTAAAATGTTATTTCATATATTTATATGCAATTTAGATATTATTTTTAGTGTAAAATGTGTATTTATTATAGATTGTCTTAAATAATTATATCAATAAAAGACAGAATAACTGAAGAATATTTTCGTCTTCTAGTTTTCAGATGAATCCCTGAAATCAATAGCGGTCCGATGAGTCCTCTAATTCCCCAGGACTACCTCGCGACAGATGTCATAATACATAATATTAATATTCAGAACTGTTTCGAAAATGAATCGCAGACCATATAATACATTTTATATTTCAGAAGAAAATACTTATTAACCCTTTCCCTCAGAGGAAACCATGAAAAGACCTATGCGAACAGCATAAAACCAGATCAGCCCGCGAGTAACTCGCATGCTGATCAGGTTTTATGCTGTTCGCTGCTCTTCAGTGGTCTGGAAATGAGGATTTTGTAATTAAATTTGGTAAGGTTTTCTGCAGATCAAGCTTTATGTGGTACCTATTGAGTGCGTCAAAATGAGTCTATATGAGGGAAAGGGTTAAATGATTGAAAACGTATCATTACTTGGTGATGACACTTCAATCTTCACTCTATTTCATATCAAATACATCTGACGCATATCAATTTAAGGTAAAGTCCCTGTACTGGTTCCCGCTACATTTCGGACCCCATGCTTTTCATGGAGATAACCAATGTTTCTAATGTTCCATTAGAGTACCTTGGTTATCTTGATAGAGGTTAAGTGGTCCAAGACGTAGCGGAATCATTACAGGGACTTTACCTTAATATGTCAAGACGACCCATGATTAAAATATCAAAGCATAGATCATATTAAGGCCGGAAATAGGGTCAAACTTATCACATGAATTATGTATAAGGTATGCATAATTATATATATTATTTAACTTTAACTTTGCTACATACTAAAACGATGAAAAAATTCATAATCAACTCTGTATATATGTGCAATGTATAGTATAAATCTATGACAAATTTCATACACTCATAGCCTATAAGAACTATATGATTTTCTGTGTGTCGAGACAATGTGAATAGAAGCACTGAAGTTGGAAGGACAAGATTGTCATGGTATAATTGCATGGTATAACTGGTCATGGTATAATTGGCCATGGTATTACTGGTCATGGTATAACTGTATGGTATAACTGGTCGTGGTATAACTGTATGGTATAATTGGTCATGGTATAACTGTATGGTATAACTGGTCATGGTATAACTGTATGGTATAATTGGTCATGGTATAACTGTATGGTATAATTGGTCATGGTATAACTGTATGGTATAATTGGTAATGGTATAACTGTATGGTATAACTGGTCATGGTATACTTGTATGGTATAATTGGTCATGGTATATCTGCATGGTATAATTGGTCATGGTATAACTGTATGGTATAATTGGTCATGGTATAACTGTATGGTATAATTGGTCATGGTATAACTGTATGGTATAATTGGTCATGGTATATCTGCATGGTATAATTGGTAATGGTATAACTGTATGGTATAATTGGTCATGGTATAACTGTATGGTATAACTGGTCATGGTATACTGTATGGTATAACTGGTAATGGTATAACTGGTCATAGTTAACTGGTCATGGTATAACTGTATGGTATAATTGGTCATGGTATATCTGCATGGTATAATTGGTAATGGTATATCTGCATGGTATAACTGGTCATGGTATACTTGTATGGTATAACTGGTATGGTATAACTGTATGGTATAACTGATTATGGTATAACTGGACATGGTATAACTGGCATGGTATAATGTTGTATAACTGTATGATTAACTGGAATGGTAATTGTATTTGTATGGTATAATTGGTCATGGTTTAACTTTATTTCATAACTAGTTATGGTATAACTGGTCATAGGTAACTGGTCATTGTATAACTGTATGGTATAACTGGACATGGTACAACTGTATGCTATTACTGTATGGACACTTAAACTTCGACTTCTTCACTTTGAGTGCAAAAATCATGATCCATAACATCTGGGGTTTTCCACGTATTAAGTTGGGCCACTGAAATAAGAAGAAACACCACAGAACAACAAATAATTAAGGCCACTTGATAAGTTGACAATGATATAGAATATTGGCGACCATTGCGGAAAAGGTTAACATTTCAGTAACAACATAAAAAAAGTAACAACATGATTTATAAACATTGCAGATTCCACAAGAAATGTTTGGAAGGGTACAGTACTGCTTGACATGTATAAATGTTCTATATGTTTGACGCTCATCTATGATGGAAATAATCTATTAACCAGCTTCTTTCCTTTAGTGTGTATTTTATATTTAAACGTAAAGGGAAGACGGAATTTAAAACTACTGTGTCCAATAAATGGCAAATTATGTGGTACTCGTATTATTCGGGCACTTTCAGTAACGTAACAAAGTTGTTTCAATATTATATATGAATGATAAAATAACTGAAGAATAATTTTTCTATGCAGAGCTATACATATGCATTAATTGTTTCACCCGTGGCGTCTGAAATGGTGTTGTCTTTAGGCATCCATTTAACTGTGGCAAATATCTGATTAAATTTCATTTTGCCTCATTATAGGGGAAATGAGTTAATTGTCAGCCATGTACAATTATGAAAGCAAAATAATAATCCCAACTAAATAACACAAACATATTAAAAGTTTTTAAGCAATTTAATGACAGTAACGACTCTAAAATGAAGCAATTATCGGATATTCACGTTATTTATTATACATTTAAGCCTAATAACAGCGTTACCATAACAACAAAATCTGCTCGTTAGTGTGCATGCTTTGAAGACAGACATTACGAACAATCTCACTCGTTTTAATAACGATAAGTGAATTGTTACTTAATCTCCAACCAACTCTTTTATACCTTGGTCCTAGAACGTTCATCAGAGTACCATCAAACAATTCTAAAGTTTCTATACAGATTAAATAGAAAACTAGCCAACCATATACATGTCTCATTTTTAATTCAATTCAGTTCAAAGTTTATTGGCATAAGTCAGCAGAACATTGCCATTGGTCAAATAAATTCAAACATTACAAACATGGCAAACAATATAAATGCAATTATTCATTAATTGGGATAAATTAACAATTCTGTAAATAACACAAAATTTTATGAGGTCAACTAGCTAAATGAAACAAAACGTATTGTACATAAAGAACAGAACAAAACTTTATTTTTCATTCAAGTACAATAATGTACTATATGGATAAAGAAACTAAATACAGTACAAAACGTTTGTTCCGGTTGGGATAACATGGTATCTTGATAAATACATTTGGGAAAGATTAAAGCAACCACAATTAAGAAATACCAGATATCAACAGAAACAGTTATGTTGTTGTCGTATGTGCAATGGTTTCATTTCTGAGTTGAAAAGCACTATGAATATATTTTGTTATACTAAAAATTACTCTCTTATTTTTTGAAGACATAATACTTTTAATTTTTTGCAGCGTGGACCATCTTATATTTCCTACAAACTCATAAAATAAAATGAAATTCAGGTTACGGGCACATTCATGTTACAAGCTTCACATAATCTATTTTTTCGATTTATTTGTTTGTACCCTTCTAGCAATCTCAATTTCTTAATCATGAGAACTAATTCTAAAGCGGGTTAATTATTTTCGCTGTGTTTCATTTGAAACGTACTTCAAAATTAGATTTAAACTTAGAATAATAAAACAGTTTTGGACCATCAATTACTCTTGAATACCAATCTTGTTAAATTGGTCTCTCTGCATGTTTTTCATCAAAACAAGTGTATGGTTAATATTAAATGGTTGATAAATGAATCTTGATGCCCAACAAGAAACATTTAGATTACACTGTTCAAGATGTATGGTACATAATGGTGAAAAACAGTACTCAAGACCTTTAACAAAAACTTAAGAGATCTTTCATTTCCTAATATACTTAGATACTTAGAGGGGCACGACCTAGTTCACCATATACTGCATGTTTTTGTTTTTGTTTTTTTTGACACTAAGTAGTGATTTACAGAAACGGATATGCAATTTATCAATTTCTTTGAAATTGTACACATCCCAAACCTCAGAATTATACAGAAGAGTAGGGATAACAATTGTGTCGAAAATTTTAAGTCTAATTTTAATATCAAAATTGACTTATCAAACATGTAAAGAATATTGTGGTAACCTTTAAGAGAGATGACCTAATAGCTTGAGTCATAGAACCAGCATGATTAATTTAGTACCATTAATGGAATAACATCACTGAAGTAATAACTTGAATTTAATATTGCATATTGGTTTAACAGAAGAAGAAAAATTATGTAGTTTGTTGCAAAAATTACTTTATAACATGAACGTAGCACTGTACTATAATCACAGTCACTTTAAGCCTTTCACCATTAATTGCATTTGATACTTGTCTTAACTATTTGTAACTTTAAAAATAAATAAATTTTAAGACCCACTGCCATTGTCGCTCATTAACAGAGCAGTCTATATATCATATGGTTGTTTAGCCAGGTTGAAAGTTGAAAGGATCAATTTTCATTTTGCAATTATTGTTGAGTAAAAATAGGTATTTATTTGTGCAAACTTTTCTATATAGAGTATATTGGGAAACTTGTCAATACCGTTGGGCCTCATTTTCAAGGGATCAACTTCATTTTAGCATGAATATGAAGCGACAATTTGTGCCAAAGAAAATTTAATTCTTACCATTGATTTTAGAGGTGATGATTTTTTTTCAATAAAATTCTCTTGGTTATCATGGCAACCTGAGCTCTACATGGATCAAGTTTATTTTAGCAATTTTGTGACGGATTACCAAAGGATCCTTCATGTCTAGTTTTTATTAATTTCTATCTAGCCGTTTCAGAGGAGATGTCTTTTAAAGAAAATTGTTGAGAGCAAACGACACACAAACACCGGAAGCAGGGTGATCTCAATGACTCACATTGAGCACGTTGTGCGCTTGTGAGCTAAAAAATTGAACATTATTTATTTTTATTTTTCGGGCATTTTTTTTATTGTTATGAACGATGCATTTTGCTATTTCATGTATATGTTTATAGGCGGATCTATTTTCTCCTATAACGGAAACTCAGTTTTAATGTATATATTGTAACTTAAAACAGATATTTAAGAAAGGATCGTGTTTTTTTTTCCGACTTAAAAATCCTTCCTAACACACCATATTTATCAACATTTTTTTAAAGTTTCATTGTAAATCCAAATTGTACAAAATATCAAATGCATTACAATAAACATTGCAATAATAGGTGACTACTGAAGAGACTGCTACGTTTGTCAAATATGTCTAAACTATGCTTAAAATACATGCATACATATTATCGTTATATTCTTTTACTTTTTACACAACATCGGGTCGGCCTTAAATCAAACCCATTTTGCACCGGTGAAATGCCATTTCATTAACAAATAGGCTACCAGAGCAATCCCTCTACGCTTTTAGGATTTGCAATGAAACTCGTATTTTGCACAGGTTATTGTGTTGGGGATAAGCGTAGATTCGACAATCGACGTTCAGCTAATTACAGTAGAACCCAAGTACATAGACTTATCCGGGTAGAACCAATGACCATCCACCATGCACATGTGGAGCATATAAACATGTAGATACTTAGTTGTATAGTGTTGATTTACCATATCATGTAGCTTTGAACATGGTATATTTTTAAAGGGACACAGCAAAGAAGAAGAACAATGGTGAATTTGAACCAATTTATCTCCCTTTGTCAAGTTCCTTACATCCTAAGAAAGCCGTAAACTTAGCCTTCATGTCAGCTCAATCTGTTGCAGACTCATATTACAGCTGTTGCATACCATTTGTTTAAGTTCGGTAAGTATTTATTATATATTTTTTTTTATTTCGATATAGCTAAGTGGATAAGTGGCTGGCAGAAATATACCATCATACCAAAGTTTATAAATAAATAACACCAAAATAAAGAGGCATTCAACACGAAGAAGGTTTTAATAAAGGTAGGTGCCGGGCCTGTGGCGATATGTTGTTAATAGAATTTAAGCAAAATTTACATTGTACTTGGTGATAATGACATTGTGCTTGGTGATAATGACATTGTGCTTGGTGACCATGACATTATGCTTAGTTTCAATGCCATTGTTCTTTGTTACAACGGTGTTGTCTTTGATGACAATTGTCATTGTGCATGGTGACCATTACTACGTGCAGGCTAACAGGTTAATTTATGACTTCTGCCTTGTGTATCATTGCAGAACTTGAAGTACCAATCTATTTGATAATGTTCAATGTTCTAACAACCCATCCAACATTAAACTAACGCTTACCCGCACGCACCATCGCCAAGCACCAATCATAATGTAACGACGAATGATATAAACCGTATAGTGTTACGCAGCATTCTAGCAATGTAGTAAATTTAATAAACGAGCATCAAATTTTCAAGCGATGCCAATAAACCCAGTTATTTACCCGCTTTGACTTGCAAAAATAAGGTCGTTACAAAAAAAGAAAAGAAAAAAAAAAAGGATCTGCTTACGACACGCATTGGCCCCTCCCCCTCTCTCCCTCTTTTTGTCTTTCCTTCAGTTTACAAGATATTACAAGATATACATAACAATAATTTTGTAGGTCAAACCGGAAGTTGATTTCTTATATTTTTTTTTCATTTGATAAACCCAAAATAAAATACCCGTCATTTGTTGTTCATTGCTTAAAATAAAGACAATATGTGAAACTAACTAGTATATGTTTTGTCTTGTTTCTTAATGAAATTCCCGAAATTCAGCCCCTTTTCGGTAATTACGGTACATTTTACTATTACGTGTAACAACTCGGAAGCGGTGCTACAGTAAAGGATTTTCAGGCTGTGATGAAATCCAGCGTTCATTTTTGGCTAAAAAATTCTGCTACATTATCAACGAAATCATCAAAGGATTTGAAAATAAAGGTATAATACGTTTTCATGTACTAATTCGTTACAATAAAATGTATTATATTGTGAGTTTTATATATATTTTTTAGTTTTTTGGACTGTCTATCAACTGTCATGGTTCTGTGCGGGCAATTTTCATCGCACATATTCTTGTGAAATGTCAAAGCTAGGAGGTTGTAATGGTTTATTTGATAGACCCCATTTTTAAAATATACGTTTTTTCACTTTTTTTTTTTACTAATCTTAGGAGAGAAATAAACCAAAATGAGCTGATCCTGAAAAAACAGGTTTCAAGACAAGAATGCTTCATATGCAAAGTAAAAAAAAACAAAAAAAACAAAAACAAAAAAAAAACAATGATTTTCATGTAAACTGCAAATCTCGATATCCATTGTTTAGTTCCTGTATAAGGCACCATTCCCCCAGCAAAAACGTATGCCCCCCCCCCACACTTTCAAGCAAAATTCCCCTTACAAACAAAAATGTAAGAGCTCACATAAACAATATGGTCAAGTGGTAGAATGTTGTATACCATTTGCCGAACAAAAATACTAGACGGGCCATATTGTACATTTTTACTTATATATTAAAATCATTGCAGTATGTGCAGTAAAAATTGCTTAAAATCCCCCAACAGGAGAAAATGACACGAAAATTCCCCCTTCTGAAGGTAGAGGTACTGTTCCCCCAAAACAGAGAGAGAGTCCTGAGCACACATTTATTTATTATCTACAGTGTTAAGCTTTCTTTTTCTTTGAAAGAGAAAAGACCACAAATCAAATTAAATGTACTGTATTAAGTATATTTTACTTATTATATGAAATTGTAGTTTGTGCTTGACAGATCATACACACAGCACACGTGAAACAAGCAATATTACTTTCAGTGACAGTTATAGTGAAGAAAAAATGTCAATGAACAATAATGTTTGAAAAAAAAAAAATGAGAATATTACACTATTTTGATGGTATTCACCTCATGTAGTGTTGGAATTTTGAATTAATCTGGGTTTAAGTTTATATTTCTGTTAAATATTTGCACTGAAAATGTGAGCATGTTAGAACTTATTCATACTAATGATCATTATTACTTCTTTTCAGATTGCAGAAAGTAGACAAAGGTGTATGCTGTCATTTCAAAGTCAGCCGTTTGCTGAATGTTGAAATAATTTGTGATATCTTAAATGTAATCTTAGAATATCAATAAACAACTAAAAATATATTGTGTCATCATTCAATGTGTGCGTGTGTGTGTGTAAATGAAGATTATTGCATAGATTAGTTCAGAAAATGGCACTCAAAGTCAATGTTAATTTACATTAAACACCAACTTAAATTTCACACATGATTTTTCTTTAAAAATAAATATTAATTCTTTGCATTTGCATTTTTTCACTGCTTTTTAAAAGACACACACTCTCTCTCTTTAGCATTGTGATAAACGTGTATTTGCATGTTTCTGTGTTGACTGCACTGATATTTATTTATGGGAAAAAGATAGCTCGATCAGGAAATGAAATGAAAGAGGGAGAGCGAGAGAAAGTGCATGCATTTACATCATTCCCAGCATATTTTAACAATTATCTTGATGTACAAAAATAATGTAAAATATGAGTGGAAAAGATAAAAAAGTCATTTCCATGACATTTTTAAGGAGTAATTCAGATTTTTATCCCATGTTAGTGAAATGCAGACGACAACCAAAATGCAGCATACAAAATCTCTCTCTCCCTCTCTGGTAACTTTTATAACGCTCCTCATTGACTACACATCCTTCCGATTCGAATTTTGTAACCGTGTCAATTTCATAATGACGCAATGACAGTGGCTAAAAAAAAGACAAGAGTGTGTCAAGAACCATGGAATCAGGAAAAATTCTTTATAAACAAACAAAATGACCGCCAATTGAAAAAAAAATGTTGACGTTAACGGACTATATTGACGTCGTTAAGGTGTCGTTAAGGTGCAGGAATGTGATGCGGTGGAACTCCTACTGTAACTGAATTATATTTAATATATTTAATATCAAAAATGATTCGAACCCGTGACCTCCCCCCCTTTTTGGGGGGGAGGGGGGTGGGGGGTGAGATCCCGCCTACGGAATTTCAGTCATTTATAGACTATGTTTATTTGAGACAGATATAGCCCTGCCGCACTCAAGCAATACAAATACGTTTTAACGACTTTGGTATATAGTGGCCGGTGATCGAACCCACGACCCTTGATTCCGGAATGCTTAAATCACTCGGCCATCGAGACCGCTAAATATGTAAATAGTTCCAAAGTTCCAACTACAGGGGAATTTTTCATCATTTAACATGTATAACAGAAGCGGAAAAAATGAGCTTCCACTGGCATTCGAACCACATACCTCTTTTATATTAACAGGTAACTATACAAACTGAGCTATGAAGGCTCTGTGATCGAACCAGCCAGAGAAACTGCTTGCCATAAGACGTTTTGAAACGAAGCAGAATGCCATTGTCACCAGGCACGATGCAATTGTCAAGAAGTAGTGAGCGACATCAGCAAACATAGGGATGCTTGAATTTCATAAAGCATGATATCCTTTTTCAATAAAGAACAATGGAATGAAAGGAAGCACATTGCCTTCAAGCAGAATGTAAATGTCACTACACATAATGCACTTGTCAAAACGAACACACAAGAATACAACCAAGCAAAACGACATTGTCATCAAACATAATGCCATAGCTGACACCAAACATGATGTAATTTTTGCATAATTCTAAGCAGATTGCCGAATAAGTATCGAATTAAGGATTTCCACACGCTTCGTATGCGTGCGTGCGATCGTGTGTGTGTGATAGACTGAGAGAGAGAGAGAGAGAGAGAGAGAGTCCAGTACATATGGAATGTCGACGATTATAGATCATTAAATGTGTGGATTACATATCGTCCATTGAAAGCCATAAGGGGCTATTAGCCTTCTTTTACATATGTTGATAGTCCCTTCTGGCTTTCAATGGACGATATGTAAATGCATAATTTGCATTCCTCTGTAATTACAGGCCAGTCGCGAAATATCTTTTCTAGTTAATGGAGAATAAAGAACAAAGTTTTGAAAAGATTAAAGTTAAAAATGGATTTTTCTTTACAAAAAAAACAACAACAACAACAACAACAAAAAAACAACAACAACAAAACAAAAAAAACATATGTAGGAAAATGCACTGTGGTGTAAATCCAACTTCGGTGTTTAATACCAAATTACATGTTTGTTTGTTGGGTTTAACGTCCCACCGACAGTATTTCAGTCATTTTGGAGACTATGTTTATTTTAGACAGATATAGAGCTGTCACACTGCTGTATTACGCCGCAGATATGTGACATGTGGCACACCCAGTCACTTTATCCTGAAACCGGACCGGACAGTCCTGGAACTACCCTTATATCCTGAACGCCAAGCAAGATAGCTACAACAGTACCATATTTATGACTGTGTAAGTCGCGGCCGGGGATCGAACCTACGACCTCCCTTTTCCGCCAAACTACACATATATGTATGTTGGTGTTTTGGTGTTGGGACTTGCAGTTCAAGTAAATATAATTGGTAAAACGGAACGTTATCTGGTATTTTTTTTAACAGGTTCAGTCAATATCAAATTAATTATCAACGTCGTCGTTATCACCATCATTATTACCAACATAATCATCATCAACCAAAATCAAGATAATCTGTTTTATAATCGTCATCATCATCATCATCATCATCATCATCATAACGTTGATGATAAACTATTCTAGGGGTTCAGGTTTCCTGATGGTCTTTCAATACGTCTGCATAAGATTAAATACGCTTTGATGTTTTCTGATATTGATGCATTTTCATCACGTGACTTTATTTGACATCATATCGATATAATTATCCTATAATCCTTTTTATATCATTTTTTTTTATTTTATAAATCGATTTATTGACAACGTAATGAATTCATTTTATAGCAACGATAAAAGAAGTATTTTTTTTTGTATCAAGAGTGATATCAAGAATTCAACTCAAATGAATATCGGAAGATCCATTTTTTTTTTACATCAGGAATCATGTCTTTATATCAAAAGAATTGCAATAATAATAATAATAAACTAATTACCGCCAAACGTCTGGGCTTTTTTTTGACACAAGGCTATGCTGATTTTCTGGTAGGCGACCCTGGGTCGCTGATTTGTTCCCTGGTAGGTGACCCTGGGTCAATGACTGGTTCAATGACAGGCGACGCTGGTTCATTTATAGGCAATGACTCATATGCTGTCCAACGACTAACTTGATGATGGTGTTATTGATGATGCTAATGATGATGATTTTATGATTTTGAAGTGGTGATAGTTCATCGAAGTCAGGTTAACAAAATGTGCATCGTAGGAAAACACTATGATGATGAACACGATGTTTGGTTGACACCATAGTGCATTGTAGGATAACATTATGATGTTGACCACCGAAGTTGGGTTGACTTCCATAGTGCATCGTAGGAAAACACTATGATGATGAACACCAATGTTGGTTGACACCATGGTGCATTGTAGGATAACATTATGATGTTGACAACCGAAGTTGGGTTGACACCATAGTGCATCGTAGGAAAATACTATGATGTTGAACACGGATGTTTGATTGACACCATAGTGAATTGTAGGAAAACACTATGATGTTGAACACCGAATTAAAGTTGACTTCTATACTGCATTGCTGGCAAACACTATGATGTTGAACACGGATGTTTGGTTGACGCCATGGTGCATGGTAGGAAAACACTATGATGTTGAACACTAATGTTTGGTTGACACCATGGTGCATTGTAGGAAAGACTATAATGTTGAACACCGATGTATAGTTGACGTCATAGTGCATCGTAAGGAAAGACTATGATGTTGAACACCGATCTCAGTTGACACCATAGTTAATCGTAGGGAAACACTATAATGTTAAAGAAACATTTTGATGTTGAACACCGAAATTTGGCTGGCTATAATGTTGAACACGAAAATGGGTTGAAACCATCGTGCATCGTAGGAAACACTATGATGTTGAATACAGATGTTTGGTTGACACCAAAGTATCATAGGAAAACACTAAGATGTTGAACACCGAAGTTAGGTTGACTCGTATAGTGCATTGTAGGAAAACACTATGATGTTGAACACTGATGCTTGGTTGACACCAAAGTACATCGTAGGAAACACTATGATGTTGAACTTCGATGTTGGGTTGACACCAAAGTGCTTTGTAGGAAAACACTATGATGTTGAACTTCGATGTTGGGTTGACATTAAAGTGTGTTCGTCTTTTGGTGTTGACGATCAAAGCACCAATGTGCATTACAGCGGTACGTATAATTGGTAAAACGGAACGCATTTTAGTAGTATTTTGTATATTCTATCTATTTATAGTTTTAGATCATCATCATCATCACCTATCGCCAAAGATGGCGATAAACTGGACGAATATCATGATATGATGATCATCATGAGGAGGAGGGTGTTGTTGATGATGATGAAGTTTTTGTTGTTGATCATACATGATGATTCACCAACGCAACGGCTTTTGTCCTATTGTTTTGTTAACATCAAACATCGAACGCAACTCAAATTTAATGTTGAATTCGGATATTAGATTGACACCACAGTGCGTTCCTACAGAGTTGAATAAATAATCCATATCATATATGTGTATAACAATTATTAGAACAACATGAATATATTTTATTAGGCATAAAAACAACAACAATGATAATAATAATAATTATTATTCTTATTATAAATATTGCTTAAATCCAAGTAAAATGTAGAACATATTCGGGAATACCAGGTCTGTATTTCTGAATATATTGACACTCTATATTTCTTTCTTCTTCATAATAATGTTAATGAAACAAACATAGTCACTCAATCGTTATATTGATAATTATTTCACATACATATTGATCCCCACGACCGGCAGTATGAAAAGGAACCAGCCGACCATATCATCCGCGGGTGGATCGTTATTTGTACGTGTACTAGGTGTCTTTATGATATTCAGTCCGGTATTTACACATGGTATGTTGCATACGACTTTGACATTTGAATGGGTAATTCAGTGTGTTGAGGGTGTAAAACAGGAAGCTAGACACGGCTCGTTATAGAATAGGATAAATACTAACAACTGATACATACCTCAGGTGAGTGAACGTTTCGTTTGTTTGATCGGGTTTAACGTTCAACCAATGGTATTTCTGTCATAAAGGGGTTTTCTTTTATACATTAGACATATATGATATATAGTGCAGACTTTCCATGATATCAGACCGTAGACAAGTGGCATTATACCACACCCAGTCACATTATCCTGACAACCGGCCATCCAGTCCTGGAACTTCAATTATATTTGTTGGATGCTAAGCATCGTAGGATCTGCGAATCGTTAAAAATTGTAAATGATATATGGTAATAACCGCCAATTAATACAGTAGTAGCAGGTGCTGGTCACCATATGTTATATCATACCTGGTCTCGAGGTTATAAAACTTTTTCCAGCTCAACTCAGTTTGAGACTGAAACTTGGTTTGCTTATTTTATGTCTATCAAAACAAATTGAGTAACTTTGATAATGAATTTATGTAAATTGTAGTAAGGGCCAACTGTGGAACAGAGAAAGTAAAGCAGAATTTGAAAAACTTAACTGACTACTACAATTTAACTTTGAGCATAAAGTCGAGTTGAGCACGAAAAATGTTTATAACCTCGGGGCCAGATGTAAAATATGCGATATCAAGCCCATTGTACAATGTCACATATTTCATCAGGAATAACGTCCGCAATATATGTGTCACATATGTTCATGTTTCGATTTAAATAACACGGGGAACATTGTTAAATGTCTAGACTCACGTGTAGAAACTCTATACTGCTAAATAATACCCCGTGTGTTAAGCGATGTGTAGAAAGTCCTATACACCCTAATATACTATATACGACCGTCATAAATGTGTGTGTTTATTCTTATTTCATTTTTATAGTGTGAGACTATCGTCAAGAGCGTAGCTGGCTCCAGTGTTATGCCAGTATGCACGTGCATACCTATGAAGTTGTGAATTTTTTTTATATGAGCAATACATATCCTGATCAAATGACAAAACAATATGAATATTGCATTAAGCAACACTCCACCATTTAAGTGTTTGTGCCAAAGACTTAATAAACAAAGATATGAAACTCCTTTAACAGTCAGAGAAATATTATTTTGTCACGGGGCAGGTCTCTGAACTTTGCAACCTGTCGAAAAATATATGGAAATATCAAAGAGAAAAAAAAAACTTCTTATGAAAGTATCATTTTTTTTTCTAGTGCAAGAAAATATTTTGTTTCATTAATTTTGAGAATTCATTAATATTTTGATTTAAATTCAACCATTGTAGCAAAAAAAAAAAAAAAAAAAAAAAAAATCTACATATTTTCGCTCGACTATACGAAGAATATGATGGCTATTGTTGTCGCCCTTGCGTCGGCGTTTGCGTTGCAGCTTTTGGTTAAAGTTTTGCATGCAAGTTACTATCAACCTTATATCTTAGTAAACATTTATGGTAATGACTTGAAAGTTTTGCATGTAATGGAAAATGCATGCAAGCTACTATCCAGCTTGTTTAAATTTATAAATATGTTCAGGGGCATCAGACAACCAAGGTAGATAACTCTTGACTGAATAAATATAAATTATGGCCCCTTTTCAACTTAGAAATTTTGGTTAAAGTTTTGCATGTATGGAAAATGCATGCAAGCTACTATCCAGCTTGTATCTCAATAACTATTTATGGTATTTACTTGAAAGTTTATTAATATGTTTAGGGGCATCAGACAACCACGGTAGATAACTCTTAATGGAATATATTACAAATTATGGACCCTTTTTATCTTAGAAATTTCGGTTAAAGTTTTGCATGCAAGGTACTTTCATGCTTATGTCTCAGAGTCCACGCATGGGATTGATTTGAAACATCTTTAATATGTTTAGGGATATCATACTATCAAGGTAGATAACTTTTGATGGAATATATTGGCAGTTATGGCCCCTTCTTCAACTTAGAAATTTCGCTTAAAATTTTGCTTTCAAGGTACTTTCATGCTTATATCTCAGAATCCACGCATGGGATTGATTTGAAACATCTTTATTATGATTAGGGGTATCATACTATCACGGAAGATAACACTTGATGGAATATATTACAAATTATGCCCCCCCCCCTCCAAGTTAGAAATTTTTGTTAAAGTTTTGCATTCAAGCTTCTATGCAGCTTATATTTCAGAAATTGTTTATGGTATTGACTAGAAAATTGTATTCAGGGGCATCAGAAAACCAAGGATAACTTTTGGACTTAATTTTATACAAATTATAGCCCTTTTCTAACTTGGGTTTTGCATGCACCATGTTATTATGCTCAGTAACTAGGCATGGGATTGATTTAAGACTTCATAAAATATTAAGGGGTATCAGACTATCAAGCTATATTATTTTTGACTATTATTATATACAGGGTATGTGAAGGGCAATAATTGAAATATATTTCATTTGATTAACCAACAAGCATTTTGAATGGTCGAGCGTGCTGTCCTCTGACAGCTCTTGTTGTTCATGCAGGGGCTTCTGTATTTTACATAAAACTTTTTATATATTTACTAATTTTAATATATTAGGTATCATTTTGAAGGTGAGTTATTGTTCTTTTTTAAGATATGAATTACTTTCCAGCTGGCTTGCGGTAGGTCGGTGATTCTACGCATTCGGTGTCTTCCTCCACCTGTAATTAGCTGGACGTCGCAATATGACTAAAATACTGTCGAAGCGACGGTAAACTCAAAAAGTCAAGTCAAGTCAAATATCTCAAACAGAATTGCAGAAATATGCAAACGTGACTTTGCGAGATCTGGACAATCTACCGCGTGATTTTGAGTGATTTTGATTTCTTGCCAATCTTTGTTATCATAGGTCTTTGGTTTGTGTATATCACCAACAGTCATTTAGCCACGCCTCTGCCCGTATAAAGAATAAGTATCGTAAGTACATTCATAAATGTCAATGCCTCGACTGAAACAGTGCCTACGTTACTTAAATGTAGTTGACATCATCACATGACCAAAAATGAAATAGCGGTGTTATTTTTATAATTAGGAGGAAAGGTCAAACGGAATCACAATCAACAGGGATAGAAACATCATGTTTGTAGATTTTGGAAACGTCAAGTATTCCTGTGTTTCGTTTGAATTTTAAAATAAGGGAATACTATGTCTATATAGTCTGGCATCGGTGTTTAGAGAGTTTCCATTTCTCTGACATAATTTCAATGTGAATTAGATAGGAAAAAACATAAAAAAAATATTAGCCTTAGATGGGTCTGCGTCAGCTTAAATTCAGTCCTAATAATATACTATATATATACTTATTCTAGAACAATAATTTTCACAATTAAGATATGGTAAAAAAGAATATCAGAAGAGTGATTAGATTATTTTTAATATTGTATTACTGCACAGTGTATAGGAACGTCACATTTCACGTGACGTCACGACGTCATATGGAATAACAAGAAATCGCGATGTCGCGATGTCGTTCAAAGACATCATTTTTAATATTTATAATAACTGGATATGCAAACTATCAGTTAAATAATTGATTTTTAATTTTAGCTTTGTATACTAAAAATGTCTACGTTTAAATGTTATGAACAAGAACTATATTTCTCAGGCGATTTAATTACTATATCGCCTTTATCGTATTAAGTTAACTTTGATGAGAGATTATGGCTAAGTGTTTGATAACTATGCTAGAATGTAAAACAATGTAAAATTTTACATTAATTTGATAGATCATGGCATAACACTAGAATGTTTTGAAGCATATTTTGTAATAGTTATGAAATAGTGTATAAATACTTCTGTAGCTGTTTTTTAATCAGACCTGCAAACACTTCGGAAAAACTCAAAATCGCGAGATTACGATTTTCATATCCGACAATGACATTCATGTGGATTAAGGAAGGCCTAGGTGTCTAGCAGTTTGTCTTGTGTTCTGAAGTGTGGATAGCATGAATATATACTGGCCCCAGTCCCTTTCCACGCTTTAGGGCCAAAAAATCTTTATTGCAAGGGGACTGTCTATATTATTTAGGCAGCAACAACAACAAACAAACAAAACAAAATAATGTAAATTTAGAAATAACTTGGCGTAAAAACAGGTATATCCCCGCCCCGAATATTTGTCGGAGGTTGTTGAACAAAGAAAACTATTGAAAGCAGAATTCACGTGTATTTGTTTGTCGGAGGTTTGTGCAGCTTTTCACTGGTTTAAACCAATGCATTTCGGGCTGTTTTGCGTCATGTTAATTATGGCATTTGTTAACGGTTTCGACAGAATCAAGGCCTCCTTAGTTTGCTCATACTCAGTGGTTCAGACTCTACTTAGTCTGTGTGGCAAAGAAAATCCATTGTTTCATATACCACTGAAAGCTCAGGGAATCAATATTCATCAAGCCATACATTTTGTACATGAATATTCATGAGGTAAAGGACTTACGGTTGTTGAACTGTATAACTGTATAAACTGTATTTATGCAATTCCAATGTGTAGTTATTACGTTATACAAAAGAGGAATTGTTCGACAAATATATACAAGTAACACATGGTTTCTCTTATATTCGATGTAATTTAGCCATCTTGTAACACCTGTAAAATATACCGTCCCCGGTAGCCGAGAGGTTAGAGCGTCCGCCCCGAAGCGCGTAGACGTGGGTTCGGTCCCCGGCCGCGACATACCAAAGTCGTAAAAAATGGTACTGTTTTAGCTCCATTGCTTGGCGTTCAGCATATAAAGAAACTGACTGGCCTGGTGTCAGGATAATGTGACTTGTGTGGTATCATACCACATGTCTACGGCGTGATACTGCAGCGTGGCAGCACTATATCTGTCCCAAGTAGACATCGTCTCCAAATGACTGAAAAACTATCGGTGGGACGTTAAACCCAGCAAGCAAACAAACACCTGTAAAATAACTTTCCTCGTAGCATCTATATTGATAAAAGAACAAGTTGAATTTTGTGTCGGATCTGGCGCCGTTACAAAACATCAAAGTGTATACAGAGTATCACGGTTATTCAGTAACCATTCAGAAGTTGTTTTATTTGTATTTAAAAATAAATTCAATAGCACAGTTTCCGAGAATTAATGGTAAATCTTTTGAAATTGGATGAATCTGAAAATAGTAACATTTCTGGGGAACACCGTATAGTGGGTTCTTCGTATTGTTCAAAAGTCATCAACTCTTCTTGGGGAACCGAGGCTAGCTTCGCAGCATTACAAACGAAATCGGTATTTTAACCCCATTTTAACTACATGGGTTCAACTATTTGCATTTGAGAGTTATCCAAATTATTTTTCGAGTTTATGTTACGTGGCGTTTATACGAAAGCTTATAAGGAAGACGCTGTATTCCTGCGATGTTCACAAAGGGACACGTGAAAAGCATGGTATATGTCTCTAGGCTGTGACAATGCAGTAAAAAGTGAGGCTTTTGACGTAATTCGTGCCCGATTCAATGTTAATGTTGCAACACCAATATCGGGTAACGGATTATACAGTTGTGCATTTTGTTAGCACTATATCATAAGTCTTTGATTTGTGATCTGTATTTATAGCTCACCTGATCAACCTTTTGTGATCACCCTGCGTCCGTAGTCCGTCGTAGTCAGTCGTGTGTCGTCAACAATTTGCTTAAAACGACATCTCCTCTGAAACTGCTGGACATAATTTGATTAAACTTGGAAGGGATGATCCTTGTATGAGGCTTCATAATAGTTACTAAAAGAAACTTGATCCATGTAGAACTCTGGTTGCCATGGCAACAAAGAGAAAAAAAATGAAAACTTTAAAAATCATCTCCTTCAAAATCACTGGCCAGATTTCAAAATGTTTTAGTACAGATATTCCTTGGGTTACCCTCTACCAAGATTGATAAAATTATTATGATCCGTTAAAAAAAACATGGCTGCCAGGGGCGGGGCTAATTTGCCTTATATGTAAATAGTAAAATCTTTTAACGACATCTCCTCTGAAACCGCTGGACAGACTTTCATTATACTAAGCAGGGATGATCCTCAGGTGAACCTTCACAAAAGTTGCTAAAATAAACTTGATACATGTAGAACTCTAGTTGCAATGGCAATAGTAAGAAATGAATTATGAAAACTTTAAAAAGCATCTCCTTCAAAACTAATGGCCAGATTTCAAAATGTTTTAATACAGATGTTCCTTGGGTAACCCTATACTCAGGTGAGCGATTCAGGGCCTCTTTGGCCCTCTACTTTTTATAATTCGTTTGTCATTCTTGTGGAAATTTGTTTCATTCTGCTATGCAGTTCGCAGTAAAACTATTATTGTTCATAGCAATTGATAGCTTCCATTAATTAGTCCATTCTGCATTATATTCCAGTGCTGCAACTTCCCCTTTGAAATTAAAAACATACAATAACAGACATGAGTCCTTTTTAATTTAATCTTCTTCTTTCTATGCCCCCGAAATCTGTGATCGGGGGCATATTGTTTTTGCCCTGTCTGTTTGTTTGTTGGTTTGTCAGCAACTTTAACATTGGCCATAACTTGCAGACTATAAAAGGTATGGACTTGAAAGCACGCATTTCAGTAGTTAACTTGGTACAGCGCTGGAAGGCGAATGACCGTCAGAAAGAAGATGTAAATATTTCATAACGGAGACCGTGCCCGACCCCAGTGGGGATCGAAGCAACAACACTCGGCTTCATAGCCAAGCGCCATCAATGCCGGTTTATTTATGCGAGACCAATTTAACCCATGGTCCCTATCTTGTGGTTGGGCACTGGGACATGATATAACTCATATCTGTTCAGGCGAATCCCAACAGTAAAAATCATTCCCGCGATTATTTATTAAAAAGACCATATTTAGGTTTTCGCCTCTGCAGGGCGAAAACCTATTGTTCTTCTTCTGTTGATTTGTTTTTTTTTTTATTTTTATTATTTTTCCAATTCCACCCATTTTTGTGTCCAGCCTAGCGGCCAGATGAAAAAAGCTACAGCTATGAAATTTTGGGCATGGAGTCATCTTTATCTGAACATGTGCCTAAATGGTCAAACTTTTCACTTTTCTTTCTGATTTAGCCACTAGGGGGCGCAATGCATGTAATCACTGTTTTGCTAATAACTCAAAAATTTGAAACCTGATTTAGATGCGGTTTTTTACATAATGTTCATTGTTGACAGCCCAATCAAATATGATGGAAATCTCATCATCGAGTACGGGAAAAAAATTGTTCTAGGAGAGGTTGAATGTTCGAACCTTGGAAAAAAGTGAAATAATGAGGGTAGGTCTACGAAAAACCTTCTCACTTTTGTTAGAGATCAGATAGAAGAATTCTGTTTGCTGCATACGATTTGCAAGACATATACGCACAAAATATATGGGGTGGCGAATTTAGGAAATGCGTGGTTTGTCAACTAGAAAAGGTCAAACTTCACTAAATTTTAGGAAAAATTAAAATTTCAAAAACATGTTTTTGTCGCTCCTGACTTTATTTTCTGTTCATTCTTCATGATATTTTCACACAATATGTATTGTTATGTTTGAAAGGGTCTCACAATAAAAAAATCAAAAGAAATTTGAAAAGGTCAAGGTCATATTACGATTATTGTGTTTTTATTCGGCCACAAATAGCTCCAAAACTAAAAATATTTCATTGAGAGTATATGAACAAAAGTTTTAGTTCTTAAAGAGCTCTTTCCAGTGATGTTTAGTTTTTGAAGATCGGACTTGATCTTTTCATTTTACGGCAATCCAAAGTTTGATCCTTTTTTGGAATAATTGTTATTCAGTTTTTATGCTTAAAATTGTGATATATAAGAAAAAGAATGTTCGATTAGTGCGACTTATATACTTGTTTGAACTATTTGCTGCATTTCTAGGTACCTAATTGTAAAATTTTTATCATTTTTTTTTCTCATTTTGCCGCTAGATGGCGCTTTGCTTAAAATCACTCTTTTGCCTATAACTCAAAACGTTAAAGTCTAATTGAAATGCGGTTTTCAGCATTTTTTCCTTGTTGACAGCACCACAGAATGTGATGTGATGTGATGTGATGATAGGGTATGGGGAAATATTTGCGCTAGAGGAGTTTGAATGTTCTAACATTCAAAAAACAAAAACAAAAAAAACAAACAAAAAAAAACTGTGCAAATGAGAGTAGGTCTTCAAAAAACCTTTGCGTTCTGTTTCATATTAAAAATTGTGGCTGAGTTGAAATAAAGTGTTCAAGTTGATTAGGTTAAAAGCGAAAACCAAGATACCGCTTGCGGTTCTAGTTCGATTTGTTCCCTTTTGCTTATATCAGGTGTCTGACTACATTTTAGACAAAGTAGATATTAATGCAGATTCTTTATCAGGAGAAAATATCGATCTACCACTAGTTATTGGATATATATCATATAAACTGAGTATGAGCCTTCATGCATAAAGTTCGTGACGAATTCGCTGAACCATTTGCCTCATAAATATGCATGTACAAAATTTATGACAGAAATTCGAAAGGTATGATGAAAATATTTTCTTGTTGTGAAGACTATGTAGAATATACATTTTTTTTTTTATAAGAAGACAGATTGGATCTTATTAATATAGGCCCCACTAGGGGCTGATCTGGGTCTGTTCTGTTTGCCGAAATGAAAACATGTCAAAAGACATGAAGTTTTCTTCATCAGTTTATATGGAATGACACTTTTGCCAATATTTGATTACATTTTTATATCAAAACTTCATTTCACCTTCTATCATTCTTTTCGATATTGATCTAAGACATTCAGCGCGGCATTTTATAATAAGCTGTTACAAAACTGTTGTTTATCAAACAAAACAAAATAAAAAAAAAAACACACAAAAAAAAACAGCAACAACAACAAAAAACATGACGAATTAATCCTCACCTTACTGTTTTGTCAACATTAATAATGATGAATTTTCTTCAATTCACCTCCAAGCTGCAGTTTCATTGTTTCATTATATTGTTTCACTGATGGGCCAGTTTGGTTTGTGTACTGGCCCTAGTTCCTTCAGTAATTATTTTAGAAAACCGACAGTAATTATGATTCCTTCATAAATTACGTTAATGTCAGAGACAAAAGTAATTCAAACTTATTCTTGATTACGCACAACATATTTGTTTTATTGTATGTTTTGTCTTGTTAGGGTTCTTTAATAGGAATATAAATAATTTATTGAATTTAGTCATTAATATTGATCCCCAGGGTTTGGTAGTCTCATATAAGATTTGGTTTCACAAACTGCAACCGATTAATCGGAGGCAAAAATTTAAGAACGATAATCGATGACTTGACTAGACTTGACTATTTGAGTTTACCGTCGCTTCGACAGTATTTCAGTCATATAGCGACGATCAGCTAATTACAGGTGGAGGAAGACCTCGAATGCACGAAGGCATCCGGGTAGAACCACCGACCTACCGCAAGCCAGCTGGAAGGCTTCCTCACATTAAATTCGAATGACCCTGCCGGGATTCGAACCCACGAGGTAAGGGGCTGAGTGAGTGTTTAAGTCAGCAACTTTACCCTCTCGGCCTCGGAAGTCCCTCACATTTCTATGAAGCCATAACTTATTATTGCTGCGAAATTTAAAAAAAAAATGAATAAAAACACGATTCTGGTAGGTTTAAACTTTCATGTATTAGTTTATCTTGTTGTCTTATAATGAGTTGATCAGATAATGCTCTTTAGGAATAGATAGTTGATTTTTCCTCACTCATCAGTTCGAAATTTCTAGAAAAATGTCTTCATACATTAAACCCTAATCCTTATTTAATAATGAATTACCTCATGTTTTATAAAATTCCATATAAACATGACCGGCTTGAGCAAATAAATCATATTGTATTAAAGTTCTCCTGATAATGATTTTGAACTTTTACTTTTTATAACCCTATTACTGGAATAAACCATGCAAAGAATCAATATACACATGTCATTTGTTGTCACCCAAATGGATAATATTCGATCTTTTGTCAAGTATTTGCCCACCAGCTGGTGTTCTTTATACAAACATTTGACGTAATCCTAAGTTTTTATGTACACAAATAAGACCGTATATGGATGTGTTCATGTCATAAAGAATTGCTCTACATTGATAATAGATTTAGATAAGAAAAAAAAATTTTCTAAGCCATTTCATCTCGACTTAAACTGTTTACCAGATGGTCTATCAGGAATGATTAATGCTTTAACCCGTAGCATGAATTTAAATAATACCAGCATGCATTCCTTTTGGAAAAACAGGTTCAACGAAAAAAGTGTGTTTGCTTCTTTTTATATCGGAAATCTTTTACTTATGATAACAATACGTAAAGCAGAACCAGGGCATGCATTTCATGAACGGCATCCGATATACCACATGTACCAATAGAAAATATCAATTTACCTTATCATTATGCAATTTACTAGCAGTTACCGGGTAACGGTGTAACTTGCCATCTAGAAGGTATAAGCTACAAACCACCCTCAAATAAGGATGCGGTATAAATGGAACCACGCCACGTTTAGAGGTCAGGTTAGAGCTGGCGGCTAGATGTACGATCCGTTATCTTAATTCTCATCCTCAGACTTTCCCATGTTTACAAAGGCATATCTAACTCGAGTTAGATATGTGTGTGTGAAACTGAACGTTTATATTCATTGATTGTAATATATCTTCTACACAGGTAACTTGGAAATGGAAATAGTTGCTGCGACATTAGTTCAGTTATACAGACACATCAAGCTAATTATAGGTGGTAGAAAATCCGATTGCACTAAGGCTCCCGGTTTGAACTACCGACTTGTACCACAAGCAAGCTCGAAGGCTTGGACACGTGTAAATTCCGAGTAGCCCTGCCGGAATTCGAACCCACAGTGGTTAAGGACTAAGTGGTAATAAGTTAGCGGCTATAACACATTGGTCACGGAGGTCTCTCGATCTGTAAGTGCGGACATTTTTAGGTTTTCGTGGACTGCAACGCAGCCGCGAAAACCTACTGTTCTTCTTGTGTTTCTTTTTCCCTTTTTTTTTTTTCCATTATTATTATTCTTTGCACTTTTTTTGTGGCCGCTGTTGCGGCATGATTAGAAGTGCTACAAATATGAAAATTTCCATGCATACTCACATGTATCTGAAGTTGTGCACCATTAAGTTTGTTTTTTATTTTAGTACTAAGTTTTGCCGCTAGGTGGCGTTTAGCATCAAAACATATAATTGCCGATAACTCTGTCATTTGACATTTTATTTGTATGCAGTTTTTGCATTCTGTTCTCTGTCAACTGCCCCTTTAAATATGATGAGTGGCAATATCCATATCTTTGAAAATTTTGAGCTAGTAGAGGTTGAATGTTTGAATCTTTGAAAAAATCTGGCAAATTAGGGTGTGTCCACGAAAAACATGCCCATTTTTGTTAGAGATTAGATACGCTCATTCTGTTTTTTGAAATTGATTCCGAAGATCTTTGCGCACAAAATATATGGGGTGGCGATTTCAGAAAATGCATAAAATGGCTTTCAATAAGCGGTCAAAGTGCACTAAAATATGGAGGAATTTTTTTTTTGAGAATAGGCATTTTTTTAGTTTTTTGATGATTCTGGCATTATTTTTTAATCAATCTTTATGAAATTTTCACAGATTGTATTGTTTGTTGTTTCAAAGGACTTCGCAGTTTCAAAATTTAAAAAAATGCAAAGGTCAAGGTCATATTGCGATTATTGGTTTTTTCTTTGACCTTAAATATCTCAAAATCTAAAAATATTTTATCGAAAGAATATGGGTAAAATCAAAAGCCTCTAAAGAGTACTTTTTGAAGAAATTTAGTTTTTTCAGATCGGGGTTGATTTGGTTGTTTGGTGGCAGTTTGAAGTTTGGTCATACTTTGAACTGATTTCAAAGCCTTTAAAGTTTAAATGTGTGATATATTTTGTCATCATTGGAAAAAAGAATGTCTTACCTCGTCAACAAAAAAAGAATTTTGCAAATCTGTCGAGAATTGATGAATTTATAGAGAATTTAAATACATGACCCAGAATAAAAACTGAGAAAATTTGACAGAATGTGCTTCACTGGATACCTATGTTCTATAATTAGAACTCTGCTCTGCTATCTTTGCTCTTTAAGTTGGGATGTAACAGGTCATGAATGTATGTGTAAAACTAGCCTACTATCTCACTTCCATTGTAGCAGGTAATTTAGTTATGCATCAACCCATCAGAGGTTTTACACACATAGCTACTGTATTGGTTAAAGACTCCCTGCAGTGATGACCAGATATTAACAGGTCTGATCACAGCAGATGGGGGCCTGGCTCAGTGGGACATCACATTCCTTTGGAGATGCCTTTAATTTAAGTTTTGGTCACAGCTGAATTCACCAATGAAGAAAATCACTAAGATATATAAAGCATTTTGCATTTTGTTGTTTTTCTGGTATTTTAACTTGGCTGATCAGGTTTGAAACTGTTGATCATCACGAAAACCGGTGCATTTGCAGTATGCAAATCTAGTTATATTTGATGCTACAGAAATATAAATTATATCTTATTAAATACCTGAATGAGTTGAAATAAATATATTTTCTGACATCTTTGAGACATTGCCTACTTTAGGACCGTTAACTATTCTTGGGATAAATACTTATAATGAAATAATGTTATACGAAATAAGCCGATTACTCTGAAAAACAAAATATTTATGAGTGCTGATGTTTAGACAAAGCCACTTGGATATATTAAAAACCAAATACATGGACAATTTGGCTAGTGTCAAAGAGGTTATAGCCAATAGTGTTAACAGCGGGTGTTACTTATTGTCTAAGGTTGGCATTATTTAAATTCAATAATCGCATAGATATATGATTGTACAAAAGCCCCCCCCCACCCATCCCCGATCCCATACACGATTCATGTCAAGACAATTATCAACTGGGATAGAAGCAAGTCATACTTAAAATTATATTGTTATTTAATTTAAGGATATATAATAACCTGTATCGAAATACTAAACTCTAATAATGCTAAATCTTAAGTTAAAATAAGTAACATTGTTTTTAAGGCTAACAGAATTCGTGAAGATTTGTTGAATGTTATACATTGATGAATTTGATATCGATAATATGCAAATGGTTATAAAAAATGATCTGTTATGTATATATTGATGTTATATGGCACCTTCGAATGAACACTTGCACAAACATAGACACTCTTAATCGATATATTTGCTTTTCAAGCGCATTTGTGAAATTATTAGCGTGTATGATTTTACTCGCACTTTAATATATTGCTTTTGAATGTTTATCAATATCAATGTGTGTTTTAAACACAATTAAATAACTAATTTGTAATTTTTATCAATAAAACGGTACTTTGCTGGTAATTATTGTATTAACCAAAAGGCATTGTATACATTTGCATGTAATAAACTGGTAATAAACTGATAAAACTTATGTTGGTTCTGCACTTGGTGGATCGAGCATATTCTTGACCTTTTCCTAATCTATTCCATCTGATTGCGTCAGGAAGAAACACTGGCCCTTTTCTGATCCTCGTATAAGCGTATATAAAGAACCTTACGAGGGACGAGAGCGAAACTAGGCTAACAGCAAATATTTATATTAGCACTTAGCCTAGTTTCGTTCTCACCCCTCGTTTAGTAGATAAGTATCAAACTTAAATGTATCAACTATCTAAACAGTGACATATACTGAAATTATATACATGTTTAATGATTTCAGAAAAACAGTGATGGACGTGTATGGAGTGATTCTAGTCATACTTGCCCTGTCTGAGACTTTACAGGGGTTCGTGTCGGATGATCAATCTGGGTTCTGTGATGGAGACGGACTTTGTGACGAAAAGGAAAGTAATCGAAATAGAAATATTAAAGAGATTATCGATGCTAAAACTAGATACTATCGTGATAAAATTCTAGAATATCATTCTAAACACGGCAATGGCCCATCTGCAGATTCAGATGCAGAAGAAATAAAGCAGTACATGGATGAAATAGACAAAATCGTCAAAAGTGTGTATGCAGACCAATTTCTACAAGACGATAAGGATGAAAGTATATATGCGGAAAAGTCTAATTTTGAAGATGCTGCAGAGGATGACGATACCGAGGATACAATTTCTGAAGAACTCGTCCATAAAAATAATCATTTTGAAGAATTGAATACAGACGAAAATGATGAGGAAGAAGAGGAACTTCAAGATTTAGGTTCTCAGAATAATGAGGATGATGATGAAGATTATGTGTTTTTCAAATTTCCACCTTTGACAAGAATTGATCCTGGTGAGGTTGGAGACGTTGTTGAAGTAGAGCTAGAAGAAGGAGTGAAATATAAACGTATTACTAAATCTAAAACGCCACCAATATTTGGTGAGTAATAGCTTCTACCATCACTAAGTAATAGCTTCTACCATCACTAAGTAATAGCTTCTACCATCACTAAGTAATAGCTTCTACCATTACTATTTAATAGCTTCTTCCACCATTTAGAAATAGCTTCTAACATCACTCAGTAATAGCTTCTGTCATCATTATGTAATGACTTCTTCCATCACTAAGTTATAGCTTCTACCATGACTTAGTAATAGCTTCTACCACCACTATGTAATAGATTCTAAAACCACTAAGTAATAGCTTCTACCATCACTATGTAATAGGTTCTATTACCACTAAGTAAAAGCTACCACCACTAAGTAAAAGATTCTAACATCACTATGTAATAGCTTCTACCACCACTAAGTAATAACTTCTACCATCACTATGTAAAAGATTCTAACATCACTATGTAATAGCTTCTACCACCACTAAGTAATACTTCTACCAACTCTATGTAATTATGACTATTGTTACTAATAGACCGCTTTATAACCATGGCAAAATTGTGTTTCGTTCGTAGGTCGAACGCAATGAATATCGGCAATGTTTATATTGTCACTGTTTAAAGCAGTTATAATTACGGTGCACCGTTGCGCAAATTTTAGGACAGTGTAAATATAACGAAACACCGCTGACTCACTTTAAATTCGCGGTAAAAAACTCAACAATAGCTTTAAACGAAAAATCAATCAATTATCGCGATTATTCGCTAAGATTTAAGGGTTTAATTGTATTTATTATTGGTTGGAGTTGCCGAAGATTTCATCCGACACGCGCCTGATCTGGTTATGTCTTGTACGTGGACGAAAAGAGGGAGTAACTTGCATGTTTTGTACAGCGAATGAACGATTGGCCTTAAAGGCGCCCAGACCAATAGAGACGGCGTATAGCGACGATCATGAAGTTCCTGAGGTGGTAAAGTTTGTTGGGTAAAAATGCAGTTTCTGTAAAAAAAATCGGAATTCCCCGCTGCCAGGTGAGGTATTTGAATAATGCAAATTGCATGCAGGAAATGAGCCTCGACAGAAGATAGGGTCCGGTGATGAGCTTAATTAAGTTCTGGCATAAAAAGACCTGTCGAAATTCCTACTGTTTGCGAATGAACAAGATTAGACTGAATCGAGAGATCAACAAAGCCAATGCTGGAAGGGTAAAATGCATTTTTATTTTGTTTTACATTTACGGCCATTCCTGATACTTTGTGTTTAGCTTGGTGGCTGAAAATAGGTCTTGTGGATCATGAGCATGGTGTTTATATGATTGGAAATAAAATTTATTCTATGGTGAAATTGTCACGTAAAGCATTAACTATTATCTGTGAATGGATAATTACTTTACATACATCTATAATGGTTTGAATGTGGTTTCCCATTGGGTTTAAAAGAAAACAAAATGTTTGCTGAACAGGAGTTCAAGTGGGCGACAAGACGGGCCCATTTCCCACATATAAACAATAACAGCATGTAACTCTTTGAAAGCTGTTAAGTTTCTTTCAGGAATATAGTTTCAATGGTTGTAAGTCATTCAGAATTATGATTTGGTGCACAAAGACAGTGAGCTACATGTAAAAAGAAGTTCTGCGGCTTGGGGAAAAGATTTTGGGGCCAACTTTGACGGGACAAATCCTGCTTTTAGCTAGCAGGGTGGTAGGAAAACGGTAGAACAAAGGACATCCCGTTTTTTAAGTATTTTTATTTACAAATGATTCAAGGCAACTTTATCTTACAAATGATTCAATCAAGGTTGGACATTTATATAATATAGCAGTTAGTTTGTCTTGTTTAATCGATTCAAGGAGCTGGCCCCAGAAGCTGGACAAATCTGGTGCCCATGCTTAACTCTTGAAACATCTTCAGGCTGGAGCCAGACAGTTTTCGAGTACAGGGCTACAGCTAGTATAAAACAAAATATTTATGAAGAGTTAAACATGCTTCTTTACCTTAGGGTTACTTATGATCTTTGTCAGACTTGGCCCAAGACTATGCCACTCGGAAGCATTTATTTCTCACCCTTTTCATAATTGTTTGGCGTAAAGTACTGTTTCTACTCATTTTCTGTAATAAGATTCCAACACAAAATATATAACATGTCTTATGGCTCATCTAGTTTGTAGTTGTTAAAATGATGGCAAGTTATCATCGTGCATAACCTTTGAATGACACTAGATGGTCACCTACATAGTTGGTTTGACTGATACCATTGTAGCATGTTGGCCACTTTGTAATTTTCAGGTCACAACATTCCTTTCTAAGTAGCCTAACTAAAGCAATTTTTGGATTTTTCAGGTTTGTGAACTGGTTTTCATTTCTACTTATATGGCCGATACCCCATTGTCGGTGCCAGAATAAATCATTTAAGTCTGTCTCAGAAAATCAACAAGTCCAAAGTGAAGGCCTGATCACTTTCACAATAATAACACCATGATGTCGCTTCCAAAGGTAATTGTTTTGACTCGCCTGTACAAGATAACAATTCAAGGTTGTGCTTTCAAAAGGCCAGTAATTGTTTTGACTCGACTTTATAACAATTCAAGGTTGTGCTTTCAATAATAATAATACTATAATAATAATAAAATAAAAAGTAATAATTATAAAAATAAATAAATAACAAATAAATAAACAAACTACGCATTTCACCCCTACAGTCTGCAAAAGATCATGTTCTGCAGGGCAGGAAATATCAGATAACTTAAAATACATAATTATTATTAGAAGCTATTCTGCATGCTTTGTCATAGCACTGCCTGATATATTTTTCAGTTTTATTTTCAGATACAGTCAAATCTATCCGAGCGGTCAGTGAAGTAGCCGCTAAACAGAGGATACAGCTAAATGGAGGTTAAACATATATCATAAAATGTTATATTTTGGTCATACAAAAACTGGCTGCTGAATGCAGGTTGACCACTTAGTGCCGGTGGCTCTTTGTGCGGCCTCAATTGTGTATGGCTTCTTGGCAATTCTTCAGTGTACTGGGATGTAAAGTGTGCAGTATTTTGGGAACATTCTTCCGGATCACGTAAATAGCAGACATCAGTTGGCCACGTATGCAAATGAAAGGGAGACAACTACAACCTGAGTTCCAGTGGCCACATAAACAATAGATCTTAGTAGAACACTTGGCTTCCAATGATACATAATCAAAGCGCACAATGCGCTGAGAGACGGCGACGGGATAATTAACATTATAAACCAGAGTTTCTGAAGTTATTGAAGCAGTCACATGACGACAAAAACTCCCCCCGCTGTTGCTACAGAATTTCTGTTTTTAACATAATAATCCGGAGTAAAGGTCATGAACCTTTCATTCATAAAGAGCTGCATACCTAAGTAGGTCATTCTCTTTCTCTAGTGCTAGCGAATTCTATCTGTTGTTTTGTATATGTAGAAATTGACCAGGTATTTGATTATTTAAGATTCTAGAATGTTTGCCTATCTATTTCCAAGTTGAGAAATGCCCTGGGAGGAACCTAACTCGCCATCATGCAAAATATTGTGTGGACTACTTTAGGTCAATTACATACATACGGAACACTACTTTTTCTTTTTACAGGCGTAGATCTTCATATACGTAAGATGGGTTGCTGTTCTGGTTAAAAAATGTCACGGATATTTTTTTCACGCTTAAAATTGATGCTTCCAATGCAAAATAATGGCAAAAGAAAACATGTTAACAAACAGTAACACACTAAAAGCGGTTACGGTTATGATTTAAACGTCTGTGTAACATATTCCACTCGTATTCGTTATTGCAGAATCGCAATGCATGGATCCGCACTAAGCGCGGAGAGGTACAGTTAAAATTGTTGTGGAAAATATGCAAATTAGCAAGGCCTGATTTCGTTCTTCAGCATAAGACGGCTATCGCCGTCTAAAAACTGACAAAAGTGTTGCGGTGGAGCTTAGTTGTTAAGCTGTTCCATGAAAGAAGTTATCCTTTCTTTTTGAACATTGCTTTATGCTACTTCATGTGTAATAGCTTTACTTCTATGATTAATATTGGCCATAACATATATATATCGGTTGTTAAATCATAACTTTTACAAAAGTTTAATAATTTTGGATGCTGGATTGAGCACAATAGGGAATTTTATTAAGAAAGGGAGGAACTCAGATTGTATTTTGGAGAAAGGTTACATCTGTCAGATTGGGAATATGATTTGCTTGCTTATTTTGAACACTGGAAAGGCTTTAAAGAAAGTTTTATGACTGAAACTTGGTCGGAATTTTGGGGCGAACTTAGTTCGTGTGGCTGAAAATTTCCGGGGAAATGCTTGAAAGGAATCACCCACCTGTATTCCTCACCAGCCTCTAATAGCCGGTGCCCTCATCAGCCTCAAATGGCCGGTGCCCTCATCAGCCTCTACTAGCCGGTGCCCCGCCAGAAGGTTGTCGTTATGGTATTCCAAGATTCTACTCACACCAAACCCACATCAGATGCATATGGTTGGTGAAACTCAACCAACACTACAGCAGATGCCTATGGTATTGGTTAGTGCACCCCCTCCCCAACAACAGTTCTTTTCCGTTTTCATGTGATAAGCGATGCAATCAATGGATCGGTCAGCAGTCAGTTCTTTACCCTTGTCCTTTAAAGCATTTTCCCCGGAATTTTCAGCCAGTAAACAGTGACAAATAAAATTAACAAGGGCCACCTGCTGAAGCGTTACTGAAAAATAAAAAAAAACGTGACGGACAGAGAGACAGATGATAGAAAAATGCTCGCAGCAGGTGAATCAAAAAGGATCTTGCCAGAATAAAAGTTCTGATAGATATAAAACAGGCACATAATGAAGGAAAATAAAGGAAAATTACAAAACGGACACATAATGAAGGAAAATAAAGGAAAATTACAAAACGGACACATAATGAAGAAAAAAACTAATCAACAAAATATGTCCAGTCATAAGACATGTTAAGTTCAAATTAGTGAAAATGTGGTAGTACTTGTAATTTTACCACGAATTACTAGAAGCACATACACTCGGGGCTGGTATATCAAATCTATACCTATCCCTGTTCGAGAGCATGACATATCTGTTGTGATTTACAAACCGGAACCATCTTATTATTTCCCTATCCCTCTAAGAAATATCCTAGCAACGAGAGTGGCTGCTTATCTAACAGCATAACTCAGGACAGAACAACAAATTTCATCTAACACATAACCAAACAGTATCTCAGTCTTAAGAAATGTATGACCGCAAGACAAGTGCAGCCCTTGGCAACTTAAGCATTATCTAAATAAATGCTTGCTTATCCTTGCATATTACGAAAATTCGTGATTCATTCAATTGACAGTGACTACCAACCTCCGCACCGTAAAACCCGTATTACGGGCATCCTCCACCTGTATTCCTCATCAGCCTTTAATAGCCGGTGCCCTCATCAGCCTTAAATGGCCGATACCCTCACCAGCCACTAATAGCCGATGCCCTCATTAGAGGCTGGTGAGGGCATTGGCCATTTGAGGCTAATGAGGGTACCGGCTATTAGAGGCTGGCGAGGAATACAGGTGGAGGATGCCCGTAATACGGGTTTACGGTGCGGAGGTGGGAGGTCACTGTAAGTTCCTCTTTGGGCATTGAATAATTCACTGAAAGCATGAAGCATTTCCCTTGGGTTTTCGCTCAAACAGGGGCCATAACTGCCACACATTGTTATTTTCATACGTGAGGAAACTGTCTAATGATCTCATGTATTATCTGTTATTGTTTGATCAGCAGTGAGGTTGTTATGCTTGGAAAATATTATAAATTTTACTCTAGTCAACTTTATTAAATAGTAAAACATACATGTTGTTTGGTTTCAATTTTACCCTTTGTGTAATTATAGCTTCTACAACCACTAAGTAAAAGCTTCTACCATCACTATGTAATAGTTTCTTCCATCATTAGGTATGTCTTTTGTCATCATTATGTAATAGTTTTACCATCACTATGTAATACCTTCTACCACCACTACGTAATAACTACTACCATCACTATGTAATAGCTTCTACCACCACTATGTAATAGCTTTTACCACCACTAAGTAATATCTTCCACCACCACTATGTAACAGCTTCCACCACCACTATGTAACAGCTTTTACCACCACTAAATAATAGCTTCCACCACCACTATGTAATAGCTTTTACCACCACTAAGTAATAGCTTCTACCACCACTAAGTAAAAGCTTATACTGTAATAGCATCTTTTATCATTAAGCAATGGTTTCTGTCACCATTATGTAATGGCTTCTACCATCACTAAGATATACATTCTACCATCACTTAGTAATAGCTTCTACCATCACTCTGTAATAGTTCTTCCATCATTAAGTAATGGCTTCTGTTATCATTATGTAATGGCTTCTACCATCACTGCCAACATCTACCATGTTTCTATGAGTTTTGCTACTAAAGCGTGTATTTCTTTGAGATTAGCGATGAGAAATTCTAAAGCATTATCATTTGAATATGTTCTTTCCAGTTCTTCCAGACTTCTTGTCTGGCGAGGAGTGTGATCACATCATTAACACAGCCATAGAGAATGGACTAAACACTAGTAAGATGTTTGGAGCTGACCTGGAGAACCACGAGACAACCAATATGTCAGATATGTCCAGGATCAGTGAGCAGACCTGGCTCTATGAGAAAAACCTCGGCAACAGGTTTTGGGAGAGACTTCAAAAGAGGTAAAGTTTTGTTTCCCAAGCTTTTCCCCACCGCTTCGTGTAGTTAAGTAGGAACTATATAAGAACCACGCTTGTCACGAACCGTCACTTCCGGTCCCATCCTGTCCCGTAACATAGCATTAAGTATTGTACCTATTGTTGGTGATGACTTCACACTTGGAATGATGATTTATTATGATAAGACCAATAAGAAGACGAGGGCAGATAACTGGTGAGGATTGTAAGAATCATAGCCCCTTCCTGTGTCAAAGCAGTATGCGGGGGTATCCTGTGCTACATACGTTAGTTGAAATCGATGCACTTTCAGTATTAACTCTTACGAGATCAAACGCAGTTGAATATCTTTGATTTTGCTGGACAAAACTTTATAATCCATCCATTAAATCAGAGTATATTTAGTTTAAAAAATATAATTATTTAATTATTGTACCTGGCTGCATAAAGCATATGAGAAAGAGTAAACTACAGACAATAATATTAAATTTTTATACGTAATTGCTATAATCATTAAACTTTGTTGATAACCACATACATTGAACAGTATTATGTACACTAGAATTGGTTTTCAGAGTATCAAAACTCATAGAACTTCCGGTTGGGATGATTCAAAGGTCAGAACCGATTCAGGTACGAAGTTTTTAATTTACAGTCGAACTTAGGTGACACGAACAGGCTGGGGGAACAGCAATTAGTTCTAGTCATCGGTGGTTCGACCCAACCGTGGTTATAATGATGTACATACATGTATTAAAAAGATTATTATTTATTATTAGGCCTTCTTTTAGCACTGATCGATTAAAGTAAATAATCGTCTTTGTTATTTTTCTTATTCTAACATCGGCAAAATAATATTAAAGGTATCATTAAATAAAATAAACTTATCTTTGTCATTCTTTTATTTTTTAAATAAGATATAAATCCATTAATCAGTAGCTGGCAAAATCAAATTGTGAAAGCACAAACATCAACGATGATATTAATTTCGTTCACGTACATGTATACATACATCGGCCAACAAGTCGTAACATTTTCTGCATACTACTCCGTTTACTTTTTTTTTTTGCAGAAAAAACTACCGTGAATAATCCACAATTATAGCACAATCTGATAACATAAATATCAGCTTAAATGACACAAGTAACATTTAGCAAATTACTTTAAAAAATAATAAATGGCAGTGCCAATGTCACAATCATTGAAAAACACGTTGCACCGCAGGTTGCAATTAAATCTTTAGCGAACATCACATGTAGGGTGTTAATTGGTTCGACCGATACGTATGAAATGCATATAGCACTTTAAACCTTGGGCCGGAAATTAAGTTCGAGAGTTTTAGTCATCAGTGCTCGACACATCCCAGGTCGAACAATAATGAGTAAAGAAAAGTTTTGCCGGGACTTTGAAATGTGTTCGAGTAAAGTATGGTGTTCCAGAAATCAGTGTTCGTGTCACCGAAGTTCGACTGTACTTTGTTTCAGTGGGAAATAGAAATTTTGTCTTATTTTATTTGTACTTTTTTAGGGCCCAAAATCTTAATGTAGGTGCCCTGAAGTAATTAATCTGTCATTCCGTCTGTCACCCTTATTTTGTCTACTCTCTAACTCAAATAGTTTACATCGGATTTTCACCGAACTTGCTGAGAATGTTTGAAGGTATAAAATCTAGGCAATTTTGATAATCAGATAAATCGCTTTAGATAGAGTTATGGCCTTTGAATTAGTCAAAATTAGTCATTTTGGCATTGCTGTTCGGATCTTCACAAATCTTGCTGAAAATGTATGAAGGTATAAATTATAGATCAAGTTAAAAAATATCAAAATTGTCCCAGGTACTTGAGATTTATGACCCTTAAAATAGCCAAAATTGCATATTTAATACTTCCCATTTTTTATATTTAGTTTAGTTCACGCTGCATCAGGAAATAACTTTTTACAGCGCAAAGAAAAAATATGTTAATGCTTAAACATTAAGAAACCTTGCTACCTTATTTTGCTTACTTATATGCTTTGCTATTTCCTCTCACTCCTGCCACCCATTCTGAGAGCTTAATGTGGGGCCCAATCTGATTGTATCATTTAGCACTTGACTAACTTCGAACTATATTCAGGTAGTAATTGTAAACGTCAACCACGTGGTACTCCAGTGTACCTGTTGAAAATTCTTTCTTAAAAAGCCTATGGTGGTTCTTTTCATGGTAAAAATGTGTACATTTTGCAGGTTGTGAGTTACCGGCCCGGGGGTCACTACCACGCTCATCTGGACACCGTAGAAAACAAGGTGCTGCCGTGTTGCTTTCAGACCCGATGCGGAGAGAAGGAGAATACTAACCAGTGGGGACAGTGCTGTCGACTCTGCAGGTAAACACACACCATGTTTATACACAGTACTTTTCGCACGGGGCGTATTGGTAACTTCCATCGCTTCCCACAAGCCCTGTCACATATTAAACTAATTTAAAGCAGGTCATTCACAGACGGTCATTGACTAAGAACTTGATTTTTAACTATCACAATGTGTGTATTACGTCTATTAATACCAATCTACAGACGCATAGTCACTCCATTCAACCATCCGTTATTGTAAAAAATATAGGTGGTTCCTCATCACAGACAATAGCGTTACGAACGGTATTGAAATTATATTTAGAAATATAAAACCTATATTTAGATTTTTATTTCATTATCCGTCTCTTGACTGATAATATCACTATTCACGTATGCGTTCACTTGACAAGCTGAACTTACGATTTCGTTACCCGGAAGACGACATGTTGCGGAACGTGTCACGTGGTACCATAAGCACTGTCTTCAGGGATGCCGTATTCTATATTCAACCGATTTTCTCGAAGTTGAGTTTTCGAAAAAATGCGTTTTACCATGCAGTATGACATACACCTGGCGAGTATATTTGTAAGGAAACAAAGGTTTCACTAACATTTTCGAGGGAGAGCAGAAAAAGAAAACTTTTTAGTATTTCTACCGAGCATCTGTGAACGAACTGCCTTAAGGGGACAATGGACGTTCGTCGAGACCTACAGCATTTCTCCGAGGATACTGTCATTTGTGCGTGTGTCTTTATTTCAGCAATATAATTATCATTATTATAATTTTGCTATAATTTTACATGAACTGATATATATACATTTGACCATATACCAGAGAGTTGAGTCCTAATCAATCCACATCATTGTGTGTGATTTATGAAAATCGTGCGACATGCAATACATGTGAATAAAAACTGGGTTACATTTTAAATTGAGCAAAGTTTACCACCTTTGGTATATGCCAGCTCAAACCTCAAGGACTTTAGCCTACATTTTTTTTGGCTCGAATGGACAAAGTCCTCGGACAGTTCTTGGATAATTGGGATATGTCGTTTGTTGGGCGGCGTCAAACTTTAGTTTTCACACGGTAATTCCGGAGCGAATCGACAAATTTAAATAAGTTTTACAACACATACATGGCCAAGTTCGATTTTGGGCGAAATCGGTCAATTTTCGACGCAGCTATGGCCCCTTTTCGACTTAGAATTTGCAAATGACACCATGTCCGAGCGGGATAACTCCCGAACGGGATGACGGATTTGAATTATTTGGTACACATGTTAATCTCAATAAATTGAAGGCCAGGTTTGAATTTTGATAAAATCCGTAATTTTTTGACACAGTTATGACCCCTGTTTAACTTAAAAAAAAGAAGAAAAAACTTGTTTACACTAGCTTGTGGAAATTATATTTTTCAAATTCCAAATTTTTAACTTCAAACTTTACAATTGAAAATTTATAGTTTGGGTAGTTTCTTCAATATTTTTTGTGTGTGTGCGCGCGCACACACACACAGGCGCGCGCGCGTGTGCGCTGTCCAACATTAAGAATGATTTGACAGTCGAGACAAAATAGTTGAAAAGTGGTCTGCTCGGTGGGCTGTGTTGTCTTCTGACAAATTCTTATACTAATATTACTTGCAGTTTACGTACTTATAAAGTTAATAAGGAAATTAGGAGTCTGTAACGGCCTCATGAATGAATATAGAAATGGACGAAAACCGAATTATCTGGAGAAAACCCGCGTTTACCAGACTCTAGAATGGTTGTGATACCTAGGATTAGGAACACTCAAGTACATTTTGAAAGTGAAAACAAGGTAAAAAATGGCAATGCTTAATCTAATTTATGAAATCTGCATGTATATATTAGTTTATTTGAAAAACATACCGATACAAGAGTTTTTTATTTTTTATTTTAAACTGTTGATAACGATAGGTTGTATTTGTTTCACCTGTTCCAGATATATAACCATGTATTTGTTTAACCTACTCCAGGTTGATAATCATGTATTCGTTTAAACCTATTCCAGGTATAAAATCATGTACATTGTATTTGTTTCACCTAAACCAGATATATAACCAGGTATTCGTTCACCTGTTCCAGGTATATAACTATGAATTCATTTAACCTATTCCAGGTATATAATCATGTATTCGTTTCACCTGTTCCAGGGATATAACCAGGTATTCGTTTCACCTGTTCCAGGCATATAACCAGGCATTCGTTTTACCTGTTCCAGATATATAACCAGGTATTCGTTTCACCTGTTCCAGGTATATAACCAGGTGTTCGTTTTACCTGTTCCATGTATATAACCAGGTATTCGCTCACCTGTTCCAGGTATATAACCAGGTATTCGTTTCACCTGTTCCAGGTATATATCCAGGTATTCGTTTCACCTGTTCCAGGCATAAAACCAGGTATTAGTTTCACCTGTTCCAGGTATATAACCGTGTATTCGTTTCATCTGTTCCAGGTATATAACCGTACTTTATTATCTGAATGATGTTGAGGAGGGAGGCGAAACTGCATTTCCACTGGCTGACATGTCCGACGAGTTGTACAAGGTATGTATTGTTTATATTAGATATTGGAACTTAATGCATTACCCTCAATTAAAGAACATCCATTTGAAGTCTAAAATTACTGTCAACTAATCAGAAACTGAGGGCTGTGTCTTCAGATTCCAGTTTAGTCACACTCTTTCTATTGTTCTCTCGGGCCATTATTTCTGTATAACTTGGATCATATTTAAAAAAAAGGTATTTAGTTTTTTTTTAAATTTGTATTTTAGTGTAAGGTAAAACGATACATGGTTTTATGTTCATTTGTACTTATTTCACTTACTTATTTTCAATTCTTAATACCGAAGCAAAAGATAATGTTTTTATATAATTATTTATTTAACAACAAAAAGCAAGTCCTGTGATTTTACTAGCAATAGGTTACAGCCAGTGCCTTTTGAAGATTTAATTTATTTATAAACAATGTTAAAGCATACTTTGAACTATGAGTATGTGAAAAAGAAAATGAGAGATAAAACTTTGTTTCTGTGTTATATATATCATTGTTTAGCCAAGTTTGATGAGTAAATTATACATTTCATAAAATCTTTTTGTACTATATCATAACTTAAGTTACAGCTGGAAAAAAATCAACTCAACTTTCCCATTTGTTTGCATATATATAAATATAATTCCTGTACACTATTGTTTTTGTGATTCTTAGCATCCAGAACCTTGAGAACGAAGGAGTCCCTGTTTCCGCTTCTTAATTCAACATTTAAATATATTCACGTCTGGGTAAAATCTATATTTACACTTACATGTAATTGGATTGTACTTACTTCATTTAAACAATATATTAGACAAATATATAGGACCACTTTATGATAGGATACACTATACACTCACACTTAAAGATATACATGTAATATTTCAACATTGAGCTTAATACAATCATACATATAATAGTTTTACATTTAGTATTGTTCTATATATATATATATATATATATATATATATATATATATATATATATAACAGTACTATACATATATATGCAACAGTTTATAATGTTTTTGTAAGGTGTTGCAGGGGATGGTCCTCTGTTTTACACCAAATGACGGGGAGAATAAACTGTATATGAGAAAAAAAATAATCATTTAAACAATTCATCAGTTTAGACCGTCCGCCTCGGGAGCAGGAGGTCGTTGGTTCGATCCCCGGCCGCGACATCCCAAAGTCGTAAAAATGGTACTATTGTAGTTCTCTTGCTTGGCGCTCAGCAAGGGTATATGGGTAGTTCCATGACTGGTTGGCCTGGTGTCAGAATAATGTGCGTGGGTGTGGTATCATGCCACATGTCTACGGCTTGATACTGCAGTGTGGCAGCACCATATTTGTCTCAAGTAGACATAGTCTCCAAATGATTGAAAAACTGTCGGTGGGACGTTAAACAAACAAACACACAAACAAACAAACAAACTCATTAGTTAATATGACTCAGCGCCCTGCATTATCATTCAAAGGGAGGTAATGACGATTATTTTTCTACACCATAAATATACTGGTTATCTTATTTTGAATCAAATTATGCAAGATACGGAAATAATATTTTGACTTAGTCCTATCAGTCTTGGTACATACTATCTTAGTTTTTAACTATTGTACCCATCCCTCACTTTTGTGATATTATAAACTGACACATGGTGCCCCTGCCAAAAGTACCAATTGCACATATGATTTGACCTTATTTTCTCACATTTAGTACAATGGAACTCGCCCACAAGTACTCTGAAAGCAGAGCAATTATATTCTTCACGCCCGTGATATGCTCTACTGTCTTCTTACTTCTATATTTAATATACGTTTGAGCATCAATAACTTAAAAGTGCATTCCTTAGTTTTAAGGTATATCAAACATTAATGTATTAAATCATTTGTACGTATCTCAATGACTATGTCCGTCTGGCGACCTCATTGAGATTTTTCTAACATTTCTGAATAATTATGTTTTACATTCTCAGTAATTGACACTAATAATAGATAAAATGTTAGTATTAAATAATACATAATGGTAGACGATCACATTTCCGAAACACCATGGCAGAATTCCAGTTGAACTGACCCGTAGAAAATATTAAAATTTCTACTTGCGTCTTTCTAATTAGGCCTACTCCCTCCCCACAGACACAAACGCAAGTATAAGGGCATCATGGTATCAAATTGTAATAATGTGACTTACTGTATCGGACACTTCAGTGTATATATATTAAATACTATTAAATAGTGATAATTTATCTCTACTTCGTTGGAAACACAGAACAGAACAGAACATATATTTTATTGACTTGTACATAGTACATCATCATAAATATATATATTAATAACAAAATAGAAAATACATATATGCAGAACATTTAAATACTATTACAAAACTGTCGTCTATTTCATATGCAAAATTCGTACATTCGTAACCACATAGAAACAGGAATTTAGCTACACGTGAGCGTTCTTTCAAAACTTGTATAAAATTTTTCATCGCCGTTATAAAAACATTTAATTTGAACAAGTGTTGACCGTTTCAAGAGTGTTATAGATGCTTTTGTAGACATTGAGAGTGTTAGAAAAAATACTGAGTGAATGAGGATTTAAATTCAACCAATATCGTAAAAAGGCAAAACTATTTACATAGTTCTTTTCATGAAGGACTTTTCCATTTTACATATCTTTTTTTACTTATTTTGATAAATAAGGTATCATTTTTCAATGGTGATGTAAAATTCTGTAACAAGATATAATTTACTTTCATATATCTCCAACAGAATAGGAAATATTGGCACACGTGGCTTCGCGAGAACTGGACAGGTTTTTTGTGTTTTTTTTTTGTGAGATTAAGACTAGTTACCAATCTTTGTTTAATAGGTCTTTGTTATACAACATTAAATGTATGTTTGTGCCGCTTTGCAGGAAAAATTCGTGAACTTGTCAGAACAGAAATGGTACAATCTGAGCTATTATTGTCACAACTCGTCCCTCATCGTGAAGCCCAAACGTGGCACGGCGGTCATGTGGTACAACCATTTTGTGGACCCAAATGTAAGTGTGTTATTCATGTCGTTAGTTCCTCTCCACCACAATGTATTGTTTCTTGGTGTGAAAACACATTAATCGGAAAATAATCCTTTCCAGATATAATTATGAACACTTCATATATCTAAAGCATTAAAACAATCAAACTTTTGACCACAGTATTACATGGCTTTGAGAGTTTGGCCTTCTTTTACATTATTACTTTCAAATCTGCAAGGTATTTTATTCTACCAATAATATACTTAAAGGCATCTGTTTTTGAATGGGTTGCGAAGGTCATCCGCCATTCAGCAATTACATG
>CM037783.1:50765686-50783469 GCA_021229015.1 Solen grandis | reverse complement strand
TTAACTCGAAATGGAATCAGCTAGCGTTGCTCATGTAGGTGCAAACAATGTTTGGAAAGACACATGATATCAGGACGCTGTCACTGTTGCCGAGTCTGTTTTTGCGAACAGTATACGGGGAATCACATCTGCTTATCTGATAAAAACACAGATTTTATACGACTTATAAAAGAAACTTCAGAAGGAGGTTTGATGAAAACTATTTTGCCAGGGATGGGAAATTTGATGAAGCGCGTTAAAGCTCCAGTATCCCGTTTATTAGATTCTCGAAAACAACAAAGTGACACAGGTATTAGCAAATCGATCACAGATCACAGAGTAAGTGTTTTCTTGCTTGAATATGTATCCATGATTTGTTCCCTATTCTTTATTCTTTATAGTATCATGTCGAGTTCGGTTGACTATCAGTTTTGTTGGCGTAAGTATGAAATCAAAGATTCGCTACACAAATAAGCGTGTGAAGGAAATCTTGTCTACTTTCAGCGCGACCGCGATATTGTGAGAAAAAGCCGATGCGCTTGTACTTTCGAATTACGGAAGTAACTACTGCACGGAGTTGTGTAAAGTGATCGACAACTATAATACATTAAGGTGTGTATGCTTACAGGTAGCTCAGTAAGTAAAGCATTCGCCCTATAAGCGAGAGTCCCCGTCAGGCTGCACATTTTTCCCTGTGACATTTATATTAAATATTTCAAACGTATTCAATGCTATTCATCGCGGTTTTGCTATCGCTTTACACTGAGGTCTCGTTCTGGCGCGCACCTCCGATGATTCGCACGAGAATACACGTGTATACGATATTTCGCCGAGTACCTCTTAGTTTATGTCTTTTGTGAAATTATGATACTAATTTACTTTGATATCAGAGATTCTATCCCATTCTAGACATCGATGCTGTATATAACCTTCTTTTAAACTTCTTTTCTAACAAATAACACATTTTTCATTTACAATATATACACAATAAATTAAAAAAATCTCAGAACATTAAATTACTAGATGATCACTGGTCCATTTCTTAAATTCAATACTAATTACAGTAGTTGTTCAGATAAAACCTTATTAAAAGTTCTGTCATCTGACTATTTCCAGTCACCGTTCAGGTTAGTTTCTAACAAGCAAAACGAATTCAACTACTGGTCTTTAATGAGGCATTACTTTCCATGCCATATGTACCTTAAATATAATTTTCATCGGGCCCCAATTGAGTTTTTTACTTCTAATAATATTGCAATAAAAGTTGGCTCTATTACCTTTTATGCTCAAATCCTAGTCCCAAATACTTCAAACTGATATGTTGGTTTTTGACCTGTATATCCTCAATAGGATCATTTTCAATGCCAATAGCTCCCATAAAAAGTGAAACATTATTCTGACCTCATTTTTCTGAATCGTTTATGGACACCTTTCACTGCCGTAAGCACTTTATATTGATTTATAGGTTTTTAGCAATATCTTCAATATTAAAAGTCGAAAATGAAAAACCTTGTTTTTGTTTTTGCGGAGCCGTAACTTTGTGATAAGTTTTCACAATAGAATTAAAACATAAAAAACGTGTGTTTTTTTCTTTGCATATCCGTCTAAGTTGGGCTTGACTCTATTATAAAGCGGTCAATATAATTTAAGTTCTTGTTATTATAACTTAACTTTTTTAAATATAAATGCAATCATTATATAACAACGTTAGTACCAAGTAAATACTGCAAATGAATTTTACTAAATGAGAAATCAAAGTTCAAAACTATATTAATTGATTTGTTTTCATAATGTAACGGATACACATATAAAATGGATGTAATTCTGAACACTGGATCAATTCGTGATAATAACATAAATAAATGCACTTACGTGTATGATTCAGCAAAATTGTCAAAATGCATTTTAAATCAACAACTAAAAGGTTTTCGTGTTCATTTACATCTTTTTCAAGTTATAAATATCTTAATATTTTGACATATTTAAGTAAGAACTTGAGTTACTATGTGCAGCAACAGTTTCTTATGTTTCAGAACAGAATTGTCTTCAGAGCATGAACGAAATCGGACCTTAAAGGAGATCAAATTGAAGGCCAGAAAAATAAGGTGATTTCATGTGAACGTGTGCGTCGTTTTTGCCAGTTTAAATTACACCATGAATATGCATAACTGTTAAACGGTTAAACCAACGAAATGCTTCCTTTCCTCCTTTTGTTCGTTGACAATTTAATACAAAATGCCCTACTTTTCTGTTAGCTTAGAGTCAATTATCGTTGGTTACTCTTTGCATGTCTTAACTCTCAGAAAAATTAAACCATAGCGTCTTGACACAATAATATGTCTATATAGGCCATATAGCCTATATATGACATTGAAATTAGCGTCAAATACCTGCGGATTAAACAGTACGAGTAATTTAAACCTGTTGAATTATTATCATTGACGCAAGTAAGGCAACCGCAAAGTGTGGCTTTGTAACAATGTAGTTTCATGTAGTGATCTATATATGAATTTTTATGCAGTCTTGAAAGTTTTAAAACTGTTCATCCAATTCAATTGCACTATCGCGCCATTCTTTTTAGAATGATGACCTTGAAAGTTGCACTCATATATTTAATTACTTTTGAAGGATTGCCCTGGAAAGCCGAAAGCGACAAAAATAGCAATCGATGAGATAACATTGATTTGGGAGACGATCTGACTCAAGATATTTTTTTTCAAATTTGTTATAGAGTAGTCGGAGGTGGCGATGAAACTTACGGTTGGAAATTCTATTTAGCCTGCCCTGCTATAATAAAAGGCTTAAAACCAAGTACAAATTACATATTCCAAATTCGGGTGGTAACCTATGATGGAGAAGGTCACTACAGTGAACGTAGTGATGTGATTCAGACGATGACTCCTGTTGCATTAGTCCTGTTAGAAACTTCAAAAGAAATTAAACTCCATGGTGCAACGATACCTATAATGAAGATCTCTATGGATCATGACGCTTCTGCTCGAAATAGAGAAGCCAAGACTCGACGGTTTGTCTTAGGTAGTATTAACTTATTTGTTCATGATCTTGATCGATTTTAAAATGTATGAGATAATTTCATAGTGCATTTTGTTTGAAAATTCACGAATTGACTTTCTTCATACACATGGATTTGTATTTCTGAAACTAGACACATTTAGCGTGTTTATATTTGTTATACTTAAGGTCCGGTTCACCTTAACATTGTCAATACATCGGTATAGATTATGTTAGGATTATTTCTCTGTTCCTTATTATATCGATCAACAAATTTCAAGTTTATTGATTTTATTTTTCCCTTTTGAATTTTACCCATTGCATAAAAAACTTTAAAGAACCATCATCTTAATTTATAACTTACCGTAATATAAAATAGCAGGGACTATTGAATTTTTAACGATTATTTCTGAATGTATTTCAATTCAATTTTTAATTTGAAGGAAACCCATTGACACAATTTGGAGAGGAAAAATAAACTATTATGCTTGTTGGAGAAACGGGATCTGGAAGAAGTACACTCGTAGATGCCATGATAAATTACATATTTGGGGTCTCTTGTGATGACAGTTTCAGATTATCAGATTATCTGTTTTAGATTTAGAAGAAGAAGAAGAAGAAGAAAACATTCGACAAACGTCTCAGGTAAAGTCTATAATAAATGATAAACAAACCTAAGAAATATATCGACATACCCATCTTTACTGTTCTACATATATAGGAATAGTTTTAAATCATAGATATAGTGCGAAGTTAATACATACCTGTGTGAGAGGAGAGATTATATGTCAAAAGACACAAGCTAATACAATTTTCTTGGTGTATTCATATTAATGGTCATATGCCTCAGAGGATTTTTATTTATACATCTCAAGTTCTAAAGTAATTCATGCCAATCTATTAAAAATCATTGTTCAATAATATAGTTATGTTTCATTTATTAATCTCATTATAATTGTGAGCCAAAGCTATGTATTTCAGGGGCGTAGCTAGGTCATTTTGGTTGTTACGTACTCTCTGGCTTGGTGGCCAGGTCCCGCTAGCGACCCCGGTGGGTAAAGGGTGTTTAATTTAGGCATATTATACTCGTACTGCTGTCGATCCGACTTGTTTACAATTTTATCTTGTTTACTCTTGTTTACTCAAATAATATCGGCCTCGCTTTGTATGTAACAGGATGTATTTATAGATCATATAAACGTCCCTTATTTGAATTGCAAATATAAATTAAATTCAGAAACCGTTATAGACAACATAGTGCCGAGAGTCTTTATTCTCTATTTGTGGCTTTTGCAGCTTGTCATGCCTCGATAAGCCTTTTCAACATTACTTGTTATGCAATCTTTTCAGAACATAATGAAGAATGATCTTCAAAATTAAGGCTCGTCATTGAAAAGAAGCCAGTGACATGTTATTTTGTAGAAAACTTTCGTAAATATTAATCGTAACCTTTGGAAAAATACCTCCTAGATGGTCATATTTTTATTATCATCCTATTTTGATAAATAAAATCCCTGAGCGTTACTCATTTATTATATGTGATAAATATGTCGCTCTATGGGATTGAACCCCGACCTCCTGGTCCGAAGACGGACGCTCTACCATGCGGCCACCTTGGGTGGTTACCTGAACGATATTAAAAGGTGACTGGCCGTATTGACAACTTATGTGTATACACTGAAAAACTTTTATAATTGAACAATGAATGTCTTGAACAAAACTTTAGTAATCTATTATTATAAATCAAAATATATACATGTTGGCAGACCTTTTACTCTGTGATATATTTTCAAATAAGACAGTAACCAAATGATTTTGAGTGCTTAAAGGGCCAGATCTGGGCTGAGGGGAGGATGCGAAAATAGCAAACGTGAGGTCTAATAGAGACAAGATTTCTTGTGAATTAATATTCGTGGATAAAATCCACCACGAATTCGAGGAAAATTAGTGTCCCCCGAAAATTAATGATTTCACAGTATATTAAGTACGTAAATAAAGTTAATATCATAGTAGTGGTATTTGGACTTACCTATATCATCATCATCATCAACACTACGTCACATAAGGTCTACGATAAGTAAATAATATTGATTGGACTTCAAATATAAACTTACCCCCTTCTTCTCTGATTTTATCATCGTTTTGGGGCATATCTGAATGTTTACATTTTGCTTCAATGTTATGCACGTGCGTAACGCTCGCTACGTATTTCAAATTGTTCTTTGTCTATATAATACAGTTTAATGAGATGAATGGCACGATTTGTCGCAACGGTTTGACTGTTGTCGACTTATCCATACTAGCAATTCAACTGATTTCGTCGTTATCCATGAGTAGCTACCGGCTGCTGTCGTCGTTACTCAAACTTCGAAGACATACCAACTTTAACAGCTTATGTCTCTTCAAGAAAATCGTTTGGGAAGCCGTGATTCGGACCAGTAACAGACAGAATGTTAAAGCTAATGATGCCTAGCTTGAAATTATTCACTACAACTAGAAGAATTTAAGTAGAGCTATGTTGTTATAAGGTGTTATTTCCCCCAAAAGATGGCACAAATAAATTTTAGTTAATACTAGTACATCACGGGTTTGCATTTAAAAAAAAAAAAATCGGATAATTTTCAAATTGCCCGCATGTCGGAAGAAGACAGCATCTCCATGACTGAGAAACAAATGATTGATCATTACAAAGTAATTACAAAGTTATTGATCTGAATGCTCAGAAAGAATCAGAATATACAAAACCAAGTTTTCCACTGGGAAGGGGAAAAAGTCTGTTAACATCAACACCCAAAGAGGTTAAGCCATCAAAAACCAAACAGTTCAGATTGTTTTGGTGACAGTAAACATGTAAATGTCATAATATACCTCTGTTTTCTGGTAAGGAACCATCTCAAAAGGGAGAAGTGACTTAAAAAATATAGCATTTTGAGGTTAAGTGTTTGCAGACTGACCCCACAGTAAGTTTGATGCAATCAATTAGAAGGACTCTGAAAGGTTCTGCAAGGCAGGTGCTGATCTCTTTAGGAGAAACTGCCACTCTTGACCAAATTATGCATGAAATGAATTCTATGTTTGCTATACAGCAGATAGAAATAATGTTATGCAAGATTTTTACAGCGCATTTCAAAACCCAAGTGAAATTGTTACTGCATTTGCTTGTAGATTGGAATCTATTCTCGCAAGTGCACGATATAGTTGCAGTAGTAAGTTCAGTGGTACAAAATATTCTTCCCGTGTTACATATTAGTCACTTTTTCTTGGAAAGATTGTCAATAAATACACCAATCAATTCTAATTCTAAAATGTTCTATTTGTCCGCAGTTTGGGTTTTGTTTTACAATGTCGAGTCCATATGTTTAAAAAGTGGTCTACCAACTTCTACCGAGCAGAGTCCATATTTACCGAGGACATAAGGTTGAATTATTAAGGTTGATTATTAAATCCGAAGTTTTTAAATCAATCTTATTTCATAACACGAGTTAAAGGAGGTCTCATGGTCGGTACTTATATCACGTTAACAGGTTAACCTTCCAAAAGAAAACTACCGTCGTTATACAACCGGAAGCAATTCTGTGCTTCTGAGAAGGGCCAATACCGGTGTGAACCATATACGCCTAATAATACCTAAGGGCAAGGTTGTGGACACTTTCGGCACTTTGATACTACTTATATCCCCATAATCCGCTATCGGATTGCACAAGCGGTATAGAATTTTAAGTAGATCCGCAAAGTTTAAACTTAAATATTTTCAATATAATGCTGCCAAGGACTCGCCCTGCTTTTGGAAATGTTTGATTTTTATGACAGCAAAAGGTGGATACTGTACATCGCAGACATGTCATAAATGTTCAGTCAAGGACAATAACCTGACGATGACAAATATGACACACAGGTTCAAATTTGCCACAAATGTGTAAGGGTCCCGAGACTGATTTCCTGTTTGCCTACCCCTTGATTAGGAAACATTACGACAATGTTCAGATCAAAAGTTTATTCCCAAGATGTACAAAGTAAATGATATTGGACATATGATAAATTAGCAAAATATAAAGGTTGTGGCGGAAAGTTTGCAATAATATTTCTTAGCGATGGCAATAATGTTAGATATATTGGAAGGTCATATATAAAGCATTAGCTTTATACTTACTTCGTAACATGAGCCATGTTGACATGGCCATCCCCCGCCGAATGCTTGCTCGTTAGAAAATGTGTTAGAGAGTAGAATAATTCATTTAAGGAAATTGTATCTTTATACAGTAATATTGATTTTATAATTGATTTTCCAAATAAATTGCTGAAAATATTCTCGTTGTAAGATTTTCTCTTCTAGGACCAATGTTGATGGTGTCCAAAATGGAAATTTCGCATGCAAATTAAGTTGTTGATTGGTAATTACTTGTGTAACTGGAACAATATTCGGGTAAAAAAAGGTTAGTTCTACAAAAGCACACTATACACATATGGAAAACCAATCTGTCATCATTCATACATACTTGACATGACATTGCATATTTCAAAACACCTATATTTATGTACTATCTTCCGGCAAAGCTAAATGTATTGTAAAAAGTACTCAAAATTTCAACAAAGTACAGCATTCGTATATAGTTGTCAAAGGTAAACATATATAAAATTAAACAGACAAAAAATAAGCCTAAAAAATAACAAAGTTTTTTTTGTGTTTTGGGGGGGGGGGGGGATTTTACATCTCATCGACATCATTTCAGTCATTTGGAGACGGTGTCTACTTGAGACAGATATAGTGCTGCCACACTTCAGTATCACGCCGTAGACATGTGGCATGATGCTACACCCAGTCACATTATCCTGACACCAGGCCAACCAGTCCTGCAACTACCTTTATATTGAACAGACTGGTAGTTGGGTATGTTGGGTTAGCACCCCACCATGCTGTCTTCGCGAGAAGACACCTTTAGTAGCTACAGAAACTCAAGATGATCAATACCCCCAGAGTCTCCCGAGAGGGGGGGGGGGGGGTGAGAGGCTCATTAGGACTGATACATTGGAAACGGACTCGGAACGGATACGGACGAGATCACAAGGATGCACTGTCCAGATGACATTGAAAGGAGAAGTGGCAACAACAGTTTGTGTATGCGGGAAGGTGTGTAAGAATGTCAGGGGACTTCGCATTCACCAGGCGCGATCCAAGAGTTGCTCTGCTGGAAATCAGATTCGACGCACAGAAGTTACTTCTGGTGAGACGGAAGTGGTGGCTAGTCAGGACCAAACCCACAGTACTAGCTACGTCTTTGTTGATGATGCTCAGCAGGACAGGTCACGGATGGCACAGGAGAATCGGAGATCTCAACAGAATACCACAGATCCGCAACGCAAAGACAGAGTGCTATGGCCCAAAGGACACGAGAAAGCAGAATGGAGGAAGTTTGATGAAGATTTGGATGTCATCTTGAACTCAGTTCTGCAGGGACCAGTGGAGAGAAGAATTAAAATACTAACAACAGTGGCATACAACATAGGTAAAGAGCGGTTTGGAATTCATCAGAAGAAACGAGGTAGTCAGCCACCAAGAGAGAACAGACGAGAGAGGGAAATCAAGAATGCCAGGAAAGAGCTGAACAGTTTGAAACGGAGGTTTCGGAAGGCACCTGAGACAGAGAGAATAGGTCTTCAGCAGTTAAGAGAGAACATAAGAGGGAAGTTGAAGAGACTCAGGAAGGCTGAGCGTTTGCGAACTAGGAGGAAAACCAGAGCCAAGAGAAGGGCCCAATTTGTCAAAGACCCCTTCAAGTTCACCCGCACGCTACTTAGTGATGAGCGTTCGGGGAGAATGGAAAGTACCCTGGAAGACATCAAGCAGCATCTTCACAAGACGCACAGCGATCCTGAGAGAGACATACCTCTAGGCAGATGCCCAAGAGTAGAAGAAGTGCCTTTACCGGATACCCCTTTCGATATGCAGGAGCCATCCTGGAAGGAAGTCAAGGAGGTTGTGCACAAGGCTAGAGCAGGTTCGGCACCTGGACCAAGCGGGACAACCTACTCTGTGTACAAGCATTGCCCACTTTTGCTACGGCGCTTATGGGGGCTTATCAGGATACTCTGGAAGAAAGGTATGATCCCAGATTCCTGGAAAAGAGCAGAGGGTTGTTTCATCCCAAAAGAGAAAGAATCCAGGACTGTAGATCAGTTCAGAACTATCTCCTTGCTGAGTGTTGAGTGCAAGATCTTCTTCGCTGTTATGGCCAAGAGGTTGACTACTTACCTGACTGGCAACAAGTATGTGGACACATCAGCTCAGAAAGGTGCCATCCCAGGATTCTCAGGTTGCATTGAACACATCAGTGTACTGAGCCAGATGATGCTCGAGGCAAAGGCTGAAAAGGGGGACCTTTACTGTGGTGTGGCTGGACCTAGCCAATGCTTATGGAAGCATTCCACACAAGTTGATTGAAGAGGCACTTCGCCACTACCATGTCCCAGAACAAGTCCAGACAATGATAAGCCAGTACTTTAGCGGCATGAGAATCCGCTTCACAGCTGGAGACACCACAACAGCATGGCAAGACCTGGAGAAAGGATAGTTACAGGATGTACTGTATCGCCCATCCTGTTTATCATGGGCATGAACATCACCATGAAGGCAGGGGAGAGAGAGACCCGTGGACCAAGAATGAAGTCGGGATCATACCAGCCAGTTTTGAGAGGGTTCATGGATGACCTTTCAGCCACGACCACGTCCATTGTACAGGCACGTTGGGTCCTGAAGGCACTGGATGATTCTGTGACATGGGCGCGAATGAAATTCAAGCCGAAGAAATCCAGATTTGTGGTCATAAAAAAAGGCTGCCTTATCAGCAATGTCACCATGAAGATACAGGGGGAAGAGATACCACTGCTTGTTGACAACCCTGTGAAAGCACTTGGAAAGTGGTATGACGACTCTCTCGGTGACAAGAGAAACGTGGACAACATTAAGACCCTAGCATCTACATGGCTTATGAAGGTAGACAAGTCTGGTCTCCCAGGGAAGTACAAGGCCTGGATGTACCAGCATGGTATACACTTTATGAGATTTCCACATCCATGGTTGAGGCACTAGAGAGGAAGATCAATCAGAAGCTCAGGAGGTGGCTTGGAGTTCCTCCAAGTTTTTGTGCCATAGGCCTGTATAGCAGATCAAGTCAGCTACAACTACCACTGTCGTCTGTGGTTGAGGAGTTCAAGGTTGCTAAATGCAGGCTTGTCTTGACACTGAGAGATTCCGCAGACCCGAAGGTCAGAGAGGCAGGAGTAGTTACTCGATCAGGAAGAAAGTGGTCAGCAAGCTCATCCGTTGCTGAAGCAGAGAGCTCACTTCAGCTCAAAGATGTCATCGGGAACACTTGCATTGGCCGTCAGGGGATGGAATGTCACAATTCAAAGAATGGAAGAAGGCTCATGGTAAAGAGAAGAGAGACATGGTTCTTGGAGAAGTGAGACAAGGGGAGGAGCAGAGAAGAAGGAGCAAGGCAGTTGAGTTAGGTAAACAAGGGGCGTGGACGAGATGGAACTTACCAGAACGTCAGTTGTCCTGGTCACAGCTGTGGAAGCTAGAACCAGCGAGGATTTCCTTCTTGCTCCGGTCAGTGTACGACACACTACCATCGCCTGCAAACCTTCACACCTGGGGTCTGACAGAAGACCCATCATGTCACCTATGCGGAGGACGCGCAACAATGGCGCACATCCTGTCTGGGTGTAAGACAGCTCTACAGCAGGGCAGGTACCGCTGGCGACATGACCAGGTTCTAGCAGTCCTGGCAGACAGCCTTTAGAAAGAGAGGAAGCAGAAGAGAGTAGTTGGAGGGAAGCAGCACTCCATACAGTTTGTGAAGGCCGGCCAAGTGAAGTCGAATGCACAGGGAGAGCAGCTGGGAATTCTCCACCAAGCACCGTCATGGGAGATGAGAGTAGATCTGAGGAAGAAGCTTGTGTTCCCAGATGTTGTTCAAACCAGCCTTAGACCAGACATTGTGATATGGTCGGAACTCAGCAGGAAGATCATCATGATCGAACTGACCGTACCCTGGGAAGACGCGTGCGAGGAGGCCCACGAGAGAAAAAGTGCCAAATATGCACTGTTAGCTGACTCGTGTAGGCAGAAAGGTTGGAGTGCTTGGGTTCTTCCAGTGGAAGTTGGGGCCAGAGGTTTTCCAGCACAGTCTGTCTGGAGGATGTACCAGAAGATTGGCATGACAGGAACCAAGAGGAAGGCAGCTATCAAACACCTGGCTGATGCTGCAGAAAGAGCATCATGTTGGCATTGGTTTAGAAGAGAAGAGACCTGACAATAGCGGGTAGTGAACAGTCACTGCCGACCCCGTCAACCTGAGGATGTAGTGGAAAAGGGGTCGAAACATCCTGTGATGGTTGAAGTCCACCTGATGACGCTTGTTATTTGCAGTCTCCAGGAGTTCAGCATCATCATGATCGTCAGAGAACAGTCCATACTGAAGCAGCAGTGAGGACTCTACATCAGCAGTAACCTGTATGAAGAAGTCATATGCTGAGTGCCAAGCAAGGTCGCTATAACAATACCACTTTTTACGACTTTGGTATTCCGCGGCCGGGGATTGAACCCACGACCTCCCGCTCCCGAAAAAATAACATAGGAAAATAATTAAAATTTAATGAAGGGTAGACTAATCAGATTTGTGCACTGCACTTTTCCTCAATGTGATCTATCCACCTACAAAGTTTCAAGTTGATTTCACAATTTTTTTAATTTATTTTTTTAATTTTCTGCTCCGGACAAAAAACAAGCCTAAAAATAACAAAGTTTGATTGTTGGATTTTACGTCTCACCGACATCATTTCAGTCATTTGGAGACGGTGTCTACTTGAGACAGATATAGTGCTGCCACACCGCAGTATCACGCCGTAGACATGTGGCATGATGCTACACTCAGTCACATTATCCTGACCCCAGGCCAACCAGTCCTGCAACTACCCTTATATGCTGAGTGCCAAGCAGGGGAGCTATAACAGTACCACTTTTTACGACTTTGGTATGTCGCGGCCGGGGATTGAACCCACGACCTTTCGCTCCCGAAAAAAATAACATAGGGCAATAATTAAAATTTAATGAAGGGTAGAGTAATCAGATTTATGCTGCACTTTTCCTCAGTGTGATCTATCCACCTACAAAGTTTCAAGCTGATTTCACAAATATTTTTTTTACATTTCTGCTCCGGACAAAAAGCAAGCCTGAAAATAACAAACAATAACTCAAATTTCATGAAAGGTAGAGTAACCATTCTTGTGCATTGCACTCCTCCTCAATGAGATTTACAAACCTATGAAGTTTCAAGATGATATCTCAAATACCTTTTTAACTTATGCTCCGGACAAAAATTTGGAACGGAAGAACGGACAGAAGGACGGGCAGACGAACAGAAAAAATTACCATATCCCCCGTCGCCTTCGGCGGGTTCGGCGGGGGATAATTAACCAATTTATTACTTAGAAAATATCTATTCCAAAACAGACATTACAACAAAACCGAAAAAAAATCAGTCTATTATAAAGCTATCATGTGAGGGACACTTTTTATGAGGAAAAAAAAAAAAAAAAAAAAAAAAAAAAAAAAACAACAAAAAAAAACAACACTAGAAGTCGTTTAAGACACAAACGAAGCGGCTTTCCGTTTGCTTATTTCAAAGGTATTGAATATATAAGTTTATTTAAAGAAATGGAATAATGATGCTTAAAAATGGAAGATTTAATACATAAATCATCATTATCATAAATAAATACTTATGTTAAAAAAAACTTTAAATCGTATTTTTTTTATCTTCTTAAGAAGATATTTAGAAAACATAAATATGGATCTTATTTGATAACGCTAACGTTTACTATCATGCAGAAAAAAAAAATAAAGATAATACTATACTCAATAATTTTGGCTTACGTTATTCAATCGATATTAAAAGTTGTTTTTTTTTTATTCTTTATTTAATATCCATTTCTTCGTCAGGATATGACTTAACAAATATTCATTGCAATTTGTTCAACATAACTGAAATTGTAAAAAAGTAAAATAAACTTTGAAATCTTTGACTTTCAACCTTTAAATCGATTGAGTTATACATTTGCAAAAATTAGATGGAAACAAAGACAGAGGTGTAAGCAAATTCATGAACATAATTTCTTATTTCTCTGTAATTATTAACGTTATAAACGTCTTGAAACTTTCAACAATTCATTTGCTGTATATATTGGCTTATATTTGCTGTATATATTGGCTTATTTTTACAGATTAAAAAAAACAACCGTTAAACCTTTAGAAAACATAAAAAATCGATAGGTAGATATACATGTATTTGTCATTTTCTTCAGGCTTGCGGAAAGCCGTGATAGCAAATGTAAGTTATCCGTATAGGTTTTCTGCCTCTAGTATATTTTTACTAATTCATCATAAATGCAACTCATTTACTCAAAAACGTATCACTTCAATTTTCAACACAGACACTCTTTCCTGCAAAAGAACAATCGGATTTTGCTCAACCAACCCAATTACGGCTTACAATTCTTTCTTCAAATTAATAGATTTTCATGAATTAGCCCTTTTACGAAAAACATGAATAAGTCATGTTTGATAACGTAATCACTTGAAATTTTCTGGACTTTTTGTTAAGGTACGGCAATAATACTTAATATATCCAATCTTTTGATCTTTTTAGTATATTTTGCTTACAAATCAGTGTCATAAACAAGTGACACAACATTGATTCCTTAAGGTATGCATAAGATTGGCATCAACACTCATGACGCTGGAGCGCGAATACAAATTTAAGTTAATGATTTGTATATTTCAACGACGTCAAAATCAAGTGACTAAAGAAAATGTCTTTTTTTTTCAAGGACATGTTCAGCTAACGTTCTATTAATCCAGAAAAAAATCTTCGAGAATGCGAACAGGTTTGTTTACAAATTTTCAAGCACGCATTCCATCAAACATGAATACCTGCCATATTTGATGACGTAATCACTTGAAATTTTCAAGGCCTTGTGAACGTACTCAATTTTGACATTTTTGAAAATTTTAAGTTTATTTGTATGATTAGCGATTTTTTCAACAATTCTTGCTTTAGTATGCATGACGTCATAAGCACGTGACAAAACAAACATTTCTTGCAGTATGCATCACTTCGATTAAAAAAAAAATCGGGTGTCTATTAAATAAACCATAAAACCCACACAGTTTTGACATTTTACAAGAATAATATGTGTATTGAAACTGAAAATGGCGCGCGCAGAACCGTGGCAGTTGATAGACAGTCCAAAAAACTAAAATTGTACATTAAACTCGTAATATAATACAATTTATTGTAACGAACTAGTTCATGAAAACGTACGTTCCCTTTCATTTCAAATCTTTTGATGATTTCGTTGATAATGAAGCAGATTTTTTTTATCCCAAAATGAACGCTGGCTTTCATCACAGCCTGAAAAACCTTTACTATAGCACCACTTCCGAGTTGTTACACGTAAGAGTAAAACGTACCGTAATTACCGAAAGGGGGCTGAATTTCGGGAAATTAATTTAGAAACAAGCCAAAACACATTTTATTTTGATTTCTTCCCATATTGTTTTTATGAATGATAAAAGTGCTTAGATCAGTAAAAAAAATCATAATATGATAACGGATTTTCTGAAATAAATATACCATCTCTCTGAAATTTTTGTAAGTCTTTGGCAATAAATGACTGCTGAATGTGAAAATATCTATTCCAAATATATTTCATTATACTTTAGTGCTAAAACATAGTTAAAAGGGGTTGAAATCTCCATTTATAATAATAACAAATTATTGAACATTCATTTTAGGAAGAAGACAAAAGCTGCCGACCAGTAATTTGTCCGCTTGGTCATGTCTACGACTCGTTTGGGCGGTGTCAACATGTCTTCAAAACCTGGAACACAAACTATTTTGTCTTGTGGCTCACTATGTTTTCTCCAAAACCTTTCGACCTTTCCTATTTACCAGATAAAGTATAAACGGAGCTGTCGTGGTTGTCCTTGCCCAAATCGAAAGTATGGACGTCAATGCGGATTTACTTGGTTCAGCAAACTGAATCAAATAAAAGCATGGCTGGCCATATTGCTATCGAATTATTGTATTCTCCAAAAGATAAGAATCCAGCAGCCATAACAAGGGCCTTTGAAAAGTTATGGACTAGAAAGTGGAGTTTGTCTAATGGTACCACGGATATTCCTCTTACTTTGGTTTGGAGCAAACTGATCTATGACGAAATTTGGGGGTGCTGACATCATTAGTTTTTAAGTGAACGAAAACAAAACTAATGGAGCTGGACTTGATATTTCTGTTAAGATTTCCACACTTTTCGTCACCAATTTCTATATGGAGAGCGGTATTGTAGTTACCAAAATCGCCTTTTGTCAACAGGTTCTATTAAATCAAGACGAAGTAATCCTCTTTGGACAAATTCTATTCAACAAAGTGAATGAGTTATATTATTTTGAACATGAATTCATTAAATTCAATGCTGAATCAGGAGTCGAATTTGATGTCTGGAAAATTCCGGGTTTTTCATTGCTAGTACAGGATCAGATGTCATTAGAAGGGCGAGTCAGACTGGTATACTGGCCGTATTCTTCTTTGGTTTGATGATATTCAAGTAGGGATACTTTAAAACTCACTAGCTCAGTAGGTCTTTTGTGATGACAACACCAGACAAAAATAGTGCTTGTGTCATTGTATTTATGTTGTCAGTTTGTATTTCGTGTTGTGTTACTCTGACCCAATATTGTATTAGCGGTATAGTTACATGCCGTTGAGCTAAAACTGCTCAAATCCTTCAAATATGATTAACCTCCGTTCCCCGTGCGACGTCAACCACTGAGCAGAAAGTGGCGAAACTTGGTATGGATAAAGGTAACCATTGATGTTTTTAAATTATTGAGGACTAGTTCTCAGATGCGGTGATTCATTTATGAGTGGTATACGAACATTTCTGGATAAGCCATTAAAAGCCATGGGTTCATTATTTTATCTCAAAATATATGTTATTTCCAATAATAATTATGCTTAATTTATTTGACGCATTTGTATCGTCCATACTTTGACCTTTGTGTGAGGTTTGGGGGCTAACTAAGCTGCAAGAGTCCATACTATTTTTTTAGTCAATGATAGGGGTTAGGGAAGATACATGTGTTTGTAATGTAAATCAAATCTATGGTCAATTTGGGAGATATCCTTTGTATATAACGCGATATATACACACATAGTAAAATATTTTTTTAAAGCTTTATACAAAACAGAATAATTGGATATCATCAAATATTTTAAAGACTGATACAAGAAATCGATCTGATCCACACTGTATAACTGGGCAAGACAAGCTAAAATATGCTTCAAAATTCTGGTTTTCTGATGTTTGGACATTTCCAGAATCTGTAAACGATGCAGTTTTCATACGATTATATATATTGGAGAACAGCATTGTATTCAAAAGGCTCTTTTGTACTGTTTAGAGAACTGAAAACTTAATTTAAATTATCATCATATATAGAATTATCGTAGAAATCAATTAGCGAAACATAGATTGTCATTACATTATTTAGGTGTACAAACAGGAAGGTAGGACAGATCTGAACGAAAACATAATTTATTCCAAACAAAATAAATAAAGGTATTTTGAAGATGAGTACTCTTTTATACCATTAATTTGTCAATATTACTTAGACCTTTAGAAGATTTTATTTATATAAGACCTAACACGGTAGAGTTTATTTGTTTAACAGTAGTAATAAGTTGGCTCTTTATTGTAAGTGCTCTTTTAAGGACAGATAGCGATGTAACTATTGATTCAATAGCATTGATTGTTGTAACATGATTATTTTTAGTCAAGTTATATGAATGAGCTTCTGTTCTGTTTTGTGTATGCTAGCTTCCTCTATAATAAAGTTGATATACTAAATATCGAGACAACCATTCCCCTAAAGAACCCCTTCCCATATATTCCTTATATGGTCTTTTTAGAAAATTTCTAAAAATCTTCTCTGAATGTCATTTTATTTTGCAAATAGGTTCCTCTGAAATAACTACTTTAATCACGTTAAAGATTAAAAAAGGCAAAAAGGGAGTCGGCTAGCTTCTCTGTTTAAGGTAATCCACCCATCATTAAATTGTGACCTTGGTTAATCAAGTGATCATGGGTATTTTATAGCAAATTCAAGCCTTATAGACTCTGAGCAAAATAATCTGTAACTCTAAGTCAATGGATGCTTGCATCTGCAGTGATTCTTTAAGCATGTGAAGGACCATGATGATAATTTAATGATGGGCGAATTACCTAAATCTACATCGAGCAATTAAGAAGCATTTACTTTCTTGCCAGAATATATCATTATTTTGCACAAACGATCACATTAAGATTGTCTAACACACTTGCTAAATCAAGTTTTATCCATTGAATATTGAGATTCCCAGAGGGTGGACTAGTTGATTTGTAGTAAACATAAAAATCAAAATGCTCAATGCCATAGAGGCAAAGGTCATATGACGCCAAAAACTCCAACTCAACTATAGTTGCTAGTGAGCCAGTTGAACTCGCTCTCTGTTTGATTCATTATAATTTGGAGTAAGGGTCATGAACCTGATTTCATTCATGAGTTGCATACCTAATTAGGTCATTCCCTTTCTTCAGTATTAGTGAACCTGATTTATTCATTCTATCTGTTGAGTATGTGTAGAAATTGACAAGGTATTTGGTTATATAAGATATTTCTATTTCAAAGT
>CM037783.1:50715586-50765586 GCA_021229015.1 Solen grandis | reverse complement strand
GACATATGGTAATTATTTCATTTATACGTGCCACATATCTACTCATTAACATGGATTGATAATACCAGATAAATTGAATAAACAAAGTGAATACTTCTCTTCATTTGAATTATAATGTCAGCGATAGCATTGAGAAGGTTTCATTGTATTTCTTTAGCCCCGATCTTAAACAGAGTTTAAAGAAAATGTTAAAACAGTTCCAGTTTATAATAAAAATGCATTCGCCATGTGTATTATGCTCATTATGTCCATCAGCCATACCACGTGGTATATGAAGTCATTTTAAGGTATCTCAAGCAGCATAATTTGCCTCGATTCTGAAAAAAATGAAGCACTGTAAGTATTTTATTTCTTCACTAATTTAATGGGATATAGCGATTGCGGAGCGGAAAATTGTGTTCTTAACAAATACCCTAGTGATTCTTTTGGCAGATGTTAGTATTTCCTAGAATTCGGGATAACATTATAAGTGATGTGCTTTTGTGATAACAAATAGATACTGACGAACCTAAGAAATCATAGACAGTGAGCACATGTTGTATGTACTATTTGAAGTATGACTTTAACAATAATTATCGCCCTTTATTAATTCTTAAATACCACGAGAAATGTTTCACAGTGTTTTAGAGGGTTTTATTAAGGATACAAATATTTCAAAACGATAATTCTCTGTTCCAACAAAAGTTCGTCTGGTCTGTTACAAAATGCTTTTGATGCTTATGTGCTCTGGAGGTGTACATTATTCAGCGATACTCTGAAAAGAGACGTCGTGCTAGATGGTTCCATCGTTCATTAACTTTCGTCTAGGACGAGCTTCGACTGGGCTTGTATGGAAGAATATAATCTATTGGCACTTATTCTACGGTATTATCTGCTAGGCCAAAGATGTTTGGAACAATATGAACGAGCAAAATCCGTCCAGCAGATACAAGGCAACGTTAAGACTGACCAGGTGTTGGGGTATGGTGCTTTTCTCATCTATCGCTGGACGAGATTGACGAGTTGAAATACTGGATAAGTCCAGCTGATACAAATCATCATCTTGGCTTGCCTGTACTCCTCCGTAGCTGTTGAAACATATGGCTCGTCTCGCTAGTTTTCTTAGTGTTGCTAGGGTCAGCTAATAAAATGCATTGTTTGGATAAAGAGTCATAGATTAGGTTTAGGAACACTCAGATATGTGAAACTGATACGGTCACACGTAAGTAGGTCGTGATTTTCTTATCGTAAATATGTTGTGTTAATAGTCTGCAAAAGTTGTCATTCTGTTTATAAATATATTTCTGTTTAAAGTTATATAATGGTCGCTTCGTCTTGTCTTAAACATAGGACAGGGGCGACCCCAATACCATGTAGAATTTGTTATTTCTACCATAATTTGTATTCTCCCAATACTAAGTTTAGTCCTAGCAATTTACATTTAAACAGCTAACAATGATTGATAATAGATTTTCTTCTTATACCATATCCCCAGAAAAAAAAACTAAAAGGTTTCTTTAATACTGCAACTTTTTAATCTGTTTTTCCCTTGCATAGGACGAATTTTCGGCAATTTGATACATGTACGAGTAAATATGTTCTTCCGTAATTACAATGGTTATTGAATCAGTAAATCAACAAGGTTTATTTTATATTCAATAATGCATACATTGTGTTCTCATTGTCACAAGGTTATACTTAGATATTTACTATTGTGCTTTGTTTATAGATGAGACAAAGAGAGAGCGTGCGTGCATAAGGTCTGTGTACGAAAGAGATTGTAATGTGCCATGTTTCCTTTTACTTATTTTTAATTGCTTACTTTACATCAGGCTTATTAGTTTAAGGCCGGACATACAAGCTCACTTGTCCCATAAGTAATCAGTATCCAAACGGATAGTGCAGCATACGCTTTCCTTTCAATAAACAACTTCCTTCTCTGTGACACCTGGTCAAACAAGTCACATTAGTTAAGTTTGAGTTAATCACCTTAAGCTTTGATCCGTCGACGATTGAATGTCAACACAAGATTAGTATATATACATGTAGTCTGAGTTGCAACAGAGGGTCACGTCCTGATCTCTGTGCATTAAATGGTTAAAACGTCGACGGATCTCTGTTCTACAGGTATGTTAAGTTTAGGAATGTATTATTTTTACTCTGATCTTAATTTCAGAAGTATTTGGTAAATTATTGTTATGTCTGTAAATCATTTAGCTAAGTTCAAGTCGAGTTAAGCGTTTTTGTTATTTAGACATTCAAGCTCTCACATGGCATAAGCATGTGTTCTATTATTTCCCCGAGAGAGAGAGAGAGAGATTTATAATTTACATTTTTCCTCTTTCTTCTTCTATCTATCTGTATTTCTAAATTGATTATTTGTGTAATTGTTCATTATATTAGGTGTGCATAGTCATGCTGTACTTCCATTCAAAATGTTATGTTAGGTTAAGGTACAAAGTAACGGAATAGTAGAGATTAGTATGTTGTTTCTCATATTCGTCCTTCTTTCTATCTCGCTGTTCTGCTTGAGTGAAATAGTGTGAGTGCGTACTTCGTCGTATTAGGTAATAATAGGTTATTGAATATGATCAATTTGTAAATACATAATTGTATGACACATCGTGATCTCTGTGCATTAAATGGTAAAAAATGTCGACGGATCTTTGTTCTACAGTATTCCCCTTAAGAACTAAAAGAACGAAACACCCTTACGCTAGTGTCAGCAAAATGGTGAGACCACAGGTGACTGCCATTATTTCTCAGTATTAACATTTACTCTGTTTTTCAGGGTTATTGACTCGATATGCTTGCAAATAATAACATAAACAAAATAAAAATAAGTGTTGTTGTTGTTTTATATATCTTTTGACTAATAAATTGAAATCCGAACTATATCTAAAATATTATTTTTAATACCTACAATATTCCCAGTTCGAATAAATTCAAGCCACATTGAATATACGTTAAAGTACAGTTCTTTTTATTTCATCAGTGGACAAAAAAAAGTCAATGTATATGTAGATATTAACCCTTTCCCTCATATAGACTCATTTTGACGCACTCAATAGGTACCACATAAAGACTGATCTGCAGAAAACCACAGTTAAACCTTACCAAATTTAATTACAAAATCCTCATTTCCAGGCCACTGAGGAGCAGCGAACAGCATAAAACCTGATCAGCCTGCGAGTTACTCGCAGGCTGATCTGGTTTTATGCTGTTCGCATAGGTCTTTTCATGGTTTCCTCTATGAGGGAAAGGGTTAAGGGTAAATCCTGCATTCTAAGTCTGTCACAATTTCACAAACTATACGGTGCAAGTTGTATTTCAAAAGGGAAACAGGTTTCGTGACTTTAAAATGACATTTACAGCCTTAACGATAGAAATATAAACATTCGAAGTACCATGCAGTGTCTTTCTAGTTTATTAAGACCTTTCTATGGTCAATAAAAGTCCAAGCGTAACGGGCGTAGGCTGCTATTGTCTGGAGAATGTCTTAATAGATTCTATCTGACTTAGAAGTCGCCCTAAAAATTGTGAAACTCTTAAGCTTGTCAAACATATTTATTAATTTAGTACATGGTAAAATAATAAGGTGCTCTAATGAAAACAAAACGCTGATAAATTTGAATTTGGCAGCAAATTTAGAGAGATTTAAATGTTTATTTTATAATTATTGTGTGTTAATTATTATCACTTCCAAGAAAACTGAAATTAATTTGCTGTCATTGTCCCCTACTCTTAACCACTTAGTAACATATCTATTTAACAAACCAGTATACCGCAGACTGAAACCGATGCTCAACCTGAAAAAGACTAAACTCTAGGGCAACATGGCCCACTGTACATTACAATCTACTTGTAAAAAGAAATCATCGAATCAACAAATATATATATTTTTATTTTACTAGCACTTTGGAAAGGGTTTATACAAATATAAATATACATTGATATGTCTCTGTTATCTCTTTTTTTTCTGCTCTAGATACTAGGACTTCTTCAGTAACACTTTCACATCAGCTTGTATTGCCAAGATCATAAGGGTGATAATAGCTTTGAATCTTCAGCCATCCTTCAATTCACAACGTCATGTGCGTATCGTATGTCAGCAAGTTTCAGGTCAGGAACACTGCACTGTTAATTACATTGCTCCCTTTATTTAAAGTTAAATTCATATTTTGTTTTATTGTAAATAAAGGGTTTTTAGCGTTACAAAGTAGACATTTTGTGAAATCTGTATTCAGTTTGTATAATTATTAACAAATGTTTTAGATTACATCCCACAAAGAAACGGTGTATTTCGCGACCTAGCTCTGTGAGTACTAACAAGTTTTAGATTTAATTGAAGCCGTATCGCACTTGTAAACAGAAATAAGGTTATTACATTTATCAGCCAACATGCATGCATAGAATAAAAAAAAAATCGTACAAAAGTTATAAACATTTTATCTGACTACATACTGATATTTAAGAAATATGGAGAATTATTTCCACCACTGATTTATATTTTTTGAGATATTAAGCTGACACTCTAAAGAATATGAAGGAGCAAGCCAAAAGGTGTATGTTAATTAGGTTCGAAGTCAATGAACTCGCAACAGACTTGTCTGTGGTCCGTGTACTCGGGGGTTGTGAAGATGACATAGATTCTTCTTCACCGCCATTGCAACCGTCGTGCTGACATATTTCGTAACATACGTCTACTTCATATCCACCCTTCTTTGTAAGATGACATCCTAATTGTCTTTTAGGCTGATCTTCACAATCTCGCACGGTAAATGAAGCTGAAATAGACCATTGGGACTTATTGCATGTATTTATGAGCTTATATATATTAGATATTGATTATAACTTAATGTAAACAACATCTATAAATTCCATTTTTAATGAAGGCAATTTATTGGAAATCATGCAGATTTTTTTCACGTATGTTGACTTGCGAATCCCCATTATATAATTCAGCATGCTATTACTTTAAAGGCGAGATTGCCTCCTTCAATGTTTAAATTTTATTATGTTTTGACAGGTTTACTTGGACGTCACGAGAGAGAAATTTGAAAGTGTTTTTTTTTCTTGGACAATCCTTGTAGGAAAATAACGATACGCATGATATTTATAAAGTACATTATTATACATGCAATACTCTTTATCAAGACTAAGACATTACTAATCGCATTATTCAACTCACCTGAACCGTTTTTTGCGACGTATTTTGAACAGTGAGTAGCACTTGCATGACATGCTATTGGGTCAATGTTTCCAGTGATGCACTTTGCATCCGTGAATGACGAACATATAACACATTTTAGGCAGTGAACTGAAAACAAAAAACAGTCATAAACGATGGCATATATTTACATTGCACTCCAAGAGATACTGGTCATTATTTCTTCAAAGTATTGTGTTACATGTACACTAATTTTATCACAAAAAAATACCATTTTTATTAACTTATCGTCGTCAGTCATTTCATCTTACGTTGCCAAGATAGCAGAATTGGGAGACATATGTAACACTTTAATCTTATCCAATTTTGACCGACTCTTTCGTTTTTAGCTCGACTATTCGATGAATTGTGAGAGCCATCCTAGTCACCCTGGCGTCGGCGTCAGCGTCGTCGTAACACTCAAGGTTAAGGTTTTGCGTTTTTCAATCTTCTTATATCTCCACAACCACTAATGGTATTCACTTAACTCTTCACAAATGTATATGGGGTCATAATTGATGCTCACTATCTTTTTTTACTGAATTATTTCCCTTCGTGAACTTAGAAAATCCTGGTTTGGATTATGCGTGCGAATTCAATCTCCACAACCACCAAAGGTATTCATTTGAAACTTCACACATGTCTTTAGGGTGATAATTGTACACCACTTACCAAGACCCATAACTCTAGCATGGATTTTTACTGAATTATTCCCCTTTGTGAACAAATCGACATCGAATGTCAAGGATGTATTTACATTTTAGCAGTATGTCACTATCAAAACATCTGAAGAGTAACACATGCTTTCCTTGTGCATGCTATTTAAAAACATTATACATCCATGTAAAGGATATATAATGAGTATTCGACTTGGACTTTCGCTGACAACGATCGTGATTGTTGACAACGTTTTTTTATTCGACTGGTAGTGTAATTCGCCGTTTTTAATCTCTGAATGATTTTCAATACTAAGAACTAGTATACTTAAGTGATATTTGAAAAAAAATAATATATACTTATTCAAACAACTCACCGTGCACTTACGCTAAACATAACTCTTTTCATTCATTTTATATATACTAATTAAAAACCTCAGTTCAAAAAGAATTTGGAAACGCTTTTCGTAGAGATTTTATGATAAAAATAGAATAATGTCACGTGTATTGAAATAAATGTCATATGAATAGCCTGTTTTAACATTTTAGCTTGATTAGTTGGGTTTCCTGCTACAGAGAAACTAATCCAGTATGAACAATGAGACCGAAAACGTAGTTCACATCTTTTGGGGGTTTAATTGCTTTTTGTGCACATTGTGCTCAGGTGAGCTATTTTGATTGCCTTTTGTCCGGCGTCCGGCGTCCGTGTGCGTGAGTCCGGCGTCAACAATTTTCTTTAAACAGCATCTCCTCATAAACCACTCGGCCAAATTTAATAGAAATTGCCTGGGATGTTCCTTGCATAAAGCTCTACCAAAGTTGTTCAAATGATTCGGTCTGTTGCATATTTGGGTAACAGGAGCTAAAAATAGATTTTTAAAGTGAAATCTTAGATATTTGGTGTGTGGCATTGTCTTATGGACCTTTACCAAGTTTGTTCAAATCATGACCCTGGAGTCGAAATTGTCCCCGCCCCAAGGGTCACTTGATTTTATATAGACTTATATAGGAAAAACTAGAAAAAATCTTCTTGTCAGAAACCACAAGGTCTGCAGTTTAGATATTTGGTGTGTAACATGGCCTAGCAGACCTCTATCAGGTTTGTTCAAATCAATTGCCCTGGAGTCAAAATTGGCCCCGCCTCAGGGATCACTTGATTTTACAAAGACTTATATAGGAAAAACTAGAAAAATCTTCTTGTCAGAACTACCACAAGGCCTAGAGTTTAGATATTTAGTGAGTACCATGGCCTAATGAACATCTACCACTTTGGATCAAATCATGGCGCTGGGGTCAAAATTGGTCCCGCCCCAGGGGTCACTTGATTTTACATAGACTTATTTAAGAAAACATAGATAAAAATTGTCAGAAACCACAAGGCATAGAGTTAGATATATGATGTTTAACATGGCCTAGTAGACTTCTACCAAGTTTGTTCTAATCATGGCTCTGGGGTCAAAATTGGTCCTGCTTTAGGAGTCACTTGACTTTACATAGACTTATGAAGGAAAACCCTCAAAAGATCCTCTTCTCAGCAATCACAAGGCCTAAAGTTTCCTTGTTTGGTGTGTAACATGGACTATTAGACCTTTTCTAAGTTTGTTCAAATCATGGCCCTGGGTTCAAAATTGTCCCCATCTTTAGGGTCACTTGATTTTACATAGACTTATATAGGAAAAAACTAGAAAATTCTTCTTGTCAGAAACAACAAGGCCTAGAGTTTAGATATTTGATGAGTAACATGGCCTAATGAACATCTACCCCGCCTAATGGGTCATATGATTATATAGACTTATTAGAGCTATGACCTTCAAAGTTTGGATGGCAGGTACAGTTTTTGTGTTGAATTTAGATGATCTTGCTATACTTCTGCATGGATTATGTATTCAGTATGACTCGTAATACAATAATTGGCATTGGGGGCAATGTTCCTCAGGTGAGCGATTCAGGGCCATCATGGCCCTCTTGTTGAAAATGGTCATTGATGCAATTATCTAATTTACTAGACAATTTTTGTTAAGTTACTTTTTCTTTGCGCATGGAACTCCGTCCACTTTAGTCCACACCGAATACGCCCACTGAGTGCAGGTGTCTACGTGAAAAGGAAACGAGCGTATTTTAAACAAATACGACGTGATATTTCTGCAATTTCGTAATATTGAATGTTCCATATTCTGTAACATAACAGTTCCAAGTAGTTTGATTTGTACCAAGTAGACGTAATGAGAGTTGAAATAATTTAGTATTAAACAAAACAATCTCGAAACACTTGTCGTTTTTATTTCATCGATTGATCTCGCTCATTCGACTTCCGGAATCCGTAACGCTTTATATACTCGCGTTTTGATTTCCAGAAGAAACAAACGTGTCCAATTAGATTAGATTTTCAATCATATCAAATATCCGACCAATCAGATATATCGGGGATTCATGATGTCGCAATGGGGTGAGAGAAATCGTTTCTACGTCATTTTTTTGTTGTTGTAATATTGTATGCATAGATAAGGATTTCTTCCTTTCTTCACCTTTTGACCTTTTGTAAGTACTCGCACATTTGCTTTTCATATATTTCAAATTGTCGGGAAAAAAGCATCGTGAACGGGATAACTTAAAAAAATAACATTCCATGAAAAAGTTATATACAGCTATGTACATGCATCAGTGACCGGGGGGTGGGCTGATCAAATGCCAGTGTTCGAAAATATTTCTGGGTTACACATAGGAAGTAGTAAGCCATATTTAAATAAAAACCGAGAAACCAAATTTATACGTTATGAACATTTTATACTCAGTACATGTAGTTTGGAGAACTGGGATGCGTAGATTGGAATTAATATTTCTTAATATGCTCATTAAATGTGGAAAAAGAAAATGTTTTGTTTGTCGTTTCTGTCTGGAGGTATGAACATTAGTGTCAATATGCCAGATAAATATATGGATTGGCTGCTGGAATTATATATCGTTTCAATGGAAGTAAGATGTTGTCTTACATAAAACATTATTAACAGTTACTTGCTATGTTTTATGAAGAACCTACCCAACAACGCAGGTATTTCAAAATTGGACCTTTGCGGCAAGTGCGGATCAATTTCCGGTGTTTACATATAATGCAATTTAATAGCGCGATCGGACACTCATTAAATTCTAAAACATCACACTGTATTCTGAGAAGTCGCAAAGACAACACCATGAATGTTTTAACCACCTCCTGGTACGGCCTTATTACATACTGTCACGTTTTGTGTTCACCTCCTTTTACTACGGCCTAATAGGTTTCTCATCCACTCCTGACTGCCTTGGCAATTTTTTGACAGTCGCCATCTACAGCAATCATGGCCTGCCACGTTTGCCCTTTCCGTCCCTCACGTTGTTTCACGCCTACAGTGGCCTAAATCGTGAATGTGGTGGCCATCGTAGACATAAACTTGAACCCAGCAGTGAAACACCTAACAACAGTATTTAACATTTCTGCCAAATTTTATTTTTAATCCGTTATAATGTCCAAAGCCTATCTAATAACATTGACATTATTCAAGCTGAACTATCCACATTTGACATTTAACTTTATCTAAAGCTTGGCTTAGACTAAGTGACATCAGAGTCTCTCTCTATATATATATATGAAGAGGCCCTAGTGACAAAGACCTAGATACTCAACATGCATTCTGACCGAGTAATTGGTGATGGTGGTGTGATCATTATCATAAGCGGCAGATCTAGACTTTTAGGTGACTGAGTTGCAATTGTGCTTCCAACAAGAGCTGTCAGAGGACAGCACGCTCGACTATCCAAAATGCTTGTTGGTAAATCAAATGAAATCTATTTCAATGCTTGCCCTTCATATACCCTGTATATAATAATAGTCAAAAATGATATACCTTGATAGTCTAATACCCCTTTAATATGTTTATAAAGTCTAAAATCAATTCTATGCCTAGTTACTGAGACATAAGCATAATAACAGTGTGCATGCAAAACTTTAACCAAGTATCCAAGTAAGAAAAGGGCAATAATTTGTATAAAATTCAGTCCAAGAGTTATCCTCCTTGGTTTTCAGATGCCCCTGAACACACTCCTAAACTTTCTAGCCAATATCATAAACAATTCATGAGATATAAGCTGGATAGTAGCTTGCATGCAAAACTTTAACCAAAAAGTCTAAGTAAAAAGTGGCCCTAATCTGCATTAATTCAGTCAAAAATTATCTGCCATTATAGTATGATACCCCTAAACATATTAAAGATGTTTCAAATCAATCGCATGTCTGGATACTGAGATATGAGCATGAAAGTACCTTGCATGCAAAACTTTAACCAACATTTCTAAGTTAAAAAAGGGGCCATAATTTGTAATATATTCCATCGAGAGTTATCTACCTTGGTTGTCTGATGCCCCTAAACATATTTATAAACTGTCAAGTAAATACCATGCAGGGTTATTGAGATACAAGCTGGATAGTAGCTTGCATACAAAACTTTAACCAAAATTTCTATTGCATGCAAAACTTTAACCAAAAAGTATAAGTTAAAAAGGGGCCATAATTTATATTAAATTCAGTCAAGAGTTATCTACCTTGGTTGTCTGATGCAACTCAACATATTCATTAACTTTCAAGTCAATATCATAAATGGTTATTGAGATATAAGGCTGATACTTTAATCAAAAGCTGCAACGCCAACGCGACGCAAGGTTGACTACAATAGCTCTCATATTCTTCGAATAGTCGAGCTAAGAAATAACAAATATTAACCAGTTTAACCCTCCAAATTCAAAAATTGAAACTTTTAACAGCATCAATGAGTTGGATTGGTGATTTTGCACTAATACAGAAGTTGATGATATTGTAATGAGCCCAATGTTCTCAAAAAAGAAATAAAGATAAAAACATAATCTATTACCCAAGCTTTATATTTCTATGAAATCTCTCGTTCACTCGTGATCCATGACTTATACACAGTAAAAATTCACCTCTGACTCATGGAGTTGCTGAACCTTAACTGGAATAAAACAGGACAAATGATTGTCCCGGGCGATGCCAAATTATTGTCTGATTTTATCTAGATATCATTATTAAGTACAATTAGTACGATTTTTTAAACATGCTGTATATAAACATATTCTATCCATGTCACTGTAAATAACATCATTACAGAGTACCAGTCTGATAAACATATTCTATCCATGTCACTGTAAATAACATCATTCCAGAGTACCAGTCTGATAAACATATTCTATCCATGTCATTGTAAATAACATCATTACAGAGTACCAGTCTGATAAACATATTCTATCCATGTCACTGTAAATAACATCATTACAGAGTACCAGTCTGATAAACATATTCTATCCATGTCACTGTAAATAACATCATTACAGAGTACCAGTCTGATAAAGATATTCTATCCATGTCACTGTAAATAACATCATTACGGAGTACCAGTCTGATAAACATATTCTATCCATGTCACTGTAAATAACATCATTACAGAGTACCAGTCTGATAAAGATATTCTATCCATGTCACTGTAAATAACATCATTACGGAGTACCAGTCTGGTTTTCTTCTCGGAGCTTGAACTACCAATCAGTGTGTGTGGGGGGTGGGGGGATAAGTAATGCATTTGATGTGTATTTGCATCAGTATGGCCTTTAGGTGTAGTTGTCAAGTTAAATTGCTTCGGAATAAGTAGTAATCTTCTAAACTGGTTTACGATGTCTTTACGACGCTCTATTACATTAACCTTTACACTGCCCAAAATTTTCAAACGCCCGTAGATCTACCCATCATCGTAATATTGCAATGAATACCTCAATAACTCACATATTCTTAACTTCTTTCCGTTGATCAAAACAAACATATAATCTGTGATGCTTTATAAATCCTATGAGCATACGAAACGCTTAAATTAAACTCAACCCCCACCCCCTCATTCCAAGTAATACGATTGCTATCAACTCGAAATATTTTGTTCATTCTTTTTTAATATCATTTCATCTAAAGCTGTTTTATTAATCTCTTTTAAACCGTAATTGGATTTCTTTACATTTGTTATTTTGAAACACAAACACATGTGTGTTTAAACAATGCAATATTACTAGCATTTACATGGGAAAATACTTAAATAAGCTATGGCTTCCAAATTTATCCAAAAGGTACGTACGATTTCTCATTATTCATTTTTTCTATGTAAAATAACATGCATTTAAAGTCCCAGCTTCTTCTAGTTATTAGGGCTAAATCCGAATCACCTACAACGTATATTCCTCTGTGTAAATTTCATCCGCGAAAGACTTAATACATGCCTGATTTACAGGGAAGAATCTATTAGAAAGATTGCAAGTTGTGGCTGTCTCGCACTATATTTAGCTCAAAACAACGTCAGCATAAAATTAACATACAAGGGGGGCGGGGTTCAGAAGTCCGTGGATTTTCTTCATATCTCCTCTTCTAAGGTGTATCAAGATTTATTCAAGCTTTAGCAAAAGTCCATGAACTTCTGAAACACCCTTTGTACACCGAGACATCCGTGATTTTACTTAACAGTGTGTTTCAGTGTGGCTCCGCCCATTTTTCTCACTATATTGCCCTGTCTGAACAACTAAGAATTCCGGGGGATTTCCCGTATTCTTTCATTAAATATTTCATTATGTGGGCTTCATTTTACATTAAAAGATAAATCAAGCATCATTTGAGATTTTGCTGTTTCGAAACTTTGAAAAACATACAACGTATGTCGTCTAAATTAACATCTTGTTGCATTAACACCATACTACAATTATAGCAAAGTATATAAATATATACTACGAAAACATGAAATTAGCAGAGATACATGATAAATATTAATCAATATTTTTCAGTTATCTATCATCTATCAAAGTATGAGACTATTTCATTTCCTATTAATGAAGTATCGTATCTTATACGTGTTTATATATATTTATGGGTTCGGTATCTATATTTTCTATGTGCATGTGAGTAAAATCTGGAATTAGCTTTATTTCATGCTGTCGATTGATATCATACTGGCAAAAAATAACGTCTCAAAAAGAAAATGATTTCTTAATTATCGATGCTTCGGACAAACAAGTTTAAAGCGTTGACGCACTGACCTCGGTGCTGATTTTTATTAAGGAACAATCACATGTAAATATATAAAAATACATTTAATAGAGGGAGACAGTAACTAGCCGCGCTCATTGAAACATGATTATTACTTTATATTAATTACTATATAGATATGGATGCATTTAAATACAATGTAAGACAAATAGCTGGAAAATGACCTGTTTTAGCTGTTAGCATTACACATCACAAATGCACATGGTGGTAGCACAAAGCTCATACAATTTTAGAAAATCTCCAGCAAATCAGCGCGTTTATTGTATATCAGTACAAATCTGCGTTCTTTATTTATTTATTTCTTATTTGAGACAGCGCTATTCTTTTCGGAAACATTTAAAAGCATACTGGGAATGTCTCGTTGATCTGAAATACCGCATAAATTCCAATGCAGATTGAGATCGAGACCACCCGCAATAGAATGATATATACTTACAGGTAGATGTTTTTGAGCGAGTACATTTCTGCTCATTGAAGAGCACCTCTCTAGAATGGAATGAACGTTGAATCGATCAGCTGCCAATTACTGTACTCAAAAAAGAGACAACATTGATAAAAAAGGAAGGAGAGGATATTAAACGAAACTTGCGACTTACCATTGGTCAAGGACAATAAAATCGTCATTGCAGACAGAGCCACGATGGATCCGGTATTGTTATACATCTTGTATGATATAAGTTAGTTCTCCTTCCAGTTACTTACCACAAAGTGAAGCACATCATTATGTTGTAGAGCAGCAGCTCGGGACTATTTTTATGACACATATTACAGCTGTGTAACGCTCTGTGGCATATGTTGTTTATATGTGTTAAACGTTACATGCAGTTCACCTTGTGAACAAACATATAGCGTTCATACAACGGTAGTAAAGACAATGTCTTACTACGGAGGCTACGGACATAAAGATTGTGGTTTCAATAATTAGATTTACATTATTTTCTAAACGCTAAGATACACTCCATGCAGATAAACGGGGAGAAGAGATAAGTATTCAGAAAATTTCTCCCACATATACTTGAAAAATATTGTAAGAAACAATTCATAGAATTTTATCATTGGGCCAACCTGAATATATAAAAAGCTTTGTAAAGTAAACCATGGGACTTCAATGGTCAAGCGGGTCTTAGTATCTAACTTGACTATTATATAGCATCTCTGTGGGTTCGAGTTCCAGCAGGGTCACTCGGATATTTCATGTAAGGAAGCCTCCCATGCTGGCAGCTGGCTTGCGGTAGGTCGGTCGTTCTTAGTATCTATGTACCTCCACCATCTGTCGCTGTATAAATGAAGTAACCCCAAACAAACAACAGTCAAACAAGATATGCTCAGCACTGTACCATTGTAACGCTTAAATCTCTTAGCATAAACACTTGCCCATAGACCATTTCAATCCGACGTAAACTGCTTGTGTAATTTCAATGGGAAATAAACATACAACATTTTTTTCAAGTCACTGATTGGTCAATTTAAACCAGCGAACTATACCGAGTATAGCCGACCCCTTGGTAAAATGGTCTATTATACTAACTATTTGGTGACATTTTATTGGAAAACAAAGTCAGAGAGGATGTAATACCAAATATGTGTTAACATTTTATTCTGCTCTTCCGTTTACGTGACCACATGTCCCAGTGACCAGCACAGTACTTGTTAGCGATTTACATTTCCGATGGCCGTGAAGTTAGAGCGTCCGCTTCGGAATCGGGAGGTCGTTGGTTCTATCCCCTGCAGCGACTTTCCAAAGACGTTAAAATGGCCCTAGTATATAGTTCCCTTGCTTATTGCTTAGCATATAACGGTAGTTTACGACTTGTTGGTCCAGTTTCAGGATAATGTGACTGGGTGTGGTATCATATCTCATGTCTACGGAGTGATACTGCAGTGTGGCAGCACTATATCTGCTTCAAGTAGACATAGTCTCCAAATGACTGAAATACTGTCGGTGAGACGTTAAACCTACTAAACAAACAAACATTTCTAATGAGACATATGTTCTACTTTTATAATACGTTACGCGCATAACTTACGAATAAGAAGGGTTTAGTGGTACTTTGTGTATGTACATTTATGTGATTCTTCTCCAGGGAGAATATTAATAGAGTTATGAAGTCGTGTTTTAAAGCAGCTCGTTCACAGATGATCGGTAAAAAAAAAATCTACTTTCCCACGTTAATGTTGGTGAAGTCTTTGTTTTTGACAAATAAACTCGGCATGCATGGCCCTCGGATACCGCAATTTTCATAGACGCCACCTTCGGGGAAATGGGTTTAATATAAAATACAGTATTCCCGGGGAAGGTGTTTGCCGTTATACTTGACATGCTCCGCAACGTGGCGCCTCGACCGCTTCCGGGTAATGTATTCGTTCAGCCTGTGAATTGAGTGCATGCGCGAAGAGTGAATCTGATCCGTCATGTGACTATACGTACATAAAAATAGAAATTCTAAAAATATGTTCAATATCGTTCCTAACGCTATTATCTGTGATGGGGGAACCATCTATTTTTACAATCACGGAATGTTGCATTTGGTGAACATGCTTCTGTAGATGGGTATTGATAGACGTAATACACACATATTTAAAATCAAATGCTTAGGTAATAACAATTTGTGAACGAGCTGCTTTAATCAGTATAGACCACATACCTCATTCATCCATGTCTGTATGTTATTCAGGTATATTGTGTGGAGAACGAAACATCGCGTATAATGAGGTGTAGAAGCAAGTGTCTATGTCTAAGATTATAGTTCATAATACACATACATACCTATACAATTCCTATCACTCCCTCCTACTCTTATTTCAATGTTGTAACTTATGGGCTGTTCTTGACATTTTCATTTTAAGTTAATTTTAGGGAATTACTGGATTATAAGATAGTTGAATATGAAGAAAGAATAAGTTTGAACAAGTAACTGGTTTCCGTTATCATAGCAACCAGAATTTTGATCCGAGAAAAAAAAAGTGACGTGCAGATTCTCCATACCGCCATGTTTTCATATACCAATTTTCAAAAGATTATCTTAAACGGCTTTTAAGTTATCGCGGACATCCGGACGGATAGACGTAAACACCGATAGAGGACTAAAAATTGATAAGGGAGTATGTTAGGTAGCACATCACACTAAATGTAGCCACAGCTTCGAATGGCCAGGGATTTTTTGAATAGGGTAAATATTCTGTTTGTCTTTTAAATGCTTTTTTAGCATCAAATTTGTTCTTGTGACTTCTAATATGAACTCTGGCAAATTCGAAAACAGTGCCAAGAATCATTTGTTCATGCATGAGAATGTCAAGGACGCCATTTTCTGTAAACAGTGCTTTTCGTCTGCATGGTGGTAAATATCAAGTCATTTTACAAGAAGGGTACAAACTTTTAGCAATTGCCAAAAAATATTCATGCGTGAGCACCACATTTTTGGGGATAGTTTGCAAGTATAGGGAGTTGCTAAAGCAGAAACACTTTGTTTAAAGCCCTTCTATTTGCAGATAATTTTTGCCAGAGTGACAAAATGTGGTGTTTGTAGTCTCGACCCACAGTAGATTTTTGCCTTCAACAGGATGAATCACAGCTTTTTGTACTGCCTGACCACTGTAAATGTCACAATTTTATTGCAGATTTGCAATGCAATGACTAATATGTTATCAATAAATGGTGTCTTTTTTTCCAGAGTTTTTATTTCGGAGTCAGGAATTTTGGACATCTTGCTTGCAGGACGTGGACAACAAAAAGTTGGATTTTAGTGTGGAGTGCTACCTTAAGTCTATTTGCATTTATATAATTTCTTTTCATATAGTAATTTTAAATGAATAAAGTATGTTTAATTTGACAGTTGCCATAGAAACAACTCAGGAGTTCGAAAATGAACTTAGTCACCGATACTTTCTTCAAGCAACCATTAAAGAATATATGAAATATATATATATATATATATGTGATTTTCTTTAGGGCAACCTGCCGAAGGTCGAAGGCAAAAAGACGAAAGAAAAACTAATTTTGCAGGGGCAAAAGACGAAAAGTCGACATATCGGGGCGAGATTTCGGGGTGAAAAGTCGAAATTTCGGGGTGAAAAGACGAGAAAAAAAATCAGTGTCAATATATCGTCTTTTTGTATTGGCGCCCCGAAAACACACCAACACGACAATCAATATTTCGTCTTTTCGCCTTCCGGTACGCAAGCGCAGTAGGGGACATTGAACTTACAGTCAGGTGTACCTTCCCTGTATTACGGAAAAGGGAAACAGATTATAGGCTTAATGACCATGTTAATGCATTATGGGAATAGGAATAGAGTATACTGATACCAAATAATTAATTAAATGTAATATGATATACCAAAAATGTAGAAGACTTATTTACAAAAGTTGAACCTTAAGTTGAACCATAGACATATGCAGCATAGAAACGATTTTTATCGTGGCACAAAACCACCACTGTTCTAACTCACAAATTAGTTAAACACAACCACTGTCATGGTAAAACAACCTTCCCACATGTTTATATCATGAATGTTATCAATCGATAAACGAAGTTGTAGTTTTCCCCCATAAAATGTACTACAGCGTACTTTTTCAGGCCGTATCCCATTGAAAAATTGTGCCTTTCTTTCCAATAGACAATTGCTGAGAGAGAGAGGGGGGGAGAGAGAGAGGGTGGGGTGGAGAGAGAGCTAATTGTTTGCTTATTGTTTGTATTGCAAACAGTATTTAAAAATATATATATTTGCAAATGCCCGTTTACTTGCAACCTGATCCACTTATATACTAGTTGCATAGGTCCGTGTACTTGCAGAATGATCAAGTTTTATACAGGATGCATAGGTCCGTTTACTTACAGGTTGTTCTAGTTTAAAACTGATTGCATACATCCGCGTATTTGCAGGCTGGTAAAGTTTTATACGGGTTGTATACGCCCATTTACTTGCGGGCTGATATTGTTTAATATAATATGTTGCATAGATCAGTTAACTTGCATGATGATTTAGATTTATATTGGTTGTAAAGTTTCGTTTACTTGCAACCTGATCTAGTTTATACTGTTTACATAGGTCAGTTTACATACATGTACTTACAGGATGATTTAGCTTTAAACAAATCTAGTCATGTTTTATTCGGGAAGTAGATACAAACTTTATACATCTTCATCCCAGTAAATTGCCACAATTGGATGGACGGTAAGGCAAAGAGAATAAAACAAGGAGATAAAATAAATTCATCAAATTTCTTTATTTCTAATAAAGCCCCCATGTAAAGAATCTGTATACACTTTTAGTTAATCACCCAAGGAGAAATGCAAAATGTATTGCCATTGTATATGCTACGAGAAAACGATTGATTTATTTATAAGGATCGCGATTTATATTCAGTTATTTTTGCAGGTCTAATTTATATAAATTACTTGTCTTTAAATTGTTTAAAACGTTCGTTTATTTTGCATACTGACGACTTACATTTATTTGACACATGTAACACAAAATATATATTTATGAAAGTGACTTATGGGTCCATTGGGATGTTTTTGGGTTTTTTTGGTAAACTTTAATAAATTAATTGCCTGAACTTGTATTATAACACGTAACTGTAATAAAATATATACTTACTTATATATTAATACACATTTCTAATTATGATAGTGGAATATATGTGTGTATAATGATTAACTTCATTTGCATAACCTTTAACTTTAATTTAGATTCTCCTAGTTTTGCCTTATAACTTAATAGCTGAACAAAGTGAAATATGCAATACGTCTCTATAATCTAAAAACATACTTTTCAATGACAATCAAAAGACACTCGTTGAACAAGTGGAGTTCGTCTGGAGCATGCCAAAAGTAGTCCCTTTATTATTATAGCTTATAATTATCCTTTTTTTATTTATATATATAATCGTTCAAAATAGATACATAACGGTAAACATCATAAAGTGTGCGCAGGTGTCCATCTTCTGCCAGAATCCCAACATCTTCCAACAACGCCATCTGGTGAATGAAGGTAATTATGGTTACTCTGTCTATGAGAAATTAAAATCTGGAACATTTAATTTCATGAATTGAACATGTGTAACAAAATCTTTCACAAAGCCATCTCACAAAGTTGAATTTAAAGTCATCCAACCCTGTTAGCCATATTCCATATCTTGCCACTGAATGTTCATATTTCTATGAAACTTTGTCACTTTGAAGACATTCAGAAATTAAAATATTTCACCAAGAGTTTTTCAAGTTTTATCTTATTTGGAGGAGATAATCTGCATATAAGTTTACATTGAAGCCTATGGAAAATATACATTTTCTGTGAATATGAAAAACTGAATTTGATTTATGAGATAAACTCGTGGTAGAAAGATGCATTTTATGATTATGTATCAACTTTCGTGAAAAAAATCTAATCTTCAGCATAGGAAAACGGAGAAAGACACTTTTTTTTAATTTTCATGGGAGATAACTCACGGAAACAGAATTATCAAGGGGAGATAATAAAAGAACTTCTGTCACTTGTCATAGCATGTCAATTTGCCCCTAAGATTACCATTGTTAGACATTTTAAAAGCTTATACATATGCATTGTTAAGTTATATGCATGGCTTTGATGGAATTGATCGCTATTATGGAGCATAAATAAATATCAATTTTATATATGTTCATGGAATCTATGCAATGTGTGTGTCTCTCTCTGGGGGCCTCCGTGGTCGAGAGGGTAAAGTCGCTGACTTTAACACTCACTCAGCCCCTCACCGCGTGGGTTCGAATCCCGACAGGGTCATTCGGATTTTCATGTGAGGAAGCCTTCAAGCTGGCTTGCGGCATTCGGGGTCTTCCTCCACCTGTAATTAGCTGGACGTCACTATATGACTGAAATACTGTCGAAGCGACGATAAACTCAAATAGTCAAGTCAAGTCTCTCTCTCTCTCTCTCTCTCTCTCAGTAACACATTAAGGTTATTTTTTACCTTAGGCATATAAGACTTTTCATGACATGATATTTTTATGTTCATCTGCCAATAGACATGTTTTTACTATGGATAACCGAGTTTAGCAATATTCCTTCTCACATTCGCACGTAATTACGCATTTCTTATTTGTTGCTTGCTTGTTTGTTTATTTGGGTTAACGTCCAGTCGACAGCGTTTCAGGTACTTTGAGAGAAAGCGGCCAAAGTTATTGTTAAGGTATATTACTCACGAAGAAGCTTGTTTTGTTCTTAAACTTATGTTCCCTACACTTTTGATAACTTTATTTGTAATAATAAACATGTACATGCAAATGTGCTTAGTATATCGTGTTTGATATTGGATATTGGACATAGTACTTAACGTTTTATAACATGTCACTATTTTGAACATTGTTTATATTTACGTGTGCGTGTATTCATACATTTATGTGTATTCCAGTGTATTTTATGTGTATATATATTTTGAATATATGTGTTCACATGAACGGTTTGCTCACCTGTTTTTAAACGCAGCAGCCCATGACGCAACACCTCGGCCCCCCTTGTTGTGTTTCACAGTCCTTGTGTCCTGTACAGTTGTCTGATATTAGACATTGTGCAATATCAGGACATCTCTTACCTACAACACGAAATGATGTTCCTTTTAAAAAGGAGACAATGCTTTCCCAGTTTATTATCAGCCGGTGTAACCAAAGAATCTTTTGAGTGACCACTTACTGAATTTGTTAAAGTCTTGGCCCCAGTATAATAACATTTTACTATTTCTCTTACATACATTTGACGCGCATGCGCCTACTTATTGATAGGAGACACCACTTAACACTTTCCCTCATAGAGGAAACCATGAAAAAACCTATGCGAACAGCATAAAACCAGATCAGCCTGCGAGTAACTCGCAGGCTGATCAGGTTTTATGCTGTTCGCTGCTCCTCAGTGGTCTGGAAATGAGGATTTTATAATTAAATTTGTTACGGTTTAACTGTGGTTTTCTGCAGTTCAGGCTTTATGTGGTACCTATTGAGTGCGTCAAAATGAGTCTATATGAGGGAAAGGGTTAACACGAAAACAACACTTCTTGAGTTGTGACAGAGACATATTCCTATATATATATATATATATATATATATATATATTCCAGATAATTTTACATATATTTAGATATCGCTCAAGTATCTTACATAATGATACAGATTATCAGATGATTAAATAAAGTAACGTCTCTGCGGTGTATAGACAATACTGTATTGCCTATACGTGTATTTATCTTTTTATTTTTAAGACGAAAATAAATTATGAAAGAAAGACTTGAAACAAATAAGAATCCAATAAAACTCTCATTTATTAACAGCGTGCGCAGTTACATGGAATCAAATGCACAAAAACATATGTACAAATACCACGTATCGTAAAGATACACAAAAATACGAAATACGATTGTCAAAATATACGGCTAAACTCAACTAAAAAAAAATACCTGGACAAATGTTGCAGCATCGGCCAGGCGTACTTTTAGCGTTTGGACAGTTGTTTGCACAAAGAACTCTGGAACAGTCTAGGTTTGGATTCGCTTCTGCAATAATCACCAGGCTCAAACATATGACACCACCAAGCAGACAAAGGCGCGTCATCTAGACAACAAAATATATAAAAAAAAGAAGAAATATAGCGGTTGCTTGCAGTATGGCATCAAGGGTAGTAGAGTTTATAGATACTGTACCCTTTGCAATGCCATAGATATCTAGGACGAGTATAACTTTATTATTACATATAACTATTATTTATGAGCCCTATACCTTTTAAAGAATACACTGACGATCTCAATATGCTATAATAAAGAATGTGCCGAATGTGATATTATCTATTGGCCCTGCTTTTCCTGCAATTTGATTGACTAAAGAGTTATGTTATATAACTGTCATTAAAACTATTTTAATAACATAATTATATCATATGTATGACCTATCTTCCATGACCTCTCTCTCTCTCTCCCTCCCTCTCTCTCTCTCTCCCTCTCTCTCTCTCTGTGGCTGGGGGAGTGGGCGGGGATTGCACTTAAAGACCCATTATATTTCATAATGACTCAATTTTCATGAAAAAGAAAAAAAAATGAAAAAAATGGACGTATCGAAGACTAGCACAAACGGTACCTAATGTGCAAATATCTACTGTAAAATAACAGTTCAGCGTACTGAAAATCTTGATGAAATTACACAATGAAGTATTTTGGATGGATGTCAACATTTTGCATTGGCGAGTGTTCCCGAAGACTGTCTGTAATCGGAAATAATTTGAATTAAAAACCGTCGCAATTTGTCTATCTGCTACATCATCAATTTATGCGTTCGTGATTTGTTTACGGAATGTCTTTGGGACATTAATAAAGATGTGCGGAATATGCACATTGGTTATTTTTTGTTGTTGGCTGTCTCTTTCAGAATACCTAAACGAAGTAAGATTTTTGCATGCTTCATATGATATATTATATAGAGGAACGTTAATATTTAGTTAATATTTGCGTTAATATTTAATGAATAGAACTCTTTCCTCTGCATTTGAATCTCTTATCAAGTTATGTAATTAGGTCTTGATAATGGGTTTGAGATTTTAAGAAGTTAAAGATTAACGTTACTTCACGCACTGTATAATTCCTCCTTTAACTTTGATTAAACAGAAACAGTTAATCATTTATCTAATACATATCTCACTGCGTCACAGGTTTGTCTACTGGACTGTAACCTGCCTTAAGGGCGTATGTGACAGTTTGCTGCATTTTCTATATAGACAAAGAAAGAAAATTTAAACTGTTCATTTTTTTTTAATTTTGCACGATTATGGGGAATATCTCAAATAATGGTAAACAACACCTCATAAGGTTTCAAAATCAATGTTCAGTACTTTCTTCCATGTATCTGTACAAAATTTGTAAACATTCTATGCTAAAGTTTTCATACTTTAATCATTCATGCAAATACATATTAATTTTCTTCAAACTATCTCCTCCTTTTTCTTTAACAAAATATATTTACAGTTTTAAACATAACAGAACTTCTACAAGATCAACTGGTTTCAAACTTTGCATAATGAGTTTAAATGAAATCACAAACATGAATAAGAAATAATATAAGTTACAAGTAATATTTATTTTGAGTTATCAGCCCTTGAATGTGGCCTAAAACTGCTAAAATATCACATTCAGGGACAGATAACTCATAAAGTAGGACGGTGACCCCCAATTTTTTCCATAAAAGTGTTTCTTTTATGATTCTCTATAATCATGCAAAGCCTAAAAAAAAATATTAAACAGTTTAAATTTTCCTTCTTTGTCTATATAGAAAATGTAGCAAACTGTCACATACGCCCTTAAAAGAGAGTTTGATTAGACACTATGACGTCAGCATTGCGAAGATAGCGCGACCGTTTTACACAATCTTCAAAATTAGTCGTTCGAGCCGATTGTTTGTTCGCCAAGCAACATGAGGATCTTGGGTTTCTATCAGGCCGCGACTTGCATCACCTATCAGAATTTTACTTCCTGAAACCAGTGGTCATATTTTGTTGTTGTTTTTTTGTACAAATGATAACTTCAATGACCTTTATCAAAGCTGGTAAACATAGCTAGGCGTTTGAAACAAACGGCTTCCATGAGTTACTAATACTCTAGAGTCGATCTTGGGATTAAAATTTGTTATGACACAAATGATCAACGCCATTTTAATAAGTTTTCCAGTATGAATATAATCCTAAATTATATCTCATATTCAATTATCTCATGCTAAATTAACTATTTTACCTCATGAATATTATACATATATTCATTTTGGCGTGAAGATTGTGTGTTCTGGCTTAAATATTGCATAAGAAAATAGAGAAGACCTTGATCAGTGAGCATCTGAAAGGAGCGGTCTGATTTGGGCCTGCTCCGTCTGCGTCACGTGATTGATATTGTTCATGCATGTATTTTAATATAGCATTTTTTTCTCTTTATACTTTGCTTCATGATTTCAATGCAACTTTAAATTCACTTTATAAAATATGTTTGCAATAAGTCATTTCCATGGGTAATAAACATGGTATTCAACAATACTCAGCAGACCAGAAAATGCTTCTAAGGTATTCAAAATAGCAATTTAAAATCTGTGTCATAACGTATAAGCGGTTAAAGGCGTTGTAGTTTCAATTGCCTGTGTGAAGTAACACATTAACTCTGGTATATCTTTGTAATATATATATATATATATATATATATATATATATATATCTTACCCTTTTCCGCTTCGTTTTTTTGTGTTTTTTTTCACAGCAACGGGTATATAATAATTATTGTTGCAGTGACCATTTAATGCATTTATTGTTCGAAATGTCATGGTGCGTTTCTTGTATTTACAGCGGGCCTCCGTAGCCGAGAGGGTAAAGGCGCTGACTTAATACAAGTGTACTCACTCAGCCCTTCACCGCGTTGGTTCGAATCCCGACAGGGTCATTCGGATTTTCATGTGAGACAGCCTTCCAGCTGGATTGCGGTAGGTCGGTGGTTCTACTCGTATGCCTCCGTGCATTTCTGCATAAAATAAGCATGACTCCTATCAGAGTCACGTGACATCATAATGCAACGATTTGGAGTAATGACCCCTTTGGTGTGGTATATGTTTCACACACACACACACACACACACACACACACACACACACACACTAATGGGAAAAACGAAAACTTACGATATGTATGTAAAATACATGAAATCAATGATTGTCTCCTTTATTCAAAACAAACAAATAACTAGCTATCGTTTAAGTTGGGTTAACGTGAATAAAATTCGATTCACAAATTATCGTCTAACCACAGATTCGAAACATTTGTTTGATTAAAATGCAAATAAACAAAAACAAAACATATTTAGGATATTCCTATTTAAAATGGGAGTTTCAGGTTGTATTTATCTTTCTACTTGTTATAACAGGTTCTTTTTCAGTTTAGTCATGAAAGGTAACACAGTAATGAAAATTTAACACTTCCATATCTTTATATGCTTTAGCAATATGATTAAAAACAACTAAATAAGAATCAGGATTGTGTCTATTTTTATACCACAATTTCCCCTTATTTGTATAAGTGGTCTCGGCCTTCAGGCGAGGAAAGTACTGCGAAGAAGCTGCAGTTTGTTGTGATATACGCCATTTATGATCTTTCGGTTTCGCTTGGATGCATATGAATTGTCTATATTTTAATCTTTTACATATGATTTGCCTTTACTTTAAAAAACGTCAGCAAGTGCATAATATTTAATGGAGGTTGGTAGATTAGCTTTTTCAGTTTGTAAATTAAATCCGTTTTGTAATGTAGTCTTCACAATACCTCCCATAATCTTGGTAATTATAAACATGTTTGCTAACGTTTCCATCTTTATAATACGTAGTTATAGTTACAATATGTATTTTCAAGTTATTTTAAATGTTACAACTGACAATTATTTAGCTACGCCGAATATCTTTTTTTAAAGATATTTCTTTTCAAATGAAGAAAAATGTTCAACTAAGATAAGCTAAGCTATGCTCCATTTTGACATTTAAAAATCAATTTCATAATGAAAATCAACCTTAATCAATTTAAATCCATCTCGTATGTTCTCAACTTTTATAAGATTGATTTGTATATGATTTATATTACCCTTTTACTCTAGTTTAATCCGAAAATATGATCTAACATTTAAAATAAAGAACACTAATTACCTTGAAATTCAGACTGTTCTCCACAATACCTCAACCAAGTTATGTGAGTAATGCAGCGAAGACTTGAATCGAACGTGTCGAGGCATGTACAGATCTCGTTAAGATCGAGCTATCCGATTGGTTGATATAAAACGGTACGGTATACAATTGCTTGCCACGTTTACATGTTATATAATTTTTTCAATTGTTCATTCATAAACGATATTTGGCAATAGGGCTGATCGCGAAAGTTCACCTCGACGGCAAAAGGTCTAGTACTCTGCCATCAACAGTGCTCAGATTGGGATGCAATGATTTGGAGGAGATTGTGGGTATACTCGGTGTTGAACGAGATACGCATTTACAGAAAAAATACTGAACAAAAAGCACTGTCAAATTAACATCAAAAGTTGTTGAATACTGTCAACGGTGCAAAAAAAGACAACAACAGAAAACTTACAAATAATTGTAAATAATCATTTTATTTCATTATTAATGATCTAATCTCACTCATAATATTACTATTATCTACAAATATGGTGAAAACGGCATCATCAACAACATAACAATTAGCAGTAGAAGTAATTGTTGTAGCAGTAGTATTACAGAAATAATAATATTCATTTTTAATTTTAAATCTACATTATATATTTAAAAATGCAGTGCATGTAAAAATTGAATTTTGCTATTTTTTTTAATCAAAACAAGCAATAGAGAAATCAAACAAAGTAAAGATAATGCTGTTAGTATTTTTTTCTAATTTTCATAGGTAAAACGAAAAGTATTCTTAAAATATTTAAAACTCAATACATGTAGTTAATTCCCTCAGTACTATTCAAATGCCAATTACAATTTCAAGATTCAAGGTTTAAGGAGTTCTCACTGTGAACATTTATATTTCTGAATACAACTGAGTGACGTTGATTGCTGTTGAGAACTATTTTTATACATTTGTTTGTTTTAATAAATTCAACCCCTTGCTTTAAAATATTTCAAAACGTTGCTGTTTATCATTATCAGGTATGGAATGTTAGATGATATTTAAAAGGAATAGAAATGCATCAAATTAAAACGCAATAAATGATAAATAAAAAAAATCATGTTCGTATATATGTTTTCCTATTAAATATATACATTATCAGGGCTATCTTGTTCGGGATCTTATTTCTATAATCTATAATTTACATTAAAACAAGAAATGGCCAAATGCTATGCTTGTGTTACACTGAAATCACACTTTTGTCTGTTTTTCTGTAAAACCGTTACCATGACAACCGTTTTTTAAACATGTCCATATGTACAGATAGTTACTGTGTAATGTTTACGTGATTACACATGTATAGTGTTAATCCTTAATATGGACATCTTCCGGACCAGTAAAATGCCCAGATCAGAGTTGGCTGCATGATTCTCGGTCCGTACTCAAGTGTAACGGAAAGGAATAGAGGGTTCCAGATTATAGAGATTTACTGTACTGGGACCTTGTTACGGTGTTATAGAGATTTACTGTACTGGGACCTTGTTACGGTGTTATAGAGATTTACTGTACTGGGACCTTGTTACGGTGTTATCGATATTTACTGTACTGGGGCCTTGTTACGGTGTTATCGATATTTACTGTACTGGGGCCTTGTTGCGGTGTTATAGAGATTTACTGTACTGGGGCCTTGTTACGGTGTTATAGATATTTACTGTACTGGGGCCTTGTTACGGTGTTATAGAGATTTACTGTACTGGGACCTTGTTACGGTGTTATAGATATTAACTGTACTGGGACATTGTTACGGTGTTAAAGAGATTTACTGTACTGGGGCCTTGTTGCGGTGTCCTTCATGGTAGTCATTCATTTTTTGCTACAAGAGTTATAAGTATTAAATGTGTTTGAATTCAGAATATCACCAGACTATCATTAAAACATTTCATGTTTCTGTATATGTTCATACAAATGTACTTAAGAAAAAGCAACTTTGGATTAGGCTATACTGATGACGTGTGGAAAGATCATATCAAATTAAATGGGAATGATCTTTGTAATACGCAGAGCCTACATCTGTAATGCTGACAGTATTTTACTACTTCCGGTTAGTAGAGAGTCTAGATCGGGGAAATTCTACTGTATATGTTTTATATTTCTAAATACAATGGAGTGAAGGTTAAGAACTGTATTTATTCGGCGTACAGTTGTCTAAACTCACTTTTGACCAAGGCTGATGATGTAAAATAACCCAGATGAATATTTCAATGAATTTCATTGGTAGAAAATGCCTATACTTAGGGTAAAAGGTTACGCACAGTTGCGTGTTTAGATGACAACTATCTGATCTATATGTTTTTTCCGCAGCTGCCCTCATATTTTCAGACACGGTCACTTTCGTAAGACCAATGCCTTTATATAGCAATTATATTATGTATATATGAGTAAAAGTATATTATATATATGAAATAGAAGACTCGTGTATTCAAGTTTAATGCATGTCGATATTGTGCCATTATTTCCTTTAATGATACTAGTACATTAAATCCATTTTAAGTTCAGCATCTTGTGCTGATATCAACAACTAATGTTCTAGTTTGATATTGTTTTAGGCAGATCTGCGAAGTAGTTAATTTGGAGTCATTGTCAAGCAAACCAAAACTTTTGATACGACTTCCATTCCTTCTTGCTTTTATAATTGTTCTTGAAATTTTATCATTGAATTTGTAGCTATATTTATTCTACGATGTATTTATTTTTATTTTATCTTTAAACAATCAGATATAGTATTTAATCAATCTGTCAATAATTCGGTTATAACTTCAAATGAAAGTAATAATTGTGTCGATATATCAGTATGTAAAAGTATATAAGTAATCAGTCCTCTTCCTACATTAGGCGGCGTTAGTCTGTTCTATTTCACGTTTCGTTACTAATGACATGATGTGATCAGGTGTAGCTGTTCTAAATTTCTGATGGCTTCCTTTTGAAAAATATAACGTTAATTAAAAGGCACCGCAGCAGTCTTGTGGAATATGTGTTCGAACCAAACTAGAGGCAAGATTAATTAGCATTCCAGTATACATCCATTTATTTAATCGCTTCAATTCAATTCGTGGAAACTCTAATGATATAAATTTCGTTAGTACATATACATGTATTCGTGGAATATGTTCAAGAAAACGTGAGGTATATTACTAAAAAGACTTCGTGGGGATTAATTTTCGTGACCAAACCCGTCCACGAAATCGACGAAAATTCCTCCCCCATGAACATTAATGATTCTACAGTATTTAGAGTATTTTTTCAGTCTATTCCATATGCCGTCATCAACTTACGGTGCTTTCGGCAGAATTCGAACCCATGACCATGTACGAGTACCACTTAACCACACTGCCAAGCACTGTTAAAATAACACAGTTAAAATTGATAGAAATGGTCGTGTTAAATTAGCTGTGGCCAGTGATAATCTAGAAATTAATCACTTTCACAAGGTGACTGAAGTTTCTATAAGTAATACCTTGTGAATACCTTGTTTTAGTCTACATTCAACCTATTTCTCGTTCAGACGACTTTACATGTTTACCTCCTGGTCATTGGGTATATTCGTAAATTCCGCATGAGCAACAAAGGAAGTCATATGCATGACCCGAATTGGCTTTACATGTGCACCTTTATACACCTGAAAATAGCGGCCCGACTGTAATTCGAATCACGGGCCCCGTGATCCGGAGTCGTACGTCCTACCACTGGACTATAACGCTCCTACTTTCTTTAAAGCGTTTTGTGCAATACATTTTGTTAAACTATCTTATCATTTAATTAAGGTAACTTTTAATTTTGTTTGTTTATTTGTTTATTTGGCTGGCTGGCTGGTTGGTTTAACGTCCCATCGACAGAATTTCAGTTTCTATTTGAGACAGATATAGAGACACATTGTGACGCCTGACTCTGGAAAATCCAGCCCTGGAACTATCCGATATTCTGCTTAACACAAAGCTTGGAGTCTAAACGACTATAACCAACGACATTGTCATGTTGCGTTCGAGGATCAACTGTGAAGTCTCCACTCTCGAGTAGCACGCTCTGGCCCTCCGGGCGCACCATGAACAGTTCCTTCCACTTCTCAATTAAAAACACATTATATGAAAGCTTGAATGGTTCATAAATATGCTAGTGCTTTGATTTCCAATATACATTTGTATATGCAGACCTGATAGATGTCTGTCTTTATCTAACATTCTGATACATGAACTTGTGATGAATTGCTCCATGATTTTGACCCCTTATTGGATTAAACAAAATAAGGTGCGCTATGTTTTTTTCACAATGGTTCGAAAGGGATTATTGAAATACAGACCATCGTACATTGTCAGTGGATATAAAACATAAAAATTTTTTTAAAAAATGAAAGAAAGCGCTTTATATCAAATAACCTTTTTCATAAAGCTATTTGATATAATGGATAATTCCAAAAATGTAGGTTTAGTTGAAAACTAGCTTTTCTTTAAGTGTTATTTTTAATGTTCTAAGGGGATGGAGTTCGAATGACTTATTGCAAGTATGTTTACATTAGCCATTAAATAGAATACAGTTGAACATGTTATTGTAATGTAAATAAATACTAATGGGTCTTTTGGAGGGAATATATAAATGTCAGGTACATAAAAACGTTAAGAACAGCCAAGTGTAGTTTATGCACCAACTGTCCAAATTCGCAATTCAGTTCTTAAATGATAAATGAAGCATCTCTCCATATAAATAGTAAAACTTATGCAGGGATGTTATATGTTGCAATTACTTTGATTGTTAATAAATTTGATCTTCAAAATTTATTTAGTATTTGTCCATGTCTATAACTATAGACTATTACGATGGAAAACTCCTTAAGCGCCTTTTTTCTTTCTTTCTTTCTTTCTTTCTTTCTTTCTTTACATCTTTATATTTGATTACTAATACATAATTTTAAACTTGAACCTCATTTCTCACAGAATATCTTTATATATCATCTCAAATTACCTCAAAATTATTTCATGTACGAATATATACGATTTCACGAGATCTATTAGACTAAATTGATCTTGAAATGCTGCAAATCACATATATCTACCACCCGCATTTCTTACCAATACATCAAACAAAATGTAAATACTAACTTAAAGGGTGTATCGTCTGTTAGGCGATATACTGATAACAAAGACGTCATAGGTAAGTATTCGTTAACTACTTATTAAAACACTGCAATACTGTGATAAACCAACAATGACATATAATAGTGTAAAAAGGAACATGTATATGCATATTTACCTGTATTTATAGTTACTGGGGTGACATATACACGTCGATATCTTGTATGCTATATTGTCATTCCACATGTATTTTTTATGCACTTTTCACAATATTGATAAACTTACTTATTTAATTTATTTACTTACTTATATTCTTATAAGACTTACATATTATCCTACAACCAAATGCTTTATATGTATACGATATAGATTTCTTACTTCTCTCGTTTGGTCGCTTGATTATGTTTAAATTAGATTTTTAGTCCGACAAAATATCCGGAAGATATCGCCTGGCAAAACGGTGTAGCACACACTATCCTACAAAACCAAATACTCTAATATATTTTTATTATATGTATGAAAAATTGATTTCCTTGATTTTCTTCATCAACTTGTAATTTGTGAATGCTTTGATTTTTGTTCTTATTTAGCTTTTCAGTCTGCCAATGTCCCCTGGCAAAACCGTTTATGTTTTCCAACAGCGCACCAAACGTCGCTGAATAACAATGATGATTGACATAAGTTGACAAAGTTAACACATAAAATCCATTTTAGACAACTTTGGCAAGTGTTAGATAGTCTTAATCTTAGTCAGCGACCTGCAAACAAAACCGAGGAACCGCAAAATAAACGTGCGCTTTGAGTACGCACTTTGGGGTCCACCGCACTATGGCCTCTGCAATCAGAATGAATTAGGTGCCCCTTAGTCGAAACTTTTCCTTTTGATCCCTATTTTAGTTTCGTTCATCCAAAATACATAATTATGTTTTCAAATTACAAATATACACATACTGTTTGTCATACTGTAATCAAAACATTAACACCAGACCTTTACTTCTGAAAGAAATGGTAGAGTGACAATCAGGGTCTAAAAAAATGATGAACCGGGACAGGTATTGCAACAAGCAATGGTAGATACCAAAATGTTGGCCAGAGTTTGTAGTTTATGAAACTGCCGGCATAAATTGGCATCATTGGTGGCGATCCGAGAAATCCAAAATGGCGGCCAAGATGGCCGCCAAATGAAAATAAAACTAAAATATGTAAACGTTTGTCTCAAAATGATACGTGTGTATTAACATAGACCTGGATACACACTTCTGTTGTAACTGGGTATATTTCAATCATTCCGTGAAACAAATTTAGAGATGAATAGTTTTCCTGGATTAAAATACAAAATCTCCTATCCATTGTCGACTTGACTAATTTTAATATAAGGTTATCTGTTAAATTTCATAAAGGGTGTCCAAATGAAGCCTTGATATAAAACTGGTCATTCACTTATTGAATTAAAATTGGATAATCTAAAAGCAGAGAAAGGTCCGGGGTGCTAGGATAATCCTTGTTTGTTTAATAAAACATATACCATTTGTGCATTTAAAGATGATGTACAGATAAATTGATATGCAAATGTTCTATGGCACCCATTTCAAATTAAGTTGTTATATTTCTTACTTCTCTAAAAGACATGCTGTGGTGTTAGTGCATATGACTTTCCTGTTGTTTTGTTGTTTGTTGTTGGGGTTGTTGTTGTTGTTATTGTTTTCTCTTGTTCATTTTCGAAATTTTCATGTTGCATTGATACAGGTTGTGCTTATGGTTGCTTTTGGTTAAAAATTTTCTATTGTCGTTATATACATATCCTTGTTCAAATGTCTGATGTCAAATTTGCTCTAAATGTTAGTTCATATATTTCTTATCTAGTTCTTTGTACATAATTTCATTACATAAATATATGGATATGAAAAAAAGCAAAATATAAACACATGTATTCATTCCTTTCTATGTTGGAGTTAATCTATAGCATGTTTGCATTTTATTATCAGTAGGCAGACATGGGTACTTATGATGGTTGAATGACAAGCCACTATCTTTTAAATCTTATTTTTTATCTTAAGGTTCTTTTTACGTTATCCATCAATTTCTTTCCTGACGTCGTACCAATCTTCTTTACCTAAAAAATAATTTTAAGATATTATATCGGTATTCTTTTGGACATTATATCACGCGTAGGAGAAATGATCTGTCAGTCTATCCGTCCTTCCGATGTCTTAATTAGATACCCCCTGGATAGATTTTCATGAAAGCACAGGCTACGTTCAGTTCCGTTTATTATATCCAGATTTATTTTTTAAATTAAACCTTTGGGTTATTGAAATATCCCGAAACAAATATTTATCATGATAATTTATCATAATGTTACAGGCATGCTTCGTTAGATCAGTTTATTTGCAGTCGTTTCGTTTGATTAGTTTATTTGCCGTCGTTTCGATAGATCAGTTTATTTGCTGTCGATTCGTTAGATCAGTTTATTTGCCGTCGTTTCGTTAGATCAGTTTATTTGCCGTCCTTTCGTTAGATCAGTTTATTTGCCGTCGTTTCGTTAGATCATTTTATTTGCCGTCCTTTCGTTAGATCAGTTTATTTGCCGTCGATTCGTTTGATCAGTTTATTGCCGTCGATTCGTTAGATCAGTTTATTTGCCGTCCTTTCGTTAGATCAGTTTATTTGCCGTCCTTTCGTTAGATCAGTTTATTTGCCGTCGATTGGTGAAAATGCTCTATTTGATGAGATTTATCATGTATCTCAAAAATACAAGACGTACATTGTATGACAATGTAGCATTACCCAAATGTTCTTCACCAGGATTGCTCACACTATACCTTTCATATTCTCAAGACAAATCACACGTGGAAGTGTTTGGTAAATGGCATATTTGTCTGAAACGTCTATTGGACTGGCGACATTTTGTATTTTATTTTAAACGCAAAAGAGATTCAGCCACAATGACACGCGGATATTAAAGATCATGACTAAATGTTTTAAGAATATCTGGCAAGATGTAATATTGAACTAATGAAATATCGTGTTCTAGCTCTTTTATTTTATTTAGTCTTACTATGATCTATTTCCAATAAAGCAATTTAAGAGTAACTTTATTTATCTCAAATTCTGTTTGTTTGTTGTTTTTGTTTTGTTTGTTTTTTTTTAACTTAATTCTCTTTTATTTCATTTCAGATTTGAAAAACTACATCATTTTATGTCACTAATGTCTGTCGGAAGAAAAAGCTGAATCTAGGTTCTTTTAATGTGCGTTTACATTATACAGAGAGACCTTGCTTAAATGACCTTCGAAGTGACTAATTTGCGAAATCTCATGGCTAAAATGGATGGCTTAGAAAATATGAACAAATAATATTACATAATAAAAATAAATTATTGATATCATGTTGCACCGATATTCATTTTGACATGCACCCACAAAAAAGTCCTATGAGAAGAATTGCATGCACTTCGGATATTTTACAAACATTATCATTTGCAGCTGTATAATGCAGTGATTATCAAAACACGCATTTAATATAAAGCTGGAGGTAAACGTCTGTAAACAGATGCAGACACTTTAACCCTTAAATTTTGTGGTAATTCGCACAAAAACAAATTCGTCTGACACCATAATTGAAAGTCAGCATTCGAACATACTTCAGCTATGTTTATGAGTTTAAGACGTTATGTGTAGATTATCCTACGGTAAATTTACGTTTCTGCCAAGCACTTTCAAAGAAAATTCGGAGAGGCATATAAATTGGAGTTATCAGATAATTAGCAAGACCGTGCGAGAAAGCACATGCTCATTGGTGGTTTAGATATATAAGTTGGAATACAAACGTTATACATTTGTTATACGTTTTTAAACCGGCGAACAGTTTGGATTTGTTAAAATGGCTATTTTGTTTTGGATAGTGTTTATTTTAATTCAGGGAGATGTTGGGTGTTCAAAATTAAGATCAGAACTTCGACATATCCAGACCAGGGTACATTTTATAATGGTGGACATATCTGGCTTCAGAAGGGACCTAGAAGACCTTACAAACTCACTGAACAACACTGACAACAGGATAGAAGAGCTTGCTAATGGAATAGGGAATTGTGAAGTCACTGGTCAAGTAGGAGAGACACTCAAAGGTGAAGCGGAAACTTCGACGCATGACACTCGTGACAACACAGTTATTGTCAAACAAAGCAAAATGTTTCAGTCGCTTGAGCATAAGCTTAACTATGTTATGAACGGAATGAAAAATGAAAAACATGCGACCAAAAACCTAATAGAGCAAACGCAGGAAAGTTTACAAATATTGGCAGGCAATGTTGCTGCACTAGAGGAACATTCAAATACTCTTAGTGAGGCTTTCAAGAAACAGGAAGATATAGAGAGAAAAGATATTGAGTTAGAGTGACAAATTCAAGAATTAGTGAAGAAATTTGAGTCCCTTCAAATGAAATGTGATGAAAGACATATTAGCATAACGGAGATTATTAATGATTTTAAAGAAGAAAATAAAAAAGGATCTATAGTTCTACAGCAACAGATAGAAGCAAACTCAAATGAAATTCACCAATTAAATGCGACGCTACATGAACAAGTAAAAGATGTTGGAGATGAGATATCAGATCTAGATAAAATTGAAAAAAGTAAGTTCAAAGTCATATACATATCAACATAAAGTATTACTAAATGCCAGAGAGAGAAGGGGGGGGGGCGTATCTAACCTTAAAAAATGATAATAGGAAAAAAACAATGGGATACATTTATTCAGTATATTCATAATGGCACGGTTTTAGCCATATATATTTTATCGCCAAATGACGTTACGTTGCATTAAACATTTAACCTGGCGAAGGAATACAGCCGAAACGTTGTTTCAGCTGATTTATAAAAAAACGTGTTTTTTTTGTACTTTTCACTCCTATCGTATACTGTCTTAACATTGAAAGAATAACAGAGGAGAGAATGTTGAGAGTGAACCTCCCGAAATAAGGGAAACTAGCACCACCAAAATGATTTTTAATTTCCTTTAGAAAATCGTGGAAATATGACTTAAAATCTCTTGAATCTTTAGATTGTATCTTGACGTCAAACTAATTTAAAATATATCATACCATTTAGAAAGCGAAATAGATTGCTTCGCCATAAAGATGAGCGACGCTACCGCAAAGTCCGGGATATACAAAGTGACACTTAAAGATGCCGGGACACTGACCGTGTTCTGTGACATGGAGACAGACGGCGGTGGATGGACAGTGAGTATAATACCTATCATTGTTGTAATGTCCACATTTTTCATCACCTCTAGACAGATAAATTGAACTTGGCAGTAAGTAACAAAACCTATCACACTCGGCATCAACTGAGTTTGTTGTAGGAGACTTGACTGTAAGTACACAGATCCTACATACTAGTACTCGCCATGTCATCAGTAGAGACTGGTGAAGGAGTCTTGACTGTAATTATCCAGATCATACACACTCGCAATTAGTAAAGACTGTAAAGCAGACTCGATAGATCCAACACACTCGCCATCAGTTGAGACTGGTGAAAGAGACTTGACTTTAAGTAGGCAGATCCTAAACACTCACTATCAGTAAAGACTGGTGAAAGAGACTTGACTGTAAGAACCCATATCCAACACACTCAACATTATTTGATATAGATGGCGGGCGGCTGGAATTAAATATGTAGATTTTTTTGTTATTTTCACTCGGTAAAAGATGGTTTACAGTAGTGTAGACATGACCAGCACTTGGAGACGGGATAGTGTCCCGGTCTGTCATAGTCACACGTTGTAACCACATGCACATATGCACACATGTGGAAAATGCACCATCTGATTTTATTTTCTTGTTTACTTTTACAATAATATTCTCCGATCATTTAGAGCAAAAAACTAGAGGGCCATGCTGACCTTATAACGCTCAACAGAGTACCATACGCCTAATTTAAACCACAGGACCCTGACATTTAGTAAAAAGAAAAGACCTTTAAAAAATATCGACCTCTCCCACTTCTCCGACACAGGAATATTTGTTGGGACAGCTTTGCTAATGACTTTTCCGGTCCAGACAATTAAAAGGTTTAATTATCTCTCAAATCATGTCCTTACCATTGATGTTTCGTGTATTATATTACTGATAAACCCATCAGTTATACATTCCGCAGTGAAGGTAAAATTAATTATTATTTCATAATCTAAATTTGTTTTATATATGCAGTGTTCTCTATTTATTTTTCCAAATTAAAATTCAGAAGATCTATTTGATGTTTTTTTTTTTCGTTTTTTTTTTTCTTTCTTTTTTTCAGTTATATAAAACACGAAACATTAATTGTAAAGATACATTTTGAGAGATAATTAAATCCTTTTATCGCTATTCCTGTATCAGAAAGCTGGGTGGGGTATGGAAGGCGTTGCATTCCTGATTTATGAAAAGAGAGGTCGGTATTGTATTTGTCCCCAGCTTACTGTCTAGACGCTGATACAAAAGGGATACAAACGCTTAACTTATGAACTTTAAATGGTAACTGAACGCGGGCTTGTTTCCTTTGGCAGCAGCATCTGTATTACTAAAAGAATGAGCTGATTTTTGTGTCGGGTTTGGCGCCGTTACGAAACAGCACTATGTGTAAAGACTATCACGGATATTTCGCATCTTCATGATACTAGATACATATGTACATCATGATAAAAAAAATATTTGTTCAAATATATGGCTGTGACCTTTATTTTATGGTTGGATGAATATGGTAAAATTGGTTGTTCTGCATCTGCGTTGAAGCTTTTTTTTCTATGAAAATGACTTCACATCTTTCTGAAACTACATGTAAATCATGATATGGATCATTTACATGTAGCATTTATTTAATTTTATGGCCGTGACCTGGTAAAATTGTTCTGCTCCAGGTTTACCTCTGTGTTTAAGCTTCTTTTTCTATAAATGTAACTTCGCATCATCATGGAACTTTACACAAATGTACACCATTATATAAACTTTAAAAATTACAAGCAAACACTTGATTCTGACCATATCCCCGCGGAGACACATTTTCTTGTTAAAGTTGTTATTGATTATACATTTTTTAAAAAAATGGTTACCATGGCAACCAGAGTTCTACAAGGATCAAGTTTATATTAACAAAGTTTGGTGAAAGGCCACCCAAGGATCGTGCATGGCAATTAAGTTACATCATTTTCTACCAAATGGTCTTTAACAACGCACGACGCCGGACTATGACCATAGCCCACCTTCACCTCGAGCACGTTGTTAAAAGATTATAACTATTTTGTTTCAACTCTTGCTGGATTCCTTATGTTATGCCAAATACTATACCGACGAAATATATTGTTGTACCTTTTATTATCAGGTATTTCAGAACCGTTTTGATGGATCTGTCGACTTCTACAAGACTTTTGGAGAGTACGAACATGGGTTCGGTGACATTAACGGAGAATTCTGGTTAGGTACATGCTTGTGTTTATAAATCTTCAACTAGGAGATGATGATATTGATAATAGTGGTGATGATGATGAGGAGGAGGAGGAGGGGGAGGGTGTATATTAATAATGATGATGATTATGGTGATGGTATTGATTATGATCATGATGATAAGGGTTATAATTATGATGATGATGATGATGAACAGGGTATTAATATTTTTATTGCATTAATATTTCTCCAATACAACCCGGGTTCGACACTAAGTCTGTTTGAGTCATATTGGTTGCGTGTGTTTTCTTTTCTCCCACGCCAGTGAACACACAAGCGTAACTGTCAATTCCGACGATTACATTCTATAAGCAATATCACTGTAAAGTAAAGTTAGATTATATATATATATATATATATATATATATATATATATATATATATATATATATATATATATATATATTGTAGTAAATGAAATGCCTTCTTCCTATACTTTCTCTGAATAACTTTAAATTCATTAAATTTAACCCAGGACAAAACTGATCAAGACACTCACGATATACGTGTACGTATGTTTTCAAACCCAGGGCTCACTCACATTCATGCCATGACAAAGACCGTAAGATCAGTTCTCAGAATTGACCTTGAAGATGCTACCGGAAACACAGCATACGAAACGTTTGATAATTTTTTCTTGTCGGATGGGCCGTTGTACACACTCAACATCGATCGTGGAGTTGGAACTGCAGGTAAGGCAAATAATATACATTTTTTAAAGTATTGATTTAGGTTTTTATACCGCTAACATTTGCCAGATCCAATATTTAAATATTTGGGGGTGCCATTTACAGCAGATGGGGAAGGGGTGTGTGTGTGTGTGGGGGGGGGGGGGGGAGGAGTGAGCCGATCTCGGCTCGGCATGCTGTTTTTGGTACTGGTTGGCACACCTCCAAACCCAAAGTAGCACACTATCACAAATTACGGGTGACCGGTCCCGGTGGCTAAGTGGTTAGGGCGTCCGCCTCGGGAGCGGGAGGCTGTGGGTTCGATCCCCGGCAGCGACATTCCAACGTCGTAAAAATGCTACTGGTATATCTCCCTTGCTTGGTGCTCAGCATATAGGGGAAGTTCCAGGACTTCCAAAAAGAACAAAAACGTCAAAACTTTGTCATCCTTAGAAGTTTGATGAATAAAAGATTTTTCCCTGAAGAGCTTTGTGAACACGGCCCCTGTTTATTAATAAAAATAATAAGTTGTTTGTTTCCACTAACATCTCCGAAAAAAATAGGGTCGATAGGTCGGCAAGACCTTTTTTCCCATTTCTACCCCCTTTTTTATAGAGAAATTGACGAAAAACGGCGTTTTGCAACCGTAATAGCCCGAATGCTACGAAAAAGTTTAGAGTCTGTACAAAAACATAGGGTCGGTCGGGTAAGTGGAAACAAGTAACTTTTTTATTACGCCTAATCTAACTTTAAGATACAGTTTGTTAGCCATATCTGACGCATTTTTCAGATTATCGATTTAAAAGAAAAATTAAATGATCAGAACAGAATTCTGATTACTGATTCGTAGACATATTTGTTATAATAAATATATTTTAAAGTTTCAAATGAAATCTTTCCTCGTGATTTGCTATGCTTTAACTTTTTAAATTCGCGACAATTCTTCAGTTTCACCGGCTCCGGTGGATATCAAGTTCAAGTTCAAGTTTTATTATCAATGACTTGTACAATATGGTACATCATCATACAATGAATAATTTACAAATAACACGTGAAAGAAGAGAAAACAAACTGTTAAATTTCTTTCCCTCTCTCCATCTCTCTCTCTCTCTCTCTCTCACTACACACACACACACATACAATCATTAAACATAGTATTTGATCATACTATAGTATTGAAAAATAAAAGAAGACAAACAAAGACAAATTTAGCTGCTGGTAAAGAACATTTAGAGTTAAATCAAGTTTAGGAGTACGGTGAATGAAACAAATCCAATCATATAATCTAATTAACATTAACAGAACATCATAATAGTATAAGTATAATACATGTGGATTATAAATTTTGTATTGCATCATTGCGTCTTTCTAATGCCTGTTTAATAAACTTACAGAGATTTAATAATACAATTTTATTTTTGGAGTTTAATAATTGAACAAATTTAAACATATTTGGTCTAATATAAAATAATCTTTTTAAATATTTAATACGTAAGTCTTGAAAACGTTCACATTTAAGCACAAAATGATACTCGTCTTCAATGTCTGTATTTAAGGAACACATCTGACAAGTACGCTCGTTACGCGGTAATCTGTCAAGATATCTACCAGAATTTATTCGTAACTGATTACAGGAAATTCGTAACTTAGTGATGAGCTGCCTATATTTCCACGAAACTTTATCAGATAAGTATTGTTCGTACGAAAGGGAAGTCTTTAAATGGGTGTATAAAATGCTCAGAACTTGATTATTATTAATATTTGTTAACTATTCTTGACGGAAGGCATCAGTAACACGCTGTTTGAAAGTTTGAATAAAGGACTGAGCATGTATAGGTAAAGGATTTAACCACACATCCGAAAAAACATACATATCTAATGAGTATTTTACTTTATAAGGCCAAGTTTTACAACGAGTATTATTATTGGCGAGTACATAATTATAGACATTCCTTAAAATAACGTTATCAGTATTTATAACTTTGAACCAATATTTTATTATTTGTATATATCTATTGATATACAAAGGCACTCTTCCCAATTCTCCGTACACAGCAGCATTGCATGCTTTTTGACTCACACCAAGTATCATTTTACAGTATTTTAAATGCACTCGTTCAATGTCTTTGGATTTAGAAAACCCCCACACAGGAGATGCATAATTTAAAGTTGAACCAACAAATGTGTCAAATAATTGTACAGATAATTTTGGATTGACCTGTAATTTTTTTACATTCTGAAATAAAACGTTCAACGCTTTCAGTGCTTTGCCTATTAAAAACTGATTATTTAAAACAAATGTACCCGTGTAATTAAAAACAACACCAAGATAATTGAAATTGTCGACCACATTCATTAGTATAATACCAACATTCATTTAGTCTGACTGGGCCACGTTTACGAAACACAACAACTTTAGTTTTGGATGTGTTTACTTCTAATCCCCACAAGTTGCAGTATTCGTATAATTTATTTAAATTGTGTTGCAGATCTTGAGTAGATTTACCAATTATCACCATGTCGTCAGCAAACAAGAGAATTATAAGACACAAATCAAATATTTCTACCCCACTGTCAGCACTGTTTTGTAAATAATGTTCTAAATCATCAATAAAAAGAGCGAAAAATGCTGGCGAATTGTTTTGGCCTTGTCGTAATAAAGCCAATCTTGGTAAGAGCGGTGTTATGGTCCTTGAATTGATGAAAAATGGCCTAATTAACAGTGTCCGCTCTCTAACTTAAACAAACATGAAACGATATTTACTGAACTTGGTCACAATGTATATGGACACAGTAGTTCAGTTCCTTTCGATAACCAGCCAAATTGCTCAAGACACTCTGGAGTTATGGCCCTTGAATTGATGAAAAATGGTCAAATCAACAGTGTCCGTTCTCTAACTCAAACGTGAACGGATCTTTACAAACTTGGTCACATGTTTTGTTGTTGCTGTTGTGTGTGTGTGTGTGTGTGTGTGTGTGTAACTAGCCCGATTGCCCCAGACACTCTGGAGTTATGACCCTTGAATGAATGAAAAATGGTTAAATGATATTCTGTGTAAGTGTTTATATCGAGATTCGAACTTCTTATCGTTAACAGGGATTAGATGGCCACGGCAAATCACGAGTGATGGGTATGAATTCCTGTATTTTGTAATTGTCATATAGGAGTTAAGTTCTTTAAATAGTTGGGTCCAAACGATAACAAACCATAAACAAAAACCTCTACAATACTATGTCTTTATTGACCTTTGTAATACAATAAAATGAAATGAACTTTTAAAAAAATATCAATTTCAATACAGTTAATCCTTTGTTTGAGAATGATATACTTGTTTTAAAGGAGTAATTCTAAAGGAATGTTTCCTTCCCAAATAATCATTTCAAAACTTACTCATACACTTTTAATTTCGACCAGTAAGAAAATACAACTACCTTGTAAATAAAATGTCCATCTCTGAAATATCTCCCATTTTCTCTGCTAAAACACGCATAAACAAAATTCAATTGTGTGAGGTTACAGTGTTAATGGAATGGCAATAAATGTAACACATAATATAGCTGTATTAATAGTATACATGATTTAGAAAAATAAGGCTGCATTATTTTTTGAGAGATTATCATCCCCCCGAATGTAAAAAAAAGTGATAATCAAACCCATAAAAAAGTGCTACGTAAACATTTTATGCCGAAGTGTTGAGTATGGTGACATGACCTAGAGTATATTCTTTCTTTAAACATTTTTCTCTAGTCTCAATGCTCATCCTAACAAAAGCTTTTTACAAAATAAAACAATTTAGTAAATTCGAAGTAATAATCATGAAACATCAAAATCAGGTTTTTAGGCAAAATTTCGGATTTAAATATTTTCCTATCAGTGTGACAAAAAAGTAAAACACTTATATGTTGGCATTTTCCCATTCGTTTCTTAAGTCATTACACACGAACCTGCGAAATCCGCCATACTGTAAACATTTGATCTGGGGATGATTACACGACTTTTTTTAGATTATTTTAATCCTTATTAACAGCTTTATAAAAGAAAAATAATGAGGGAAACAAATGAGAACTAATTATACTCTTTGCGTGGAACAATAATAAACATTCTTTTCAGCTTTAAAAAGTAAAGACGAACGGATACTTAACACGTATTTCCCCTTTCTCTCAATGAGATTTTGAAAATGGCGCAAATAAGCGTTCTCGCGAGACAACAGGATCTTTCGGCCAATCAGAGAGTTGCATGACCTTAGTATTAAGAGACCCTAGAATATCTAATGTAGCTTTGTGCACACAGTAAAGAAAAAATTGGATCTATGGGTTCGTCTTAAACAAAATAAGCAGTTTGAATTTATTGGTTAAAAAGGTTTTACTTTTAAATTTGTCAAAATATTAATTTCAGATTTAAGTCATTCATTAAAGCTGTTCAATTTGACACAGATTTCAGTAGGAATGACTGGGGGAAAAACAATACAGTAGTGATTTAAAAACAGCATGTATTCTCAGATTTCGGGCTTCATTAACTTATCTTTGCCAAAAAAGGTGTTTTATCAGTGCTAATGACATCACACAGGAACTATGTCTATTTTTATATAGTGTCAGTAATAAATAATACATGCCAGTTCTTATATGTGAGGCCGGCAAAATTTAACCACATTTTTATATGGCAGGGGACAGTGAAGGCCTCTCTTACAACAAAGGGCGATCCTTTCAGCGCTAGAGACAGGGACCAGGGAAACCGTGATTGTCCGAAGGAAGACCGCGGGGGTTGGTGGTATTCGTTGTGCTTACGCAATCTGAACGGAGAATATGCTACTCCCGGGACAGTATCAAGCTTCAATAGCGGAGAGGGTGGGATGACGTACCGGGACTTTGCCGGAGAAGTCTCTGAAAAAATCGAAAATGATGTTTAGACGAGTATAACACAGCAACAAATTCTGAGAATGTATAGGGCTTAATGTGTTTTTATGTCTGTACATATCCATAAATGAAGTATTCAGATCGAATCGAATGCTAAAAACTAAATAGCGCTACGTGCCGGCAGGTATAGGTTGCAGTTTTCTAATTTGTTTTTATATCATTTCTGAATGAAATTCCCTCTTTTAATTTTGCGCTGACGGTTCATTGTGTACCACATTCATCTTGCTCGAATCCAATTTAATCGGCAAAGTACAACGGATTTGTTCCCATTACACTTCAACGTTCATCTATGAACCTAAATCAATCGAAAATTCGATAAATTAAGAATACTTTGTTATACCCGAGACATTACCGTTGATTTTGTACGATGTTTCAAACTTAGAGAATCGCTTTGTTGTTGTTGTTTTTTACTCTAATCGATCGCGAGCCTGAGTCTCATAGAAGCTACGCCAACAAACGATCTGTCTCGAATTCCGCCAACGATATATATAGCAATATGTGTACTTAAAATTTTAAATATTGCCTTGATAAATAACACTATTCCATAAGAAATGATACAAAATTATTGTTATTTGAGAAACAAGAAGGAAGAAAATGCCTCTAAGTATTTAAGTATTGCTAAGCGCTAAGTATGGTTGGTGGGATTCGTGCATGGTTTAACCCTTTACCGCATTTAGACTCGTTTTGGCGCCTTGGCAAACAGACAGGGCCTTCTAGTTGGCAAACAGACAGGGCCTTCCAGTTGGCGAACAGACAGGGCCTTCCAGTTGGCAAACAGACAGAGCTTTCCAGTTGGCGAACAGACAGGGCCTTCCAGGGGTTGTCTGATAAGGGTCTCCTTTAATTGTTTGCTAAATAGCTCAGATTCTTCAAAGTCTGCATGGTAAAGAAAAGTCCATTGTCTCATATACCATGTCAATAAGTAAAAGTAAGTAATATATTAATTATACATCATGTCATAAATTTGTTCATGAATATTCATTAGGTAAAGGATTAATGAAACTGGTAGAATTCTACCGCTGCTGGGTATAGGCCAGCCCTCCCATATAGAAGATAAGTGTGTCTGGTCCTACGATCAGGAACTTGACGGGGTTACTGGAATGAGGTTCGGCACAGACGGCTTGTACTGGAAAAATGTATAACATACAGGAAGTTGTATTTTATACATGAACTGCTTACACGGGATGTCTGAGAAGAAAACATATAAAACAGAAGCACAATGTGATATCAATACTTAATGAATTCAACATCGCCGTCGGTGTCAACAATCTTATATTTATTCATTATGTTTTCCTTTTGAAATTACTTTCTTGCATTACCAATTCCCTTAACATAACCACAGAACGATTATAGAAATGATAGTACTGTGTCCCTAGCTAGAAGTATATCAAAGGTCCCTTTATTGTCTTCATATTTAATTACACATTTAAACGGCTACGATTGATTACGTTTCTAAGACAATATCAAATTGCCTATTACAAAATTATTACATTAAGTTTTATTTCATAGTACATGTACATACATGTATATTAAAAAAAAGGTTGTTATTTTAAAGCAATATTTTGATATTGACAGGATATGCGCTTAAAGATAGTTTGGTTATGCCTAAAAACAGCTCGCTTACAGATGATCATTGACTAAGAATGTGATTTTTAACTGTCTTGTGTATCCCATCAACAGACGCATGGTCACCCAAAGCAACACTACACGATTGTAAAACGAATGAGTGGGTTCTCCATCACAGACAATAGCGTTACGAACGGTATTAAACATATATTTAGAATTATAAAACCTATATTTAGAATGTCTATATTCGTGTCACATTCATTTTTCAAGCATTCGCTCATTTCATACGCTGAACTTACGAATTACCTATCCGGAACTGGTGAAAACTTCATGTTGCGGAACGTTTCACGAGGTACCGCAAGCACCTACTCCGGGGATACCGTATTTTATATATCTAAACAATTTCTCCGAGGTGATGTTTACGAAAATAACGTTTTCCCGTGCAATGTGACCTACACTTGCCGAGTTTACATTAACGAGGAGAGTAGAACAATACATTTTTTTTTTTATTTCTACCGATCATCTGTGAACGAGCTGCTTTAAGCATGTAAGTGAATGTCCATCGGGTATTGAACAATATTGTATAAAACATAAAATGAGCATCAGCTGTGACGACTTAACCTTTTACTTCATACAGACTCGTTTTGATGCACTGGCAAACAGAGTAGACCCAGATCAGACAGCTCCTCCAAGTGTCTCCTCTGTTTGCTCATACATTAGCTCCAATTCTATACAAACTGTACAGAAACATGTATGGCTTCAATTCCATTTAAAGGCCAATTCCTTTTAACATTCATTTTATGAAATATTCAAGTACATGACTAGGTTGAAATGAAAGATTACCACAATAACTAACAATAATTGACAAGAAATGAAACATTTGGGTATTTTATTAGAGAAACAAGTCTTATGAAATTCGCCTGTAAGTATTTAAGAATTACTTAACGCTAAGAATTGTTGGTGGAATTTGACCTTGTAAATTAATATTCATTGAGTCATAATTGTCTAATATGAGTCTACTCTGCCAATACATCTAAACGTGTCTATATCAGTTAAATGATGATGATGGTGATGTATAGGATTATTAAATTATCTTGATGTTTTGTTATCTCTATATGATATGTACTCAATAAAATATCTAAAATCATTAACATCCGCTTTAGCCGAGGGATCATACAAATCACAGTCTCAAGTCGTGTGACACTGCTCATGTTTCCAGGAAGAATCAGGTTCGTGTCATAGATTTGGAATATCTGACCCAAAGTATAATCCATGAAGCAGACCTTAATTCGTGTTCAATGCGCGAGGATTTTCGAATGATAGCTGCACGCTACCTTGTGGGTAGAACCAACTGAACGTGCCGTTCTTATAATCGTGCGGCACGTGCACCGTCACCTCCGTATCATGCTGTGTGCGTAGGGAAACAAGCGAACATTTTCCATGCACACGTAATCACACATACCCACACTCAAACAAACCCACACACACATACATGTATAGGTTAGGTTCTGTGAAGAAAGTTCTTCATGATTTTGAATCCTGGTGGAGTGTGAGTGTATCGAGCGACCGAGGATTAGAACTCCTAGCCTACTTAGTGTTGGCCCCTCCCACCTTCTGCCAGAATCTGTCATGTGACGTTAAAAGTTGCGTGTATATGTGGCCGTGGCGGGAAATTCAGCACACGTAAGCCTCAGATGAAAATATATCTGTTAATCACGCAAAGGACTGGCGATGTATAGGTTAGTTCATAGTTGCCTTTAACTACACGATATAGTCACGAGGGCGGAGCCCGAGTGACTATGTGTCGTGTAGGTAAAGGCAACTAGGAACTAAGCTATTTAGCACATGGCATTTTCCGTCCACTGGCGACAAAACTTCACAAAAGTGTGAGTTATGTGGTTGCATAGTCCACACTTATTGATTTTTAGACGGCGATTAGCCGTCTTATGCTGAAGAACGAAATCAGGCCTTGCTTATTTGCATATTTTCCACAACATTTTTAACTGTACCTCTCCGCGCTTAGTGAGGATCCATGCAATGCGATTCTGCACTAACGAATACGAGTGGAATATGTTACACAGGCGTTTAAATCATAACCGTAACCGCTTTTAGTGTGTTACTGTTTGTTAACATGTTTTCTTTTGCCATTATTTTGCACTGGAAGCATCAATTTTAAGCGTGAAAAAAATATACGTGACATTTCTTAACCAGAACAGCAACCCATCTTACGTACATGAAGATCTACTCCTGTAAAAAGAAAAAGTAGTGCTCCGTATGTATGTAATTGACCTAAAGTAGTCCACACAATATTTTGCATGATGACGAGTTAGGTTCCTCCCAGGGCATTTCTTAACTTTGAAATAGATAGGCAAACATTCTAGTATCTTAAATAATCAAATACCTGGTCAATTTCTACACATACAAAACAACAGATAGAATTCGCTAGTACAAGAGAAAGAGAATGACCTACTAAGGTATGCAGCTCTTTAAAATTATGAATGAAAGGTTCATGACCTTTACTCCGGATTGTTATGTTACAAACAGAACCTCTGTAGCAACAGCGGGTGGAGTTTTTGTCTTCTGTGACTGATTCAATAACTCCAGAAACGCTGGGTTTAGAATGTTAATCCCATCGCCGTCTCTCAGCGCATATAATATTGTGCGCTTTGATTACAAAAGTGTTGGACTACGCGTTATAGTCCACGGTGACTATGAACAAATACTGGCACCTGATTGGACGAGAGGAAAATTATGGAACGCAAAAACTACATAAACTCAAATATTTGAAACTCAACAATTGAATTATTGATATCAACAATTCAATTTGGCGTTCCATAGAAAATGCCATGTGCCAAAAAAATTAGCACATTACCATGTAATAGATTTTGTTGTTGGTTTAATAGCTGTGTAATTCCTGTGTCAGTGCAGTGAAAAGAAATACCACAGATCCAAATAATTTGTACAATCTTGGTAGACACTTACAGCGCATTAGACTTCGTTTCGCGGGCTACAAAACGAAACCGGATTTTACGTTTTTGTTGAATATAGGATCTGTCTGGGTCGAACAATCAATTCCGAAATCTATGCGTTTCCTATTTTGTAGTGTTCTACGAGTACTCTTTACGTTTACCATAAAAAGGTGCAGTGTCTTACTATTCGAGACAAATCGTTCGCAGGGGAAGAAAACTTCAACTTTTAAAACAAACAGATATCTAAAGAACTCGTTTCCGCAACTCTTTTCTTTTTTTTTTTTTTTCTTTTTTTTTTTTTTTTAATAATTTTACAATGACCAATGGGAATTTAGCAAAGTATATAATAACCAATGAAAAGCCTCTATCAGTCCGCTTCCATTACTATGTGTTTCACAGGAAGTCGGGGTGAAAATAAACGGCTTAACGGCCGAAAAACTTAGCTACATATGTAACGATGGGGGAATGCGGCATACCGTATGACCGCTCTTATTGTCGCTTTCTAAGTTGCGTAACATAACAATACATATGTTTCAGCAAAAGTGACCGGGTTTGTTGTTGTTTTATTAGAGAGAGAGAGAGAGAGAGAGAGAGAGCGAAGACGTACTGTCTCAAAACATGCCAATTAAAGCCTATTGGCATTATCGTACGAAGAATTGCAATAACGCCGAGTAAAAAAAAATTCTGAGTGGTCAGTGCATGGATATGGGAATCTGCCACACTGCAGTATCATGCCGCAGACATGTGGCATGATATACCACACCCAGTCACATTATCCTGATACTGGGCCAACCAGTCCTGCAACTAGATCTACCCTTATATGCTGAGCGCCAAGCAAGGGAGCTATAACAGTACCATTTTTAACGACTTCGGTATGTCGCGGCCGGGGATTGAACCCACGACCTCCCGCTCCCGAGGCGGACGCTCTAACCACTCGGCCGCCGCCGGGGACGGTGGGATACATTTTAAACCAAAATCTGGGGTCCGCGTTTTGCAATATTATATGTTGTTTATATTCCAGTGACCTTCCAATGAAATTTTGTTTTGGTAATTTAAGCTATTTGATTATTAGTAATTTTTCCGAATACTTTCCCTAAAATATATTAAATATTAGGTGGCCAAACTGTAACGATTTACAGTCCCCGGTGGCCAAGTGGTAAGGGCGTCCGCCTCGGGAGCGGGAGGTCCCCGGCCGCGACATACCAAAGTCGTAAATAATGGTACTGTTATAGCCCCCTTGCTTGGCGCTCAGCATATAAGGGTAGTTGCAGGACTGGTTGCAAAATGTCTACGGCGTGATACTGGAGTGTGGCAGCACAATATCTATCTCAGACGTTACTGTTTCACGGATTTAGCCGGAACGTACCGAATCAATATATGACCGAGTTCATCCGAATACTAACAACATCCGCCGGACCGGATCATAACAGGTAAGATCTAAGACTATAAACACAATTGTTCATATTTGATCAAGAAGTAAGTTCCGTCAGTTAGCTTTTTATCTTGCAAATCACTTGAAATAAAGATATTTAATAACCACATATGCTTGATTGTTGTGGTGGCGGTTGTGACGTTTTGTCATGGGTTTTCGTTACCTCCTCATCCACTTTTCTCTCTATTTTTTCTATTTTTGCCTCCGTGCTAACACTGGTACGTTATGAAGACGCCCTATTTGCTA
>CM037783.1:50681747-50715486 GCA_021229015.1 Solen grandis | reverse complement strand
GCCAGAAGGATAAAGTTACATCCATATGAGGTACCATAAAGGCGGGGGACTTATGATAAAAAATCATGTCCTTTACTTAATCAACCGCGAAAACGCTATTTGAGCGTCCGTAGTCGGAAAGAAGGGGTTTCGATCCAGGCAGCGCATACCAAAGCATTTGAAATTTACACTTGTATAGCCCCCTTTTTTTTGACGCTCAGCATATAAGGTAGTTTCAGGACGGGTTTGGGCCCCGGGTGCCAGAATAATGTGACTGGTGGGGTATTATACCACATGTCTACGGCGTGATACGCAATGTGGCATCACTAATCTGTCTCGGGAAAGACATCGTCTCCAAATGACTGAAATACCTTCGGTGGACGTTAAACCCAATAAACAAACTGTGAATTTTAATCGCGGTCGCAATCACATACGCTTATTGGGGTACAGAATCTATAACGATTTAAAAGAAAAAATGCAAAATTTGCTCATTTTCACGTATATTTTTTATTCAACTTAAATGTGATTTGAAATAAACAAAAAAAAGGGCAAACAAATTAAAAATAATAATAAAAAACAACCCCTCCGAAAATACGCTCACATATCCACAACTGAACGCGTTGTGTCTTATAAAGCGTTCATCGTTTCCTCTTACATGTGTCTTGTTATTTTCTATGTTTTCTTGTCTTTGTTTTTGATATTTTATGTCGCTTTAAGTAAAGGAAGAAAATAGCAGGTTCTTATAAATCGTCATTCATTCTGACATCAACACACGCGTCTGTACTCACAAAGCACCAAAGACAAGAGAGACCAAGCATCTAGCTCCTTGGTTGACAAGGAAGAAGTACATTTACTCAAATTAAAATGCCGAAATATCCTTTATTTATGTACACTATAATGTAATTGTGTTGTGTGTGTGTGTGTGTGTGTGCGTGCGTTCTACGAATATTTCCAGTTTCCATGATTAGGGTGGTAATTTTTAGTATGTTTTACAACAGAACCGCCCAAAACAAACTTTGCCATATGGTCTATTGTTCTCCTTGTTTGGGGTGAAAATGCAACTAATCCCTTGGGTGCACCCAATTGAGCCACGTAGGTCACAAAAAGGTATATGTAAATCAGCCAATATTTTATCCCCAGCCCCGTCAATCTCCTGGACCAATGTGGAGACCGATATTTGTCGCTGCGGCTTTGAACAGGGCGAGCTTCTGCTTTGAAATCTTCTTCAGCTCCAACACACTTCTGGAGACGTGCCTGCATGGTCAAAATGTGAGCTAACAGAAGTTTACTTAGCTATTGAATCTTACTATCGCAGCCAATGCAGTAACCCGCTTTTTAAACTAGAACGTGCATTAGAAATGTAATATTTCGAATTCATTATCTGTATGCCGACCATTTATATTCACCCGTCTCATGTAAACAACAGTCCCCCAAATGTCTGAAATGTTACCCCAAGCTAAAAATATCAAAATCCTTCAAAAATACGCTTTTGTCATCAGCGCTTTTTACATCAAACCAAAAGGCTGGTTCGGTAAGAATGTTATAGCTCAAGTACGGCAGATTGTCATAGTTTTGTGGTTCAATTTATAATCACCATCAGATGAACCGATTAGTTTTAAACAACATACTTATGATTAAGTCGACCGTTTTATAACCTTACTGTAACTTTTATAATTAAAAAATTTTCATTAAAGAGCAATAAGATTATGTGCACTATCATTGTTTTTCCCTTTGGGGTATTGAATACACCAAAAAAAGCAAACCGTCACGGGTTTCCGTGTGGTTAAAGCGTCCCCCCAAGAATCGACAAGTCGTGGGTTCGATCCCAGACCTGGACATATCAAAGTCCTTGCTTGGCGCTCAGCATATTACGGTACTCCCAGGACTGATTTGCCCTGGTCAGATAATGACTGGGTGTGGTATCATGTCACATGTCTACGGCGTGATACTGTTTATCTGCCTCAAGTAGATACGGATTTTGAAACAAGACAAAGCAAACAAAAATCAAAGTTTTCTTCTCACACAACAAAAGAGAAAACACAACAAAGCAACACTAAAACTTTTTAAGTTGTTTTTATGTATGTATATATTATTAGACGTGCATTTTAAAATCTGACACTATTTTATTCTTTTCTACTTTCAGCGTTGATAATTTTGCTACAAGTTGAGTAATGGACTACGTTTTTACCCATTGTTTGCCACCTCTATACTAATGGGTTCTCCTTTTTCGTGTTTCGGTCTGGGCTACTCATCTATGTGGTATGTTACCTTATACCATCAATATCCTTATACCGGCTTTCACTTAGTATGGGCCTCCGTACCGAGAGGGTTAAGTCGCTGACTTTAACACTCACTCAGCCCCTCACCGCGTGGTTCGAAACCCGCAGGGTCATTCGGATTTTCATGTGAGGAAGCCTTCCAGCTGGCTTGCGATAGGTTTGGTGGGTTTTACCCGGATGCCTCCGTGCTTCGAGGGCTTCCTCCACCTTAATTAGCTGGACGTCGCTATATGACTGAAATACTATCGCAGTGACGGGAAACCCCAATACAAATACAACTACAACTACAACGATACCTAATTTAACGCCTTTTGTGTTACTGTTGGTGATATGATACTGATATAGGTATGAGGATGGTATCGATGATGAAAATGGTGATGATAATGATGATGGCGACGATGATGTCATGCAAATGTTTTCGGTGTAAAGCTGTGTCTTTCTAAACGTGAAGTGATTTTTCTGGTATAATTCAAAATCAAGTAGTCTCATATTTCATACTGGTTTGTATTAATATAACTGGATGTGGTATGACGCAACATTTGTATTCAAATTTCAATATTTAATCTTGTTTTATTACAGGTTCACCTACTGGCTTGGTTTGGTCATTCATTGCAGAGACGAGGTATTACTAGTCCTCTTTCTTTCTACATTCTGTTCGTCACGTTTGTTCTGGTCTCCGTCCATTTTAGTGTCCCCCCTCAGCCTATTTTTTTTTCTTTTCGCTCATCAGGCTAATAGCCATTCGTATATAAAATTGAAGCCTTTAAGCGTCGAACAATCTTCATATACTGAGGCCGCTTGATGATACCGGTAATGAAATAAGCTTTGTTTGGTTTTCAAGTTGTATCTCCAGGAATGCATGCGGGAAGATGTGATCCAGTGAAGGATTATACCACCTACTGTCATGTTAATAATCCAGTGTGGTACCGCCACGTTTAGCTCGCGTGTCCCCGATTTATTTGAATATCGAGCGAGTGTTGAGAGCTGTACTTAAGCCGAGAACTTATTTTGTTGAATTACCGTCTTTGACCCTTGCTTACCACATCCTAAAACGTTGCATTCTAATATTCCAATGTATTGCACATAGCCAGGCATACGCACGTTCGTTAGAAAAGAAAGAAAATAAAAGAAGAGAAAATGTTTGCAACGCGAGTGACTTACAAATTACCATATTGGCGCTTATATATATCATAAGAATGTGTTTTTTCTTGCCTCTAAATTACCCTTGAGAAGCGAAAACCGTTTCTTATATTTTGTGTAAAATTAAATATCCCCAGGTTATTCCCCCTGAATGTAATGTCTCGGTCTTCTGTGTGCTTCAGGACTTCCGAAGTCTACACACTGCTAGGCAGCTACCGGTCATATTGTGCCTTCTGGTCTTAATACTGAAGTTCTCCTACAAGATTGGCGTGTCTATATTGGCACGAATCAGGGATACCTCAGATGGAAGCTGTATTTTCAGGAAGCTGCATTTTCAGAAGTAGATTAGGTTTGATAAAAATTTAAAAAAAAGTGCTGTATTTTTAAATCACTTTAAATTAGAAAAAAGAACATTATCATACGGTAAAACAGAAATATGAGTATTAATAATTAATAGTAATTAAAGTATATAAGGTGAATGGCTAAACTATGATTCCCTGCATGTTTTACTCGGTAGGAGGAACGGCGGTCGCTGGCAACCAGTCACAACTTCCGGTATGTGCAGCAGCTCTTGGCCCCAGTCCGCAATTTCCCGGTCACAACATGTAATGTCACCAAGACGCCGGGACGTCTGGCATGGATAAAGTATACAATTTTTGTTCTTTTTATTCTTATGCTTAAAATTTATGTTGTGTTGTAAACGTCTGCCCGTGGGAATTTCAATCGCGGATTTCCAAATTTAATGCTCTTTAGCGGGCAAGCTGTATTGCATGATGAACTCCTGTTTAGGCGTGTGACATTTTTAAACGTGCATATCTTTCACGAATAAAATGCACAACAGTCTTCTTTTCATGACTTATTATAATTTGTCACGACAGACACCGAACGATAATACTGAAATGATGCGTGAGCTCGAAAAGTTATCAATGGACCATACATCAGAAATTGAATTGTGTAACGTAGGCCAGTAGCGGGATATATACATGAAGTGTATCACAGTTCACGCATCTCTGGCATGTATAATGTCCTTTTTTAATCAAATAGATATATGGCAATTAAACTGTGTTGTCTTCTGAAATATGTTCGGTTCTCACAGTAAAATAATATATTAGTTATATAGAAAGTCAGTAAAACAATTTCAAATTGAAGGACACTTAAATTTCTCCTTTACTGTCTCAGTTTATGCACAACGCAACATAATGACTCTTGATTTGATTTTCTTCTATGGCCAAGTGCTTAGATCCACGGAGGTGAGTGTCATACAGCGACATACCATTTATTTCGAAAATAAAACTTATTTTGTAATATTACATTTATTTATGTATTGTTTGGACTCGAGTCAGGATAATATGAATGGTGAAGTATCACACGTCTAAAATTGTACGATAACGAGGATAGGCAATATACTTATCTATCTCATGGTGACTGAAGTTTTAGATAACAGAAATACCATTAGCTGGATGTTTAAATCAAACCAAACAAAAATATATATGAACAAATCCTTAATATTTAAGATAAAGTAGGAGTTATTATATTTATTTAAGTCTTTCGGATTTTCATGTGAGGAAGCCTTCCAGCTTGCTTGCGGTAGGTCGGTGGTTCTACCTGGATGCCCCCGTGCATTCGGGGTCTTCCTCCATCTGTAATTAGCTGGACGTCGCTTTATGACTGAAATACTGTCGAAGCGACGGTAAACTCAAATAGTCAAGTCTATATTTATTTAAAATTGAGTAAATTCAATTAATATGTAAAAAGACGTCATAATTTATAATTAATGAGATCTGAAAATGAATTTATAATACTGACTTGCAATAATGATGAAGTAAGACGGTCATGTTTGTCTTGCAGGTCCTTCATCTCCACGAAACTGTACCAGAACGACCCTACCTTCCAGTACTCTCCGATGATCATCTGCATCTTTACCCTGGCCATCGTCTGTGCTTACCAGGTATCTTGTCTAAACCCACTACCTCGTAGTCATATGTATCTTTACCCTGGCCATCGTCTGTGCTTACCAGGTATCTTGTCTACACCCACTCCCTCGTAGTCATATGTATCTTTACCCAGGCCATCGTCTGTGCTTACCAGGTATCTTGTCTACACCCTCTCCCTCGTAGTCATATGTATCTTTACCCAGGCCATCGTCTGTGCTTACCAGGTATCTTGTCTACGCCCTCTCCCTCGTAGTCATATGTATCTTTACCCTGACCATCGTATGTGCTTACCAGGTATCTGTCTAAACCTACTCCTTTGTGATCATCTGTATCTTGACATGGTAGACCCAAGTCCCGTTTTTACTATTTTTAAGTCCCATTTTATTTCCATAACTCTTGCACGTGATCGTATCTTTAGTGGTTTACAATTCTTTACACAATAACATTTTCATTATCAAGACCATACTGCCTACTCTAAAACAAGACCCTAGAGTGGTCTGCTCAGCCCATCTAACAGTCTCAAGCAACAGTCTTAGTTCCGGCTAACTTATTCGGTTCCCTAAACTGAACTCTCTTAACTTACTGTCAACACCTGGTCCGTCCTTGTAAAACCTGTGATTGGATAGTCCATTCAAAGCGAAAAGGCTAACCATTCGTTAAGTCTTAAATTGTATCTTTAGATGCTCAAGATAACTATCTGATTACTCAATTATGAAGTTGTCTAGATATGACAATTTATGACAAGCTTAAATGCCGGTGACATTTTGCACTTCCTGCATGGACAGTGACGCCTGTCACCAAATCTTGCTCTCATGCTAATAATGCACTTCTTGGACCCATGACCAGATAAGTTATAATGAGTAAAGGATAGGTAATTAAATAATAATAATAATAAATGAATCTTCAATTAAAGAGAGGGGGGGGGGTGTCACCGTGGCAGAGAGGGTAAAGTGGCTGACTTTAACACTCACTTAGCCCTTCGAATCCCGGCAGGGTCATTCGGATTTTCATGCGAGGAAGCCTTCCAGCTGGCTTGCGGTAGGTCGGTGGATCTACCCAGATGCCTCAGTGCTTTCCGGGTCTTCCTCCACCTGATATTAGCTTGACATCGCTATATGACTGAAATACTGTCGCAACGACGGTAAACTCAATCAATCAATCAATCAATCAATCAATCAAAAACAATATAAATCGCACGTGACATAACTCATAATGTCACACTCCTCCATCGCTAAGGGCAAAACGATATACATGTATATTTAATATTTCCTTTTGGTACTGACACAAGGTTGAAATTAAATATAGCTATCTGTTGACCTTATATTTGCAATCATGATCAACGTTAATCAATTCCTTTCCTTAACAACAACATGAATACAAATAATAAAGTAATAAATTTTCTGTACGTCACCTGAAAATAGATAAAGAATGAAAGCATGGCAAAACAATTGTAATTAAAGTTCATCGAATCTCATAAGATAACATCTAGTGCATCCTTTGTAATGCCTAGTGGTACTGTCATTGTCTTGTGAGCTTTCACTTTGGTTTTACTAACACATTTCGCATAACACGTGTCTTACACAATGTTCAACTTTAAATACCAAAACACTTTACTTAAGGTTTATCAGCCATATTTGTTTATGCACAATTAACACAATTGTCACATAACTTAAAGTTTCTGGCTGATGTCCCGTTGTATGTATCTGCTGTCGTTTTGGTTTTGTCAACTTCTGATGACGATAATGCTGTTGCACTGGCACTGGAACCTCAAAATTGCAAATTTAAATGTGATCTTGATTATATGGAAAAATACATGTACGATTTTTTTTTCTCCGGTACTGTATATTAAAAGATTGTAAAGAACGAATTCTGACATCACTTGATAACGAACGTCGTAACTTTGTAAACATGCATGCTACCATCATATTCTATGCACGGTTCGATCAATCTGATATCCAATTAACACATGCTATAACAAATCATTGTCAAAAGGCAACTTTAACGAAGTAATAATGCGAAATTTTAACAATTTGTACGTCTTCATAAATCTGCTCCACTATCAACATCCAGTTTTTGGTGGCGTATATTGTTGTTGTAGATGTAAATTTTGAATCGAGAGATCTGAATGAACGACGTGAAATTGACATCGACATATTGTCGGAAATTGCATGTGTATATGTTTTAAATTATTCAATCAGATTCGCCGAAAAGAAAAACCGGATATTGATACTGGAGCAGACTTGTAAAAATGTACCGATGTTTTTGACATTTGGTGTCATTACCGTTATTACTTCGTAAAGGTTGTCTTTTGACAGTGATTCCTTATTCCATGTGTTAAATGTACATCATACTGATCGAACCGTGCATAAAATATAATGGTAGCATACATCTGTGCAAAGTTACGACGGTTTGTTCCCACTTTGCCAACTTCACACCTTTTAGTATTTCCACTATGCCAACTTTCCAGTTCTTGAGTGAAGGTTACCTGTACGCAGTCAGGTATAACGGTGATAATGTACAATAAGCCCAGATGGTTTATGCTGTGCCTAGGTTAATAGATATATTAAAATATATATATTAAAATGGTGTATTTTATTTCTTCTCTTTGCAGTATGATGTGTATTATTTGTAATGTTTATGTTTTGCGTTGAGCTAATGCAATGTGTGTAATTAAAATAAGGATTTCCTCTATATACATGTATATCCCCTCTCACTTTCTCCGTCTCTCGTTTTCTGTCTCTCTCACTCTTGCGCGCGCTGTCGCATTTTTGTCTCATTTTTAAATAAAAACAATGTTTTCTTGTTCATATTTTATTATGTCACATAAATGCAAAGTAACAACAATGATGTCAATAAACGAATTTCATATGGATAAATGAAAACAATACGTCAGTCATCAAGACACACATTTTCATAAACTTCACTTATTATTTCTCAACGCACACTTTGTCACATCACAGTATATCTCAAGCCAACTTAATCAAATAGGATGCTGCGTCAGCGTATCTATATATGTCTATTTCTCATTCTGCCAACCGCAACTTCAGGCGTTCCAACCTCTGGTCAAGTTCTCTGTAAGTCATCTTCCTTGGCCGTTTCTTCCCGCCAGCATTGTGTTGAATCAGTTTAACTTCATTTGCAGCTTGTTCCTTCAAGATGAGTTGCAGCAGGACGTATATGTTGGGATGTGGATGAGTCAGCTGTTTTTTTTATCTTGTTGTGCCATCCCTCCAGGTGGTTTGTAGTTCTTGGTCCCTCTGTGGTGAAATGGTTCCATATGGTGCGATCGCTCTCCACCCAAGTCTCAGTTACATAGTCTTTAAACTTCTCCACAGCATCCCCTTCATCTTCGTTGTCCTCGAGGGCGAAGAACCATACATCCTCAACCCTTTCCAAGGGAACCAGTGGCAACACAGCTGCTCGACGAACTAAAGTTGTGAGAGAGCCATCCTCACGGTACTTCCCAGCCAGTCCACATGATTGTACCCTCCTCCAAATAGCCTGTGTAAAATGAAAGTAACATCCCTTAACATACACACGCGGAAACAGAGAAATCAGCGCATTCCTCGGTGCCACCTCAAAGTCCAGCATCACTCTGTTTGGGTGCAGATGTATAGCTCGCTCTCCGGCCTTTCGCATGAGCAGACTGAAGAACCGGTAATACGTGGCTTCTGTCTTGTTGGGGAGCAGTCCGTACACCAGCGGCATCATGGTACCATCGATCATGCAGTGCACTGTGTATATCTGGTAGAAATGGCTGGGGCATGAATAGAAGGTTCCATCCATAAACCACTCAGTTGCTTCTTCCAGTATCCTCAAGTTTCCGTCAGTGGCGAAGATAAGGATCCTGTCTTCTGTTCCATCGTCAGCCAGTAGGAAGCGGTCTCCAGTAGTAGACTCTGTCCACTGACCCTGCAGTTCCACGTCTGCGAGAGATTTCGGAAGCTTCGGATGAAGCTTGGCCCGTTGTCGATACAGCGACGACTTAGCCTCGTAGAATGTTGGCAGTTTTTGGACCACTTCTTCCGTGTAGTCGTCCCATTCTGCGGTTCTCAAACATGCTAGAGATTCGTCAAATATTGCAGGAATGGGATGAGCCGACTGCCGACATTTCTCTCGAATCTTTGCCATCACCTTCACAGCTGTGGTTCCTGCAGCATCTCTATCATGGTTATGTTCGCCGGCCATTTTCGTCGGTTGGTCATTGAAGGTATTGATTCGGGCTGGACATGATGCCTGGACGCAGTACCAGTAGGACCTTTCATTTTTCTTCGTCTTAAGTCGGAACATGTACTGGTTGTGTACTAGGGTTCTCCCTCCCCTCTTGTTCTCTATGAATTCCACTGCAACTAACGCGTTCGCCATGCTCAGTCGTATAATAATAAAATTTAGAAACTACAATCCAAGTATATATGCATATGTGGACATACTAAAATTGTTTTAACTCAAACATCATAAATAATTAAAGATCATCAAACGCAATAGCGACGACTTAAAAAGATTGCGGTATCGTTTATTTTGTCATCCTGCGATTGTATTATTAAAGTATTTACAAACAACTGTTATAATTGTGAATAACATGTTACATGATTTGTACAATACTTAATTATAAGTTTATTTTAATTTAAAGACCGACAAAAAAACAGACAAGTCGGTTGGTAAGTGTGAAATACTGTTTGCATTTAATAGGGCTAATTAACGACGTTTATAAGGACTTAAAATATATATAAAAACAGGCTGAGTAGGTAAGTGTGAAATACTGTTTGCTTATTTAACAGCCACATTAAAATCGGTGAGTTTTAGTATGAAGTACTATACATATTTTACCAAAAATCGGTACATATTTGCCAAGATAAAACGCAATGGTATTTTTTTATTGTTGCACCGCAAGCATTTATCGGGGATTAACACCTTTACCTTACCTGGTCAAATTCCCACTTTGCCAACTCTGTTTTTGGTAGCAAAATATATAAAGTTGGCAAAGTGGGAACACCCCGTTACGACATCCGTAATCAAGACAGGCGGTCAGGAATTCCATTCTTTACCATGTTCAACATACCGACCAATGAAATTGGCATTACTGTAGCTCTAGTGCCAGTGTGCTGATGTGGTTTGTTTTGTCTTCTACTGATGATGTTATGTTTATTGTTGTTAATTTCATCTACTTCTGATGAGGATAATTCTGTTGTGGTTTGTTTCGTCTTCTATTGATGATATTAGTGTTAATTGCTGTTGATTTCGTCTATTCCGGGATGATAATGTCATTAGCTGTTACTCGTTGTATTGTTGTTGTTGACTGGCATCATTTGGTTATGTTGATGGTTGAGGTTGGCATTGCATATTTGTTGTTTTGTTTCGAAATTGACCGTTTTTGTCTATATCTGGTATTGACACATAAATTATAGTTCATGAATACTGTTGTGAGGCAAACCTCTCTCTTTGCTGATGATGATAATGCGTCTAGTCATCTTCTATAATGTGTGTCAATTAGACTTATAAATACTTGCACAAAACAATACATGACATTGGTCACAGCCGTTGGTAAATAAATTAGTGGCTTATGGTCTGTTTCAGTTGTAAATTCTTCACCGTGGAGATAACAGTTGAGCTTCTTTAAAGCAAAATCAATTGAAAACGCTTTTTTTTTTCTTCAAAATTGTTGAATATTTACGCTGAGTTCTGTTCAGCTCTTGACTAGAATAATCTTTCTCTTGTCTAACTGTGCTAGATTGTACTAAAACACCACCACCAATGCCGTGGTCCGATGCGTCTGTTATGAGGATATTTGGTTAGCTAATATCAGGATAATGCTTAAGCTGCCTAATTATTGTGTTGAAACTGTTTTAACATCTCTCAGACCATTTAAATTGAACATTTTTTGAGTCAGATATGTCAGAGGTTCTGCGTTTTCACTGTAATTATGAATATATTGCCTATAAAACGTAAATTTCGTGGCGCTTTAAGCAATTTCAATGTTTTTACCTTTTTCTTGTCTGGTGTAATTCCATTTTCGGCAATATGTCCTAGGTAGCGTGTGCTTTCTTGAACAAATGGACACTTCTTCAACTTTACCTTCATTTTAATCTGCCTCAACCTGTCAAATACTTGTTGAATATGCTTTAAGTGAGTCTGAAAATGTCTGGAAAATATGATAATGTCATCTAGATATGTATAAAAGAACTCTTCTTGTCCCTTGATTACATTTCCTGACTGAAATATGCTTGGAGCAAGCCTAAGCCCGAAAGACAACATGTTATACTCAACCAGTCTGCTTAAAATGTCATTTAAATTAGGCAACGGATATGATGTTGGAACTAGCATCTTATTTAATTATCTGTAATCAGTGACTTATCTCTTTGACCCATCTTTCTTTTTAACTAAAATTGCTGGCGAGCCCCATTCACTGTGACTTATTCTAATGATCTCATTCTCTAACAATTCATTAACCTTTATTCTCAAGGTTTCAAAATTATTAAATGATTAACGATATGGTCTTTGTTTGATGGCGTCATGATTTCCTGTATTCAACCTGACCTTTACATTTGGAACCTTCCCTAAATCATTCATTTGCTGAGATTAGACGTTTGCTTGTATCATAATGCTCTTTCGGATTAATTTGCAAGCACGGCCTATTGTAAATTTATCCCGTATATATACCGGCTATCTTATAATCTACATTTGTTTCTAAATTAGGATTTTGCTTTATTCTACCTTGCAAATGATTTACCGTCTTGGTGTAAATATGTAAATATGTTAGTTATATTTACCCCTAATTATGGAGGCGACACAGCGGTCGTTCTGAAGTTCAACATACGTATCTTTAATTCTAATACAAATTAAATCAAAGTAAATTCTGCATCTATTTTCTGCAAAAATATTTCTTCCCAACATGCAATTCCTAAATAGGTTTGAGACTACTACAAATGTATGGGTTAATCTAAGTCCAATCACCTTGAATTTTATAGTGGCATTCCCAAATACTTAAATTTAATCTCCCGTTAGCAACAACAGACTAAGCTGACATTTTGTTAACTGTGGTTTATTTTTCATTGAATCATAAATATGTTTATGTAACTAGCTACAACTTGTTCCGTGGCCGAGAGGGTAAAGTCGCTGACTTTAGCACTCACTCAGCCCCTCATCGCGTGGAATCGAATCCCGGCAGGGTCATTCGGATTTTCATGTGAGGAAGCCTTTCAGCTGGCTTGTGGTAGGTCGGCGGTTCTACCCGGATGTCTCCGTGCATTCGAGGTCTTCCTCCACCTGTAATTAGCTGAGCGTCGCTATATGACTGAAATACTGTCGAAGGGACGGTAAACTCGAATAGTCAAGTCAACTTGTTCCAGTATTTATTAAGCTTCTGACATTTTTATCCCCAATTTTAATTAAACATGAGCTAGGAATATCCTTTTGATTTTAAAAGCAAGAACATGTTCTTTTCTAGCTTTCAAACATCGACCTAAGCGTGATAGAAAGATTTTCGTTTCCCGAAGCTCTATATCTTTGAAATACTTTAAACTTGGGGCAATCACGACGAAAATGGCCATCATTTTTACAAAATAAACAACGGATGTTAAATTTTTGCAACTGAGTCTTTTCTGTCTATGTATTTACTCCATGCACTTCCGTCATTAATTTCTTTTATCTAATATATTTCGGATTGTGTGTCATCATTTATTTCACTTTGCCCTTTCTCTGTTTGATCCCAATTTATAATCTCTTTAGCATTTTTGTGTCACCTTCTGTAAGCAGATGTGACACATAGGGTTCACTTTTCCGTCGTCTGTCTGTCCGCCCGTCCGTCCGATCGTCTGTTTGTCTGTCTCGCTCCAGCAGGTGACACACGTGTTCCAAAGAGAACTCTTGGATTTCTTGTTAGCAATTCTACGGCTTTTTCTCAAAGTTTTAGGATTTTCCTTCATAATTTGATATCTAATAACATTATCATCTAAACCAATTTTAAATACAATTAATTTCTTCCCTTTTTCTGAAACATCATTTTTAAGACTACATTTCTCAACTGACTCTATCCAAGTTTTAAACTTCGCATAATTTCTATCAACTAGTTGTACTTCTTCTCGTCATGATGTGGCATCGTTTTCCTTTCCTTTCTGCAACGTTTTCCGCAACGTCGACATCCTTGGTCACAGCAACCATCTTATACACGGTACGTGTGGTGTAATGATAGACCTAAGTCCCATTTTACTATTCAATTTTGTTTCCATAACTCTGGCACGTGATTGTATCTATAGTGGTTTACAAGTATATCTGTGGGGCCGCCGTGGCCGAGCAGTTACAGTTGTAGACTACAAATCTCTCAGGCCCCTCACCGCTGTAGGTTCGAATCCCGGATGGGACTTCGGATTTTTCATGTGAGGAAGCCTTCAAGCTGGCTTGCGGTAGGTCGGTGGTTCTACCCGGGTACCTCTGTGTATTCGGGGTACGACGTCCACCTGTAATTAGCTGGACGTCGTTATATGATTGAAATACTATCGCAGCGACGGTAAACCCCAATACAACAACAACTTTATATCTGTCTAAACCTACTCCCCCGAGACCATCTGCATCTTCACCCTGACCATCATCTGTACCTACAAGGTATCGGTCTAAACCCACTCCGTCGTCGTCATCTATATCCCCAAACTGGCCATCATCAGTGCTCTAGTTACTAAACCCTCCTCGTGTCATCTTATCCCCACTGGCCATACCAAGGCCGGAAACCCATTCTTTAGCAATCATCTGTATCTCCAGCCTGGTCATCATCTGTGCCTACCAGTAACTTGTCTAAACCCACTTCCTCGTCGTCATCTGTATCTTCACCCTGGCCATCATTTGTGCCTTCCAGGTACCTGTCTAGACCCACTCTCTCGTGATCATTTGTATCTCCAGCCTACCTTCCAGGTACCTGTCTAAACCCACTCCCCAACCTTCCACACTCGCTTTCCAGCCTTCATAGAATTTATGTGACACTATCATATTTGTTGGATTAAATAGTGCTCCTTGCCTAGCTTGTAGAGATAACATAAAACCAGGCATTCGTAATTCATAATTTATTTTTATTTTTTGAAACCTTTAATGAAAAATTGCTTATTGAGATGCAGACAATGCTTTTTTTTTACTTAATATTATATATAGATAGCACTCTGTGATTTTCATCTTGCTTTCCATGCATAACCTTGTAGTAATGTCCCTTTATACATCGATATATTTATATCTCCATATCACCAATATAGCAATTTTATGAATCAATTGTTTCAAGTTCGGAATTAATTGAAATCCTTCACTGATTCAATATGATACAAGTACGCAAAAAAAGCGAAATATTTCTTTTAGCGAAAAACGTTTAACGATATACAATGAATATGAAACAAGAACTATCTTTGAAAAAGATATTCGACGTAGCTTAATAAACTGCCCGACTGTCCGCAATAGTTAGCTCCCTTGAAGGCCGAGTGCCACTTTTACAAATTAGGGGAAATTGTGGTCTGAAGTAGATATACGCCTGCTTCTTATTTGGTTGTTTTAAATTATATTGATAAAGCAGCATTCCTAAATTGATATGGAAGTGTTAAATTTTCATTATTGTGATACCTTTCATGTTTAAACTGAAAAAGAAAGTCAACCTGAAACTCCCATTGTAAATTGGAATATCCTAAATATCCTAAAAACAAATTATACAAGCCCATGATTGCATTGCATTCACTCTGACTTCATTTGCATACCAACATTTGATTGGCTGAAGAAGTAGGTCAAAATCAATTTTATACAGCTACGCCGAAAAAAATATACAACTTCATTCATGTAATATGAGGATTTTTTTTAAGGTTGAACTAAATGTTCAATTTATGATGATTGATTGTCGAAAATCTATTTCATTACTTTAGATCTAATGCTATGTGCTTTATTTTAGTTTGGCATCCTTATATTATTCATCGTGAATCATCTTCGGAAGACTCTCAAACACCTCTCTCAAGATGGGTTCAGCTCCGATATTTCTACGTTCTTGGACGCCAGATTGTTTGTAAAAGTTCTTGCAGGTAGCTTGGTTTAATCTTTTTCCTTTTGCTTCGATTGGGGAACAAGTTGTCACAACTTCCTCGAAGCACATAATTTAAATTGATAAGGGTATAAAACTGTCTTTCTCTATATAAAAGGTGATGGGATATAGAAGGCGATTAAAGAAAAATACAGTCTATTCACGATGGAATGAAATGCGATGGAACGAAATGAAGGTGTAATGCGAAGTAATTGCCAGGTCCCGGCAATATTTGTTCTTTATTCAATGCAAAAAAGATGCGATGGAACGAATAGGATGGAACGAAAGATGCACTGGAGCGAAGTATGTATGTGGTCCGATTTGCTAATTAACAACTGATTAATGACGCGTTCGAACGAAGTGTCGGTCAGTTTTCTCACCTACCCGAGTGACACCTGTCGCTTACACGCGTCCGCCATTATATTGTCTGTAATCAGCCTATTAGCACGCCATCCGTGACGTTGATGTTGCAAACTGACATGAAGCTTACAAGCGAGTTTGTTTGTTACAAAGATTAATGAGTGATTTTATGTCAAAACTTAATAAACAATAATAGTTACTGTTCTTGTGTTCGTTTTGTATAATAATTCACTTGTTCGATATCTCATGTTCATGTTGTACCTATGTACGTTTGTCCAAACAAACATGACTTCTTAAAAGTACTTACATTTGTACTGCTGAACGCCTTTTTTATTTATCAATATCATCGTATAAAAATATAGAGAATCAAATAATGAAACAACATCACACTAAACATATTACGACACTAAATCTTTACGACAGTACATGGTTTTCGGCAATACATACTAAAACACGACATAAACAAACGAGTGAGCACATACATAAAGGGATTTTCAATCGTCAATATGAAAGATGCAATGGAACGAAATACGCGATGGAACGAAATGAATGCGTTTCCCCTGGCTACTTCGTACCATCGCGAATGGACTGTAGTCAAACGGTTTTATAAGTAAATACTGCATTTTATGTAGTGGTTATTAAGTTTGCGACTAGGAGTAATTATGAACATGCAACATTTGTAAACATATTTATCGGGATATTTTATTTTACCTGAACACCGAAGGCCAAATTCCATATTTGAGAGACACTCGCAATTTATTACTTTTAAACTCTGAACATGTCACTTTATGAATAAATTCATCACATATATGTGAAGTATTGATAGTAATTATTCTTTTCAGTGTGTATCACGATATCGTTCGTGTGTTCGTCCCTACTGACGCTGTTCATGATCACTCAAATCCTGTCCAGCTACCGAGACAGCATGAGGAGGATGTATAAAGGAGACGTCGGATTCCTGCCATTCACCAGGAGGGACCGACCGCCACAAAACGTTCTAGTAAGTTTCGCCTTCATCATCGAACCATGTTTCCCAGCATTCGCCATCTGATCCAGGCTACTTTACTGTCGTTATCAAGTGTATCCGATACAGCCATTTAATTGGTCCCTTTAGGATTTGATGGGAATTTTGAACCAATCGCAATGTGCTTAAGCCAGCATCTGAACAGTGTCTCAATGTCTTCTTAAATTGTTCATTCATATCCTCAGTAAATATAGTTAACAGCTTATCTACTCGTATATTAGCAGTTCTCTAAAATGAAAGAGATACATAGTTTAATTGTGTCATGTACATTGCCGTCGATTTGAAAAATTGGAAGTCGACCCTCGCTTGGGGTAGTAGTGAAACCAGTTATAGACCTTCCAAGGCGCACAATACACGTTGAACTCATGAACCGTCGATGTCGAGATAGAGAGTAGTTTTCAATTATATTATTAAAACGAAGCATATATTTCAGCTAGTTGTCATCTAAACAAGGAACGATTCTTATCTTATTTTGTATGTTAAGGAATGTCTACCAATGAAAATTATGAAAATATTCATTTGACGTTATCAGTCGTCATTAATCAGACGTCATTATTCTTATGTAGGTCAAAAATAAGGTTTAACAGCTACGTCGAAAAAATACGTACTGTAAAAGAGAAGATATATTAAAAAGTATTGTTTGAGAGGATATATTAAAAGTATTGATCGATGAAATTATATATATAGCAAAACTTCCAAACTCAAGATTAAAATATCATAATGACATAAACTGTTTCTTTCGTTCAGATTCTCTCGAATGATATTGATGAACACTTTTTATAGCGTAACGCAGCGTAACGCGAATTAGCACAACTTAATATGATTATATGTTTTAATGTTATCAGTCCAGCAGTCTCGCCTACGCCGGGAACCAAATTGCCTATACGTTAGCCGGTAAGTGTGGATTTCGCCTACATCGATAAGTAAATACGGTTTGGGATCTTGTAAATCTTGTAAATAATCTCACATGGCCATTCCTTGGCACGACTAGTGTTTGATTCTCTGCTGGAGTTCACCGTCGCTGCGATAGCACACTGTATTTCAGCCCTAAAGCGACGACCAGATAATTTACCCGATCAAACAGAGGTCTCCGTATATCAGCAAGCCAGCTGCCTGGTGTTCACACGAGAAAAAAATCAAGCGGCCATGACGAGATTCTAACCGATAGTGGAGGGGTGATGTTGAATTAACAATGTAAAGAATAACTGATATTAGTTTGAAGACATGCACCATTCCACCAGACAACGGACCTTCCTTGTGTTAAGATGTATTCACATTGACTCTCAGGCTATCCATTAGCTACGCTTAGATAATAGTTAGTCAATGGTTAACTTGTTTGCCCAAAAGAACACTGGTTTTGCTTATGTTACTGATTGTGACTTGGGTGGGAAGGCAGCTTAAATTTTCAGTGGTAAACTAGAAAGGTACATTGTGTAAATACCGCCTAAAGTAATATTAATTTTACAACGACTGGACTGGAGGTGATAACGCTTAATATCTTAATTTTCTCGTTGATGTTATTAGAGATCACTTGTGAAGGGACGTGAAATCCATGTCTCGAGTCTCTCGACATGTTGATGTTTGGATGTCTTACTTCACGCCTACTCAGTTACCCAGAATACAACATCAAGCACTCGACTAAACACCGATACCATCAGCAAGTAGAACTACGACAGTATCCCGATTTGTCGAAGAGAAACCCAAATGAACAAAATAGTGCAAAGTAGTAAACAAGTTCGGAATCAAATTGCAACATGTGCTAATACTACTTTACTCGGACAAATATTTTCGGTTGCAGAGCAGAGCAGGTAATGTCGCTGATTAAACATCACTCAATCCCTTCCTGCTGTCGGTTCGAGTCCCGACATGGCCATTGTGATTTTTCATGTGAGAAAGGCTTTCTGCTGGGCTGCGGTAGGCCGGTAGTTCGCCTCTGTATATCCGGGACATTCCTCCACCTGTAATAGGTTGGACGTCGCTATGTGACGGAAATACTGTCACAGCGACAGTAAACTCATTATATCAACAACAGCACACTGTCTTATGATAGTTGCCAACATCGCTCTAACTCACATATTAATTTTAACACATCAACAATTAATTCTGGTAAATAATATTTGGCACACTTGGTCGTTAATATGGTGCTAATGAACAACACGTGATATGTCAGTAAAGAAATACTCCAGAATTAATAAGAATATTTGTTGTCTTTCCCAACTAATCCGGGGTTACAAACAAACTTTTACAGTTGCAACTTCATGGTGCTGTACTAATTCTATTGTGAACGGTAGTGCACCGTGTTTGTACCCTCGGATTATATGGGAAAACCAACATTTGCCGAGTTCTGGATTACATCTATTGTTCCAGGGTAGTACTCACCATTGCGCATGATAATATTTTATTATATGCGATGAATTTACTTATTTTATGTTTTATTTCAGGCTACATGGTTGTCTTTTTATTTCTATTGGTGGTGATGATGATCCTTGCATATACCGTGGTCCTACCGATCTTCAATGTGGTTGACCGACAGATGCTTGTCTATGTTGCTAACCTACTGTAAGCTATGCTTGATTGTTTGGGTCTTTCTTTCATTTTCTGTTGTATTTACAGTTCCTGTCCTAATATGTTCAATGTATCACCCCCCCCCCCCCTCACACACACACACACACACACACACATACACCCGCGCGCGCTAAAAACACCATTTTAGATGTATGACTTGTTTTTAAGATGAGAGATTGTGTAAATCAATAAACAAGCCATTAATGATATTAATGAGACTTCAAGCTTCTCAGAAACACATTGTTGTAGCGATACAACTGAGTAAACGAATAATAAAGTAATGCTTCAATAAATAAATGGTGTGCATGAAATATGCAGAGAGCATTCGCTTGCAGAGATTATTCAAAAGTTTACTTGAATGTAAATTCTGATATTGACTATTCATATGAAACAAATTACAATAAGATAGCAATTGCGTATATATATCATAAGTTACGAGTAAATGTATAAAATATTACCTTTATTTTGTACAGACTCGTTTATATTGGTATTTTAGATATTTATGTTTCTATACACTGCCGTGTTGAGGAGACCATATATAATTCCAGAAGTGGTTGGCCTAGTGTCAGGATATTGTGACTGATGTGGTATCCTGCCAAATACTGCAGAATGGCGGCACTATATCTGCCTCAAACAGGCATAGTCTCAAAATGACAGAAATACTGAGGTTGGAACGTTAAAACCGATCAATCGGCCCAACAAAACGGCAATCTGACAAAAAAAAACGTTCAACGTTAATTCCAGAATTAGTTCTACTACTAAGGACTATCATGTAATGTTCAGTTATTTTATGCCTCTATTTTCAGACTAGGCTTTCTCTTCATCCCACTCTTATCGTTCGTTCTAACTCTCTGCTCAAACTGTTTACTGCATACCAGGGTGGAAAACCACAAAGAGACAGTCAAAGTTTTAGCCATAGACAACAGGTAAGTTTTGCGATATCCTGCTCAGAAACCAATACCTCATGAACCGATTCTGATGACTTTGAGCGTCAGTACGAGGTTATGGGTTCGATCCCTGGTCGAGACATATGGATATGGATAGCGGTAAATGAGAGGGAGTTTAGTAACCAAGAACCATAACTCTACCTTGAATTATTTCCCTATTATAATGAATTTTTGTCCGGAACATAACTCCAAAACAGTACAAGGTATTGACTTGAAACTAAAATTATAGAAAGTGACTAGGAGAAATGCGACGACCAAGAATTGTAACGCTACCGTGTCCCATATTTATTTTATTTTATCATGATTTTTTTTTGTCCTGAGCACAATTCCAAAAGTATACGATACTTTAAATATACATAGATAGGGACTAGGAGAACTTGCAGTTACAATACGTCACAGACAGTACGCTTTTGAAGACTCAGTATGTTTACATACAGTACTTAAACACATTTCGAGTTAATAGTATGGACAAAATAAAATAAAACAAGAAAAAAAGATATTCTGTGATATGCTATTGTCAAAAGCTGTAACGTGAGACCGTATTTAATTCCGGTACTGTTACAAAAAAACACAGTCTGTATCTCTGATTGGACACAAAGTCATATGTCCAGTTACAGTAATTTTGTAAAAAAAAGATAAACAGCCTGGACTATAAGAGATACATTTCTAAGCATCTGATTGGTCGAAATCCGTGGGGGGGGGGGGGGATATGGGTCAGTTTCAAAAACATAGACAGATATAACAAAAGTGTCTCTCTTTCTCAGTCCTGTTTCTGTATAAAAATGTCAAATTTTGTCCAAAAAAATAAATAAATCACTACGTTACATAATAAAAAAACCCGAAGTTTTGTGCATAATTTTTTTGTTTTTTGTTTTGCTTTTCGGCCCCAATCTTGACATAAGGATTCACAATTAACTTAAGTTACAGCTCGCAAAAGTCGTTAAAAAAACTCTACTATTGTTTGTCTAAAATAGGATACCGGTATACACGCATTATATTTTTTTGTGATTCTTAAAATCATGCTTTAGAGGGACAGAAAAAAACAACACGCACACCAAATACCTCATTGCAGGAAGTTCTACCACAACATGCAGTACTTCCTGTTCTTCTTCTACATTGTACTGGGGTTGTACGGGAGCTTGGCGAAGATCATCAAAGGCGCTCTACTAGGCCTGCTGTTTCTACCCAGGGTAGACAGATGTGGGCTCATCGCCGGGTTCGAGAATTTGGATGCAGGTTAGTTTTCAGTGTTGGACTCACCACTCCACTCATCTGAACTGCGTTGTCTTCTACTGTGTAATATTGTTTAATCGGTTTATGAAAAAATATCAGTCATCATATTTTCTTCTATTTCTTCCGCGTTGTCATAAATTTACGGCCCTGCAGTATTATTTTATTGACATCTATTTCCAGGGTACATCAATTACATCAGTTTCTTGCACGTGGAGGAATGCCACCGTCACCCTGTTCTTCTTGTGTTCTGTGAATTGCTGACTGAAATAAGCGGAAAATCGAAAGTAAAGTTAAATAATTACTTGCGCAACAACGGGAGTTCATCTGCAGATACGCCCTCTATACATTTCGTACGCAGCGGTAACCGAGTGGCGAAAAACCGATGGTTGAAAGCGTACACGTTGCTTCGTAATCCGTCCTTACAAGGTGACGATACCGCGAGTGATTTTGACATTGTGTCAGAAAAGGACATTGTGATCGCTAATGAAGACCATGTTTCGATTGTATAGGTTTATTTTTGACCATTTAGATATATCAGCTATGTCAGCATTTGCAACCGATGCCCTTATTTTTTAATTCACTTTGTTAAATCGAAAATAAAATAACTATCCTCTCAGCAAATAACTAGGAGAAAATAGGAATAAATTCAGAAATTAAATTGGAATGGTCATTCGCATTGACTTTTCGAATTAATTCTCTGAATAATAGAAATAAAGTATAAACATAAATATATTTGTCTTGCTGGAAAAATCAACAAACCATTGCATCGAACATATTGAACCATACATCAAAACATTTCTTTTTAACATTTGTAAAAAGTATATTCCGCCTTCAACTGGATAATAATATTACGGTAAGTCCGTCTCGAGAAGTGTCAAATCTGGATTCTGGTAGCCATCCAGTCGTAGGTGCGAATACAGTAAATCTGTAAAAAGTAAACAAACAAACAAACAAATTCTTCATTTTTTCATTAATAAAATATAAAGAGCGAATAAAAAAGAATATCGTAAGAAACTCCTCAGTCGTCGTGGCAAAATGATTTACTGATTACATCTGCAATACAAATTTTCTTTCTTAGAAACCCATATCATTTGTAAGAAAATGCTGTCTCTGAAACGTAGCTCATACATATCCAGAGCTTACTGAAATGAAGGTATTTTACAGGCTGACGGGAAAACCTTTTCATCCAAAAAAGGCAAATCCCTAACAGCGCCATCTATCAGAGATAAATCTACAGACAAATCCCAATTTGTCCGTGTCTCAATCACAGAAGCACAATTTTGCCAACACACACAGGTAACATAGTGTCCTAATAAGTGGAGTCCACAAAAAAAAATATACAAGCCAAACACCATTTCTTTTAACTGATATACAAAAAGGCAATTTTTGAAAAAAGAACAAAGGATCAAAGAAAATATTATTTATAAGTCATGACTAGGAAGCTGGTCCCATTTGTTGTTTTATGAGCAACTCACGATAAGTTCTAATATCTGTGTATGTTTAATTAGTCAGTTCTGAGAAAAGTTATGAATCAAAGGTTGCATTCCTGGAATAACGTGATGTTCAGAATTACGGATAACACCCATACATTGCGTTTGTGACACATGTTTGTGAGTGTGTACTTGTTTGTGTTATGTCCAGTGAAATTAACATTCTCTATGATGAGTTGGACTCTCGAAAAGAAAAATGGTACTTAAGTATGATTTTCATATTCAAACTCAACTATGTCCATTGGTTTCAATAGGGATTTGAGTATGATACCCAAATTTGAGCCTGGGATCGTACTTAAGTGTTTTCGAGGACACGGTGCCATGGAATTCGAATAACTTTGTAGCTTATAATGCTTACTTAACCAAAGTGTAGCTGGAATACGTGACAAGTAGGATCAACCCTCTTTGTATGAAAAGGTTATGATATATGATAAATATCATTCTCATATATCAATCAAAGAAAGTGTCGTGAATTGGAAATTGGTTCCATATGTTATTGAATGCGCATGTCACGCATATTTCTAAGATCTGTGTTTGATGAGTAAGAGTCATAATTCATTGCATTCGTTAATTCTTTGCATTCCTGGAATAACCTCATTATTTCCTGTACAGAAATGGCGAGCGAACTGACGTATGTTTGCAAACCTCAACTATATCAGCATTTGGAATTATAATACTTTTTTCTAATTAACTGTGTTTAAACGAAAATAATATAATTAATTTCTAGGAATTAATTCAGAACAAAATATAATAACAAACTCAGAAGTGAAATCGGAATGGTCATTTGAGTTGACATTTAGAATTAACTCTCTGAATAAAATAAAGTATAAACATAATCTTTTTGTCTCGCTGGAAAAATCAACAAACCACTGCATCAAACCTATTGCACCATGCATCAAAACATTTCTTTTTAACATTTATAAATAGTATATTCCGCCCTCGACTGGTTTTATAAAATTAAGCTATTCCGTCTCGAGAAGTGTCAAATCTTGATTCTGGTAGCCATCCAGTCGTAGATTCGAATCCAATAAAACTACGAAACGTAAATAAACAAACAAACAAACAAACAAACAGATTCTTCATTTTTAAATTCAAACAATAAACCCAGCTTAAATTACGTATACTCGTAACAGTGAATACAAAAATGTAAATCACAAGGATCTTTGAAAGAAACATAATACCGTTAACAGTAAAATTTACGGGTCGTTTCCGTCAAGCCTCACAGGTAGATCTTTGCTGGTAAACGTATACTACACAAAATACCTACTTTTTTTTATTTGAAAATTCTATAGACCGAAAAACCAAGAGATGCGCTACTCAAATATTCGTATACTCTCAGCGCGATCGCGATATTGTAAGGGATAGCCGATGCGTTTGTATTTTCGAATAAGGGAAGTAACTACTGTAACTTTCTAGGAACCCATGTTCGATGTAAAGAAATGCTTAAGATGTGATTTTATTCCACATTCAATAATACAAACGTTGTTTAGCTATCTGTGGACCATCGTTCATGTTAAACCTTTAAAATGTGGAAAAAAAACTTTGAAAAAGCAAAAAGATATTGTAAATTCTCTCTGTAGCAGACAAATTCCTATGGGGGATAAACTTTTCATTTCCCTTTATAAAAGCCCAACAAACAAATCCACAAGCATCTGAAAAAGTTCTGATGGCTTCTAAAGTACCAAAAAAGGGGTATTTTATAGGCTTTCATCCAAAAAGTCACATCCCCAACAACGCGATAAATCAGTGATAAATATACAGACGAATGCCAATGTTTCTGTGTCAATTGCAATATTTTACCCGTGATTTTTGCTGACATGAAGAACAGGTAATTGACAATCATTTTTCGTTATTTTATATTCGTGCATTAGAAACTCCTCTATCAGGAATCATGACCCAAATTCTAATTTGTCCAAGATTTTATGGAAACAAACATTCTGACCAAGTTTCATAAAGATTGGGCCAAAAATGTGGCCTATAGAGTGTTAACAATGTCTTTCTAAGATTTGAACTCATCACCTACCTTTTGACCCCACATGACCCAAATTTGAACTTGTCCAAGATTTTATGGAGACAAACATTCTGACCAAGTTTCATGAAGATTGGACCAAAAATGTGGCCTATAGCGTGTTAACAAGGTTTTACTAAGATTTGACCTCATGACCTACTTTTTCACCCCGCATGACCCAAATTCGAACTTGTCCAAGATTTTATGAGACAAACATTCTGACCAAGTTTCATGAAGATTGGCCAAAAAATACGAACTCTAGAGTGTTAACAAGGTCAAATTGTTGACGACGAACGACGCACGACGGACGACGGACAAAGGGCGATCACAAAAGCTCACCTTGAGCACGTTGTGCTCAGGTGAGCTAAAAACAACCAAAGAAAACAGTATTTAAAGATCACGAACTGGATATTGGTTTCATTTCTTATCTAGTGTGTTTAATTAATTCTAAGGTCTGTGCATGGTTAATAAGTCCGTTCTGAGAAAAGAAACACAGAAAAGGTTGAATTCCTGGAATAGCAAGGTGTTCCGAATGATGGACAACCACACATTGCAGCAATGGCACTTGTGTTTGTTTGTTTTATTTAGAGACCTTGTCTACTTGAAACAGACATAATGCTGCCACACTGCAGTATCACGCCGTAAACATGTGGCAATCACATTATCCTGACACCAGGTTAACCAATCCTGGAACTACCTTATAAAAACTGAGCGCCAAGCAAGAGTTCCATTCTTGTACCGGTTCATTTTTTATGACTTTGGTATGTTGCGGTCGGGGCTCGAAACCACGACCTCCCGCTCCCTTGGTGGACGCCATAACCACTCGACTTCCGGGGACAGTGTCAGTGTGTGTGTGTGTGTGTGTGTGTCCAGTGAAATGGACAACAATGAAAGCAGCATGACATTAAGGCTTCTTTCAAGAATGTCTACTTTGGTATGTCCGAAATACTCTTTCTATTAGCGATCTCTATGATATGATGGGCTTCTTTGAACTCAAACAACTATTTAGCTTGTAATCCTGACTTATACTAGTTGTAGCTTAAAGACGTGACAGAATAATGAACAACCCTGATGTATCAATCAAATAAAATATTATTCATACGAAAATGAATGGAGAATGGGTCCCATTTTTTATATAAGGTTGATCAATCAGGTACAAATCGTCAGATGTCGGTGTTTTCCATAAAACGATCATTTTTATGGAAAACGCCGACATCGCATAAATTCCAAGTTTTCGATTAAATGCATCGTGTATTTTTCATACTTTAATATTTTATTTAATTTCCACGTTAAATTAATGTCAATATATCTTTTATACCCGTAAATGGTTGACAAATTAGAAAAAAAAAATAAAGGAAATATCAAGGATATCACTTCCGGTCTAACGTGTCATCATTTGATTCTCGTCGTCTAGAATAGTCAGAAATCGAAAAACTGCAGCCTGAACCAGTGTTTGGCTCTGTTTTTATTGTGTATATCTATTTATTAATTTAATAAACATGGTTTAATATATAAATAAAACATATTATTTTAACACACATAAATATTCATGGTTATGTAATTGACAATATTTTCGATTTATCCTATTTTGTTTTGCTTTGATGTTTTCATTTTTTTTTTTTTTTTTTGAAATGGTAGGGTAATGCAAATATTAATAACTTCTTTGTATGGCGGTGAATTACTTAAAATGTTCAATTTAAATAAGTGAAACAATACAGATCAAAGACCTATTAAACAAACACTCTCAACTAGCCTCACGTTACAAATTGTTCAGTTCTCGCAAAGTCACGTTTTCAAATATTCTCTGGTAAAGATATGTAAAAGTATATTACAATACCATCAAATGATACATTGTGTATTAAAATAAGTCAAGAAATAAAAGTATTTCATGTAAAAAGAAAAGTACCTGCGAGATGGTTACTATAGGTATGTAAACTGTGTTGTTTTTCTGCTACTCTGGTGAATTTATATCATAAAATACATCAATATGAACAAAAATCCTTGCTGTAGAGAAATAATTATTCATAATACGGTTACATTTACATTTCGGTTACATTTATGATTTTCATATACTTTTTTGAAAGTTTGCATTATTCAATGATCTGCTGTGTGCTTAAACAGTAGTTTCCGGTGGCTATTTCAGGAGTTTCCTATCTCTGTTTAATATGTTTTTGTACAGATCAAAGTCTTGAAAAATGTCCACTAGAGTTTAATACCTTAATGCTCAAGTCACGATCTATGTTTGGTAAATAAGTCGGTTCTTAGAAATGATATAAATGAAAGGCTGCATTCTTGGAATAACCTTAATTTCCTAGAAAGAAATAGCGACGGGACTAAGATATATCAGCTGTGTCAGCATTTGGAACCGATGCTACTTATTTTCTTATTCACTGTGTTTAAACGAAAATCAAATATTTATCCTCTAAGCAAATAATTCAGAGAAAATTAGAACAAACACAGAAGTTAAATAGGAATGGTCATTCACTTTGACTTTTCGAATTAACTCTATGAATAATAGAAATAAAATGTAAGCATAAATCTATTTGTCTCGCTGGAAAAGCCAACAAAGGCATTGGCATCAAAACAACTTGCACCATGCATCAAAACATTCTTTTTTAATTAATATATATTATCCGCCTTCCACTGGGTAGTAATTTTAGGTAATTCCGCCTTGAGAAGTGCCAAATCTGGATTCTAGGAGCCAACCGGTCGTATATGCGGATCCAATAAATGTGTAATCAGAGCGCTCGTAGTGTAAAAATACATACGATGCGTTTCTTTAAAGTCTGCCTTTCACAGAAACATTGGTTGATTGAGGAAAAGTACTTGTTCTTCTGATATTCAAAATATTGAGCATGACTCAACAGTAAGTTGACTTTAAATATTGGTCGGCCATGTATAAATTCTCATCTTTAATTTGCTCGCTGCTTTGCTACACCTGCTGTTGCTGATTCTGAATCCCTCCCGGAAGTAAGGAAGCGGCTCCCTGTGCGGACAGAGATCTCGGGCAGTCTGATCGGATTTGACCATAGCCTCCACACTCCAAAGACCTCTCCGAATGGAACGAAAGGACTGCTGTTTCCGAGTGGGAATAGTAGTAACACAAGGAACAGCACTGAAGTTGCTCGAAGGTCCGACAGAAAGCGGCTGCTAACGGATTTCCTCTTTGCAAGAGCGCGTGATTCGGGATGGCGGATTTTGATCATTAGTGAGGTCGTCCGAAGCATTCACGAACGGTATCTCACCCGCCAACTTACTTATCCACCAGTATCACGAGTTTATTTCTATGCTGACATTTCTTATCCACAGACTGAGGTAATTCCAAAGACTGGTGTTGCTCTCCTTTCCTAATATCGTCGGTCACGGAAGTCGCCTCACCCTGAATGTCACAGTTACACACAAAAAATGATTCTTATTCCCTTCGTACATAAAGTCATGAAAATTCTGTAGAAACTTGAATCTCTTATAAACAGGGTCCATAGAAAGATGAACTTCTTTACATAATTCGTTTTCCAAACAGTTGAATATTTTATCAAAATAAGAGCGTCATAACCATCATCGAAATTTAAAGAGTTGATTTAACATTTTGGCGTATCCTCTTAAGTATTCATTTAATACGGATAAACTGATATAGTGACACTGGCAACGCGAAGGTTCCAATCCATTAAGAAGACGCTAGCTTAAATAATCAACAATGCACGAGATTTTCGCACATCATACAATTCACAAAAATAATTCTAAGGCTTATGTTTACCCATTTACCTCATAAATATTCATGTTAAAAGATATGACATGATGAATATTAATTAACTGAACTTTAAATATTACGTGAAAAACGGAATGTAACACTCACTCAGCTCGACCCCGCGTGGGTTCGAATCCCGGCGGGGTAATTCGGATTTTCATGTGAGGAAGCCTTCCTGCTGGCTTGCGGTAGGTCGGTGGTTCTACCCGGATACCATCGTGCATTCGGGGTCTTCCTCCACCTGTAATTAGCTTGACGTTGCTATATGATTGAAATACTGTCGAAGCGACGGTAAACTCAAATAGTCAAGTCAAAGAAATGGAGATTGTAGTACCGTAACGGTTATATACATGTATTGTCAAGCGTCCGCTCCACCGCAATAGGTATTGTAATGAAGCGTACCGTCGAGGCGATAAAGCAGATTATGCTATACTGCAGATATTTATAACGTTCGTTCCGAAATTTGTCCCAATTTGATAAAAACTGTTAACAACTATTATATACATACATCAAAGACACTTTGATTCAGTCAGAATATTGTATTAATATTTTGTTAATACGAAGCTTATATTTTAGCTAGTTATTATCTCAATTAAGTAATAGAGCTGACCTTTTTTCTGGATGTACAGAAATATCTACCAATGAAAATCGTTAAGATATTCATTCGGTATTATCCTACGTCATCATCCGTAAGTAGTCAATAGTCAGGTTAGACAGGAACGCCGAAATGGATTTTTATTTGTCATGCAGACTGTGACTCTAAGCTCTACAATGGAGACAGATCAGACAACCTCTGTGTCTGCCCTGTTGGCCATTGCGTCAAAACGTGTCTATATGATATAAAATGTGTAAAATGTAGCGATGATATATTTGCAAATAAATTGCTGATAATTATGTTTTGATTAGTCTTACAAAAACTACCATTTCAGTATATGAATTACTCTTTCGTTTATCAAGTTATAAGAAAATGGTGTTCTGCTAAAATGAGTATTCTAATATGGCACGTTCTCAGTGAAAATATAAATTACGGTCATGGCATGTAGTTGCCACGGTACAGTAATAAAAGTCACTGACTTATTAAACTAATTATATATACGATTCAGAATCTGGTACACAAGTTTCCATGACGTTTCCCACAAGAACGCGATTTTTTTTCACAACGTAGTTTTGCATGGAAGGCGATTTTTTTTAAAACCTGGATATTATTTGAACAGAGCGACGTTGCAGTCCTAACAGGAAGGACTGAGAACTACGCCTCACATGTGTCCCTATGTGACGTCACAGAGAGTAGTGCAGTAGGAAGTGAAAGTCGAATAATAATTATTACGATCCGGAAACGGTTGCATTACCATTCATTTCTGAATATAACCGGCATGTCATGTCTTTATATGATATGCACATTTCTTACCATATGCATATCCCTCATTATTACTCTAAACCGTGTTGATGATGGCTTATTTCCTTGGAAAAGATAAATATAAAATATATTCAATTCATTTGCTTATATTTTATATTTTGTCAATTTTATTGAAGTGTTTTGCTCAACATTCACTGTTATCGACATAAATATTCTGGTATTCGTCAGTTATAGAGAATGCTTCATCAGTCCTCTGACGAGTGATCTGAGATGCATGCAATCATGTTCTGACAGCGCTTTCAGTGCTTTGATATGATAAGTATTTTGGTTATTTATCGGTATTAATTCCCTGACTTCCCTTAGAGCAGCTCGTTCACTGATTATCTTCGTCTAAGATTTTGATTTTTATATATATGTGTGTATTACATCTGTCATTGTTATCCGATTTTTTTTTTAAAAAAAAAAGTGGGTGGTTTCCCTATCCCTACCGTCACAGACGGTATTGATCCTGTATTTAAAATCATAAAACCTATATTTAGAATTTCGATTTTCATTTGCCGCCACTTGGCTGATCACATTCCCTTACTTATTAGGCTGAACTTACGAAATTTCTACCCTGAACTGGTGAACACGCCATTTTGCGGAACGTATCATGTGGTACCGAAAGCACAATACCATATTCTATCACAGGGGCTCGAGGTTGCACGGGGCGAATCATTTCGATGAACAGAAATAAAGAATCGAACTGTTTCATGTGTTGCTTTCACTCTTATACATGACTAACATGTGTTTTAATGTCCCAATCGAGCTTAACAACAGCCGAGACCGATTACTTCCGGTTTCTTTTGTTACAGTAGTGAATAAAAGGTAAGCGCTCATTTGGAAATATATTTAAAATGAATAATGTGTAAGCAGGTGTGACTTCCCTGTACCTTCTTGTCCGACGGTGATTACTCTGTGCTCATTGTCAATCACATTGTTTATGCTTTATTGACCTCCATAATTCAATGAAGTTTTCCCGGGAAATGTCAGTTTCTTTTACATTTTGATTGACCAATAAAAACTTACCTTTACATTCAGTAAATTCACGATAGAAAAGCTACCTCGATTACGTTTAGGACTGTCTCAATATATGCATTTAAAACACAACCTGGTCCATTTTCAGTGCTTAATTTTATCATAAACGTGTTTTTCCAAATTTGGTCTCAAAACAGTGAAACGTTTACCCGTGCAATGTGACCTGCACTTGTCGAGTTTATTTTCTTCACCAAGATTGACGAGGGAGAGCAGATTTTTTTCTACCGATCATCTGTGATGGATCTACTTTAATTTCCGCCAATGTTTTCTTAGGTTCCATTGATATATGCGAACAACCTTGTTGTGTCGGACATATTTTTCGACGTCCCATGACACTAAGGGTTTCAGTTGTCGAACACAGCGATTTCACTTTTTATCATTATCGTATTCAGCAATGTTATTGTTATTATCGGCCATGATTATCTCTTAAAAGAGAAAAAAAAAGAAAAAAGAAAACAGCAACAAAAACAGCAAAACATAAAACAAACAAAGAAAACAACAACAAAATAACAACAATGCAACAACAAACGATGACACACTATAGCATATTTCTTTAACAACACTCTCTTTTCTTTTTCATTTTACATTTTGTACATACTATAGTTATACAATTGTAACTCGAATCCATATGCCAAACTGGTAGTTATTATGTACAGCACGTAATTCTTACTGAATTTTGCATTTGTGAATATCATATTGTCGATAATGCAATATTTGCGATAATGCATGTTTCAGCATTTAACACGAGAACACCAGTTATTAATATCAATTATCTTAATTAACAAAGTATCAAACTACGTTTCCTTTTAAAGTCTATTAAAGTTTTGGATGTCATTGTGGGTCTTTATTGCAAATTAAGGATATGAAAATGACACGAAGATGCTCATCAGTTTATAATTAATTTCAACTTCGTCCTCAGAGACTTAGAGCATTGGTATAGAGACTTAGAGCATTGGTATAGAGACTTAGAGCATTGGTATAGAGACTTGGGACCTACAAATATCAAGTCAAGTCAAAGATTTTATTATGATAAGGCCTCCAGCCCATACACAAATTATTTACATAAATATTCTAAACATGCAAACATATATTGTGTCATGACAAGTATACAAACATACACTTTTAATATAAATTTAGGCACACATGCATATAATTAGAACAATATCTGTAAATATATACCTATAAGCATATACATATAACAAATTATTTTTCTCAAAGTTGGGAATACAATGTCACAGATAATTATTTCTTGATTTAACTGCGTAATAAATATACATTGCTAATCTTTTAATGACATTTACATTTCTACATGACATAAGACTATGGAATTTTTCAACAGATGGATTCTCATAATAGATGTTTGGGATATATATAGAACGAATATTTTTAAGGTGCATATAAAATGATACTCATCCTCCAAATAGCACTCACAATAAGGACAGTCTCTGTATTCTCTAGGTATATTGTAATAGCACCCTGTTTCTATCATATGACAGTGTGCAGAACTTCTACAATTTGCTAAACATGTCCTAAACTTGTCAATATTTATTGAATTCACATAACATTCAACATTATAATCTCTTTTGTATTTCACATAGTACGATAATTTTACATTTTTACAACATTGTGCATACCAATTTTGCAAGTACTGGTCCTTTAATCTAGTAATATAAATGGCATGGAATACTTTTTGATTTGGTACATATTGACTGTGCCACACATAACCAAAGCCATTTGAATATAAATGTTGCCGGACATTACTCGCCCAATTACTATATCCTAAACTATCAAAATGTACTTGCATATCATAACATATCTATATTAAGGCATACGAGATATTTCTGAACAATGTGAACAGCAACACTACGCATTATTTCTGGAATTGAGAGTGACTGGTATTCAAAGGTGTATGACAAATGGTGTATGACAGAGGAAATGTATGGGATGCAACGGTGAATATTTTGAGAAAGAATAACGGCGCTTGTCACATTTCAGTAAGTAAATTCAACACGTAACGTCATGGCGTTCTCCGCACACCTCTACATCCCTTTACATAAACCCGTGCCGTTTCATTGTTTAAGAACGGAAAGTTTTGAAATTTTGTAGCATCGATCATAAACATTGGTGAGTGATTGGAGAAAGTTTCATTTAATTCTAATGCGAAATACTCGTATTAAAGCAGGTGTCTACGAACTTTCCGGACGACCCTCGTATTAAGTATTCTTAGCCAATAACTAATACAACGTTTGGCTGAATTTATATATATAGGAAACCGTCCAAGGTCCCCTAAAATTGCATCATTACAAGCTGATGGTTTTACATTTCAGAAACGTTTACACGCAAATAAATGAATATTTTCTAAACATACATAATTATTTAATCCCCATATTTCTGCCCCATATAACATAACTGGCTGTATTTTTATATCAAATATTTTAAAAAACGTTGAATAGGGTAAACATTCACAAAAATCAAGTGATTTAAGGATAGACATAAGAACCCTTTTCGCTTTTATACACATTGCCATTTTAAAATCAGTTAAATTGCAATACAGAAATCTTTACA
>CM037783.1:50631647-50681647 GCA_021229015.1 Solen grandis | reverse complement strand
GTGTGAGTTTGCTAACTGATAGCACAGTTTTTTTGGTAAAACCTGCAGCAATCAAATGACCAAGCAATGCTTAATGGGACATAAACATCCACTGATCTCTTATTACAACAAAAAATCCAATCATCATGTCTGCGAAATCCTGAAAAATTGGGGGTGGGGTGGGGGGATGTATACTAATGACTGTTTTGGACTCAAGTTAATTTCCATCATGGCAAGGACTTTATAAGACTTTGACCTAGGCACAAGAACTGGGGTCCAAACAAGTGATTGTCTAGAAGAATTAGTATAAGTTGTAAAAGCTTGTTTCAAAGCAAGCAACATAAAATAAATTTAAAATCAAATTAATCATCTTGAATAAATATATGTTTGGCTGATTTTAAAAAACCCATACATCATGGTAAATAACATACAAAGCATAACATAATGACCACTGTAAGGGCTGCAAACTACAAAGCTGACAACTAGCTAGACAAGCATTCAAGGTAACTGAGTCATACTTGACAGTTGTTTAAAATCTCATACTCTATATTTTGACATGTTAATGTTTTCTTGTATTACTGTCAGTATGTCATCTAAATAATTCCAACTGAAATATAAACAAATCATAGCCATTGACCATGGCACTTATTTTTTGAAGTATGTGAAAAAAGGGGCACAAAACAGACTCTTGATTAGGAGGTTAGGGCTTTTTTCATATCTTTATCAGAGGTCTTCTGAAAATTTCTTTGATTCAGACGGTATTCCCAAAATATATACCCCAGGTTTGTCTTCTCTTTAAACTAAAAAAGCATGGTGATTTAAACTCCAAAATATGTGTTTTTTTTTCAAATACTTTAACTGCAAAAGTGTAGTTGAAGATGGACACTGTTTTTGCCAATAATTTTTTGTGACTTTTTTTTACTTTGGTATTAACCCTTCCCAATCATCAGAAAAAAATGACTTGGAGGAGTAGGTATACAAGCGTAAATGTTCCACCTAAGGCCATCATTAAAATATTATTTGTTTGTAGTACTCTGAACCTGAATTCCAGGGTAGGTAGGTATTTCCTTATTTAATTTCAAATGATAAAAATACAGTGCTTTTTTTCTAAGGAATGGACATTAAAAGATTAAAAAAAAAAACTCAAAAAAAAATCAAAAAAAAAAAAAAAATGAGTAGGGGCCATTTTAATGGGTCGATTGGAGCACTACAAAAAGACATATTTTTAAATTTAGCCTAATACTTCCTAGATATGTTCACAATTTAGTCTCATGTCTTAGAATATTACATTCATGATGCAATGTTTCAATAGATGTGAGACCCTATCTATGTTTAGCTAAAATTACAAAGTTGGAGAGATGATTATGATTCAAACTTGTATTTCTTTTATTGAAAAAAAATATATTAGATTTAATTTACATGAAAGTAAGTTGCACTGGCAGAAAAATGCACCTCTAAATTGGTTGCTTCCCCTACTGACAAAAATAGATATGCTTTTTAAGATTAATAGCTTTCAATAATATGTCATTTAACATGAATAAACCTGGCACAGTCCCATTAAATAAATGCACAGACTTTATCAAAGGAGGATTGAGTCATACATAAGCTTACATCAAAGTGCCTACAAATCAACATTTAATTACACAGTCAGCTTAAGAGATCATCTCTTCACTTACTGACTTCCCACGACAAGATAATTTGTCAAACATAACATCCATGGTGGGACTGGGATCTCCAGAAGCTTGGGTGTTAAGTCCGGGCTACAACATAGACTGTATGACATCACAAAAAATGCAAGTCCCACTCTGCTATCATGAAGAGAACTTGACAGCATGGGTATGAAAAATATTTCCAGAGGTTAAAGATTTTTTGACGGAATGTTTGAAAGTGTGATAGATCGGCATCACAAAAGTGTGAAAAGTGCACCAATAGCATTTAATTGTTGACATTTCATGCCCTACTCCATTTTACCTTTAGATCATAGAGTGTACAGTCTTTGGTCTGGATAATGGAGAATTGACAAGTCTTTCATGCGTTAAATTCTTCAATGATATCATAAAATTCAGGAAGGATCAATTGAACATTTTTCTTCTCCCCACCCCTAAACTGTCCCGTATCTGTCCGACCCTCCACCCAGGCCAATTTATATTGGCTCACCCTCTCACCACCTCTACCACTGTGAAATGTTAGTTACTACAGGTAACATTCCAACAGTAATTTGTAACACTGCCTCTGTGGTTATTTCTCCTTCAACAGATTGTAGTACACTTTAATTTCCTTTCATCATTATCATTTCTTGGCTGGCTAATTTTAGAATTACCATGATATAATTCAGGTTTTGTGGGAGACAAATATCTGTTGATTTAATGGCTGGTTTTATTATCCATGAAAATATATCAATTTGTTTAATTTTACATTATCCAGATAACAAATCCACAAATAAATGTACATGTGGACTTGCCTTTTACATTCATTCATCATCATCATCATCATCATCATCATCATCATCATCATCATCAGAGAGTTTGCCATTCATTTTTTTTTTTTTTGTATTCAGGTAGTCTAAGAATTTGGTAAAAAATGCATCAACATAATGCATTATTAAACTGTTTTAACAAAACTTAAATAAGTTACAAAATGTTTTGAATTTTTTTTTTTTTTTCCTATTAGTTAAAATTTTCCGTTTTAATGATTTTCCAATTTGAAAGCAAAATGGCAAAATTGAAAAAAAAAATCTTACATGAACTTTTCTATCTCTTCCTCCTGCTCATATCTTGTCTTATCTATCACTTAAATTATAAACAAAACCTGTGTTAATGTACGTCATCATTAGAAAAAAATCTAATAACAATTGACACAAAAAATCACCAAGAATATACTAAGTCTGGTTTTTACATAAATATTGAAAAATTAAGTGCAACATTTTTTTTCTAATCCCTTGGATTATCAAACAGTGATAAGAGATGGAACCAAATCCATCAACTTTGATCAAGGGATTGAACTATGCCTTAAGACATGAGCGCAATGTAATTAACCACTTGTGGCAGTGTTGGTGCAGTCTGAAACATTGCAACTGCAGAATCTTCAGATGTAAACGGGAGTCAGTTTATGAAGAGGGATCAAGGAGTCAGTGTGTGAGTCCGTACCTCATTCCCAGGCTGTCTGATTCTACAGGGAATAAACAAGAAGATGGAACGGTTTTGCACCAAGAGCCCAGCGTATAAATCTGATATTCAACCCGGGGTACCCTCCCATATCAGTTGCATGTCTGAGTCTTTGATGGGGATAAGACTGGATCCACTTTCCGAACTCTGATCATCTTCGAGTCTTTTAATAAAGTGCATAATCAGACAGGACTGTCTGGCTCATAATGAAAAATATTTTGTGGATGACTGAGCTAATACCTTAAGATCACCATTTGTACTGTTGGAGGGTAAATATTTGTTAATTAAAATACAGATGAAAAAGTAAAAAAATTATGTAGCCTTTAAGCTATATGCACCAAGTAATCAAATTTTAGTCATTTAAACAGGGTATGTTCTGCTTGATGACACCTGTCCTGGTAATAAATAGTCAGACTGGTTTACATTATAATCTCAACCACAATTTGCAATCAGGAATTGAACTTGATATGCTTTAGATGTGTTTTCATATATATCATAAAAACAAGGTTTGAAGATCTGCACCCAGTGTTGGCCTCGGAGCTAGACATTTAGTGTCACCTTTATTTTAACCCTTTACCCCATACGGACTCTTTTTAACATATGTTGGTAAACCGAGCTGCAGAATCAGGGTCTTCTCAGGGATTCTACACTATATCTACACAATGAAGAAAACTCCTAATTTCACATATCATTTCAAATTCAGAACATGAATATTCATCAAGTCATAAATTCTCAAAGTAAAGGGTTATTTGCATGTGAATAGAAATTTTCATTTATTAATTTTCATCCACCTATTCAAATTTGTTAGCAACTGATACAAGTTACCTCAGACAGAATTTCATCTATTTCACAACCATTTATTCATACAAAAGTGAGTTCATAGTAGAGAGTAAATATTCTATTCTTCATGAATGCAGTTTGACGAACGGTACTGTACCACTGACAATTTAAAAAACCATACCATGAAAATGTTGTTATTGTCATTTTCGTTTTCAGATCTAGCAGTGCTGCAGCTATGTAAGGGTTTTGACGGTGCCCGTAATAACCGTTTGTGTGAATTTTTTGCACTTATTTAATCCCTTATACGCATAGAAATACTTATTTTTATATTTTTTTCATGATTAAACATTGATTTAATTATAAAAAAAAAGCAATAAACCAATTATAATGAAAACGTCATGTATATTTCGATGCTTTATTTACGTCGGGGTGCTGTGAGTTGATATCACAAACTAGCAGTTCTAATGAGCACCATGTGTTTCCCGTAACCGCTTGCTGTAAAGATGAAATGATCCATAAAATTGGAAAAAAATACTACTGATGAAACAATCGTACAATAATATGTTAATTTATATCATGCAATTTATATCTAATATTTATCTATCGATTGTTAGTAGGTTATGATAATGCAATTTAACTCTTATATAATAAGTGATGGATAATTACGTCTGGTAATCATCTTTAGAATCCATAGACTTTGGAATGAGAACCCTGCTTTAAGAGACCCCCAACTTTAAACCTGTTCAGACAGCAAGAAAACCGTCTTATAATCGAGTAAATACGGTATCTAGTCAGGTAATGATAAAGTTGATGGTGTCACATCTTTTTATTGTGCAAAATTTGTAATCCTTATAATATATAACTGCTTTGATTGGATTTAAACAATTAATACCTTGGAAAAATGGTCATCATCCATCGTGAATCCATGTCAAAGTTGGCCCTATCTAGACTAAACCATTGATAATAGGCCAGAAGTACAGTTTATATAAACAATATGATATAAATATATTTAACCATACAGAAATCTATGGGAATTCAATGATGGATTCATAAATATTTCATTGTGTATAAGATCAAAAAGCTGTTCTTACTCTGACAAGATAATCCTGCAATATGTCTGAATCCCAGATTTTGATGAATGGAGGAGTCTGAATTTATCACAGGGGAAAACCATTTTATGGCTTGGGGAGACGCATTCCCCTGTCCAGCTGATACTGCATGCTGGATAACAGCTGACATTCTCAGACAGAAAATAAACCTGTAAACACCTCCAAATTTTGGGATCATTTGAAAGGCTACCAGGTGTAGCTAGTTGGTGCAATACCAAAAAGCCAAACATTTTTTTCTTGTATCACTTTTATGCTCACTTTTTTTTTTTTTTTTTACTACAAAATCTGGATTTATTTCTGTGTGTGGCCCAGTTTTGAGATTACTTCTTTTTCCACCAATTTTAGTGACTGAGATTTCACCAAAAAGCTGCATTTCATTTCAAACTGGGCCAGGGAACATCCAGAGAACACCCAGAAGGACCCTATGGGAGATACAGGAACAAGAGGCAGGCAAGTGAAGGTGGTCCGGATTTATCTCCCACATTTGTGTGGGATCTCCTTCTACAGGTGCTCCTTATTGCACCCTAACAAGTTTTTATTTAATTATCCCCAGATAATAAAAAATATGAAAATCATGGATCATTGCCCTGTTGTTGTTTTTTCTCCCCCCCCCCCCCAACCCATGTCTCTTAAACTGCAGGGAATGTAAAACGTGTTTTTTTTTTTATTTTTTATTTTTGTTTTTTTTCAATATATTAATAACTGAACATGTCTATCATGAAAAAAAACTAACAACACACACACACTGATAGTATTTCAGTGACTATTTGACAATTTCCCCTGTTTTGGAGTCTTAGTCTCCACCCTAGAGCAATGGCAATTTGTCATAATTCCACGAGTTGGAGACGCTTTGCTGGGATCTAAAATTCAGTAATTTTCACGGGACTTGCGATCATTCTATCCATGAAAGTCCCACCTGTTGTGAATGGTCCCCTGTATGCTGGCCACCCACCCCCTTGGGAAAATATTGCACTACTGAATCTTTTAACCTGGACCATTCCTAAGTGTTTCAGCCAAGTATGTTCAAAGCTCTGTCTGTAAATTCACTTGCATGAACATGAACTGGCTTTTATATTGTCCATCATATCAATATGAACAGAAAACAGTTTTAGTGTAACAGAAAACAGAGAACTTACCACACCCCTGCACAGAGATATTGCAGCTGGAGTATCATTATGTGATGTCACCTGACCATAGAATATGCAATCAGACAACTCTCTGACATCACTTCCTGTGACATCATCAGTATGTCTTGTGATGTCATCGGTGATATTATAGTCTGTCAGGCTTGTGTTTCTGTGGGAATGGCGATGGTAGATTTTAAAATGAGGTGAGAGAAGGTGTTGATTTGGTGTCAGCTTGATCTTGTATGTATCCTGAAGTGTTGAGATGTTGATGTAAAGGTTGGCTGAGGAACTCCGCTTCTGTCGTCTGTGGGACATGAACTGAGATACCGGAATTTCAAAGTTTTCTTCATGAAAGACATTGGGTACAACTATTTCATAGTCTGAAAATAGAGAAAAAGTACATTAAATCTTGGATGCAGCTATCTCATAATCTTAAATTTTAGAGACATAAGTAATGTTGTAAGCAAGATGCCAGCTTTGTATCAATCAAACCAGTCTCTCACTACTTGCCTTAACCTACCATTTTGATGAAAAACTGGGTTTCGTCAGATCTCACTCAAAGCAAACTTTACATATTTTCTGGTTTTGTAGCTAAAATCATAATTTCAAGAGGAGATAAACTTGTCTTTCATCATTGTGTTTGTTCCAAATCATATCTTATAAAGAGAAAGGCTACACAATTATTTTTTTTTAACATAAATGTCAACATTGGCTTTTAGCATGAACAATTTATTGAAGATCAAATAGATATTTCCATCAATGTTAAAATAATTGTTGTCTTTATTCTTTTTTAAGCTTTCATTTATGACACACAATTTAAAAAAAAAGCTGGAAACAAAAAACATTGATTCAATTCTATGATCAATAAAATTATCGAAAAACATTAATCAATGTCTTGTAACAGGAAATCATTTGCAAACTTTCTCAAATATTTGTAACTTCTGGTGATTTTCTTTCAAGCATCATATCACCGTGAATCAACCTTTTTACAACAATGTCTCCTTCATAACTCATCATTTTCAGTATTTGTTAGAAACTCTAAGAAGTTACTGCATAGTCTCAGGTTAGAGTACGAAAGTTGTAATATCATCAGATGACTGTCCCTTTAATACCAATGAAGTGGGGTTATTGACCATTTTCTTACTTCAGCTGTACCAGCAAATGTCTCTTCCAAACAGAAAGTCAATTCTATTATGAAAAAAAGACAATAAATGCAATAATTACAAGGTGAACATCATTTCCTGAGTAAGTGTCAGGTGTAATGGAGTTTTTTTGTTGTTTTTGTATGTCAGTAGCAATCTTTCAATTTCCACCAAGTCAATTTAATTACATTTGAAATTAGTGTTTTCTTCACTTATTGAAGAAGTTTGCATGCATCACAAGAAGAATATATTGATGCTGTCACTGACAAGAATGGATGCCCAAGTTTCATTTGATACAATACCTTATAAAACTTTTTCTGATACACAGAACCCACAACCTGTGAGGCTATAGAAGTACATATGCATATTAATCTAGGATAACAATGTAATGACCCCCAATATATAAACATATAAAAAATGAATAGATATATCATTGTAAGTCCTCTCTTGATCTGGCTACAAAGTCTTGTGTTAATTTCAATCACTGATTGAAGGTGTAGAAGACTTTAATTTTCATTTGAAAATTTAACAGCAATACAGCAAAGGTCCAGATAATGTGGGAATACATGTGGTAGTTTCAATTATCATGTCATCTCAAAGGATGAGACAATGAGACAGCCTGCTATATCACTGCCTGTTTATTTCACACCTTTGGATGGAGAAAACATGCCTGGACTAGCAATTACCTGCCTTGGCAATCTGATTGTTGTACCTTTTTCTGGTGATGCATGAATGTCATTAAAGTGATGTAATACATCCGTATAATTCCATTTTCGATACCTGCACATGCATGGCTCCACAGTAACGAAGGGAAGCAACTGTCACATTACTAGACAGTGTTGACACACAACAACCCGTCTGACATGTGACATGGTGCAGTTTTTGTTAATTGCAGAATCATTCTGACATCACAAGTTTCAGCCAAATGTCTGCAGTAATTGTTGTTAAATATTGTGCTGCAAATAACTGCATTGACATGGCAACAAGCCCGTTGCCACTCCACTTGCGGGATGTCATGTGATCTGGATGTATTACAGTTGTTAGTTTGGTTAAAATGTTTACGTTTGCAAACTTTACATATTTTTCATCTTGATGTGTGTCTTTTGCTTGTTTGGAAAGACCTTTAGAAATTTAATGACCTTGAACTTTCAGCCACAACCTTAAGCACAAAGAGCAAGAATATATCCTTGAACATCTAGTTGAGGTTCATATGACCAGAAAATCAGAAAATTAATAGGTAACCATGCATAGGAGTGGGAGATATTAGTTATACCCTACATAAAATATAACTTTATGAAAACCCCTATTCCTTCTTTAGACATTGTGCTGACATTCTCTGTCCAGAAAATAATATGAACACCTTTTTCACCTACTCTCTAATAACTAAATATTTTAACATAACATGAATCAAGGGCTGTAACTCTGTCAAAAACATGTTAAAGGGAAAGAAAAACAAGGTCAACCTGTCACTCTTTATAATGCACCTATGTCAGCTTAATATCCTTAACCCTTTCCCTCATAGAGGACACCATGAAAAGACCTATGCGAACAGCATAAAACCAGATCAGCCTGCGAGTTACAGTGGTCTGGAAATGAGGATTTTGTAATTAAATTTGGTAAGGTTTAACTGTGGTTTTCTGCAGATCAGGCTTTATGTGGTACCTATTGAGTGCGTCAAAATGAGTCTATATGAGGGAAAGGGTTAAGCATATATAGGATTAACAGTTTGGAAATCTTGTGTTTCAGAAGGAAGAATGAAGTAACACTATTTGCTCAGGCCACTAGTGTGGTTGGGGGCATACAAATAAAAGAAATCATCAAATCTGTACTTAATGTCACATTTTATTCTCAGTACCTCATGTCTTTCATGAACACTTCCTGCCTTTTAAGAGTTTCCTGCCCGTTTCTTTTTTTGAACACAGGTGACAAAAGAGGTGACACTGATTGTCAAATAAGCCAAATTGCATTATTTACCTAATAAATGGCCCTTTGTGCAGACCACTGAACTATGAATTTTAACTCTTATAATTTGCTATGTAAGACAGATATCAAATTTGTATCAAAAACCTGCTCTGTAAGTCCCTTAGTTAAGTACTGTAAAGCACGGTGCTGAGGGTAATAAATGCTATCTTTACTGCCTTTTCTTCCCTAACTTTTACACCACAATGTCTCATATTGCGAAGTCAACAACAACAGCACCCCTTTTCAATTTTATATACTTAATAAACTTTACAACAAAGAAACAGCAACTGACTACTTACCATGTACAAGCTTTACCGGTATATGAAAATTTTCAGTAAAATATGTTTTTACATCCAATAAAAAATTTAAGTGTGAAAAGTTCATACAAGTAGGATCTGACATTGATTGTCATTTTAATTTAAATAAAATTCTACTAAATGAGTTCATGAAAATGTTATTAAGAGATCCCCTGATGAAATAAACTGATGGACAATCACTGGAGAAGGAATCAAAGCAAGGACAGAATGAAATTTTCCTCCTCACCATTGCCATCGTTTTATTGCAATTAAACTTGGCTTCTTTGGCTGTACATAATCAGTTCTAATATGCTATACAGCTACACTCAACATACAGAACATGTGTGTTTTGCAGTTAAACAACTCGAGCCCTCACTGTAAATGATCTATCTTACTTAAGTATGACAGAGATATCAAAACAGACTGAATAATATCACTGCAGACAGAGGAGATAACAGGGAATTGCTGATTCAGATTACATATCATGTGTCATAAGGATATATCCATAGCAAACATAAATCATCCAATGATAGGAGATACACAATCTTGTTAAATTTCAAATTTAATAATTTGCAAAACATGCTGCAATGTCAGCTGGTTCAAAGTGCTGCTAACCTAGCACTGACGGTAAAGTTTGGTTTAAACACTAAATAAACACAAGAAGCATACTGGATTCTGATGCAAATGGTAAGTGCAAAAAGGTCCTTGTGATGCAAACAAAGCCAGAGGTTGGTTCACTGATACCAATAGTGGCAACTATAAGTGGTAATTCTAATTCTCATAGAGTTCACCATATTATGGTTACAGAACCAAGCTAGAGCAAAAAAGGTGCTTAAATGTCAGATGATGTCAACGTTAACTGATCTACATGATTGTCAAGTGATGTCAACACTAAGTGATGCCAGTAATACAGCCAGTTAGAATGCCATTAGTGTTGCCAATGCTAACTGATCTACATGATTGTCAAGTAATGTCAACACTAAGTGATGCCAGTAACAAAGCCAGCTAAATGCCATTAGTGTTGCCAATGCTAACTGATCAGCATGATTGTCAAGTGATGTCAACACTAAGTGATTCCAGTAATACAGCCAGCTAGAATGCCATTAGTGTTGCCAATGCTAACTGATCAGCATGATTGTCAAGTGATGTCAACACTAAGTGATTCCAGTAATACAGCCAGCTAGAATGCCATTAGTGTTGCCAATGCTAACTGATCAGCATGATTGTCAAGGATACCACCAGGTTAGAATGCCAATAGTGATAAAAAATGATTGTCAAATAATGTCATCATTAACTGATCCAAGTGATTCAAGTGATTAAAAAGATTATTTACAATTTAATTTATTAAAAGCAATTTGTTCATTCAATGGTTCTGTAATATTTTTGCTCCATCATCACAGTGTTATAGACATCAAGTGCTCAGTTAGTCATGAAATACTTATTTAATGTTACAATTACATGACTGGAGCCTACTGTCATTCATTATCTAATAATGATCTAAAGTATACTTTGAACAATATAAAAAGATATTTAGTAATTACCCTATGTTATTTATTTGTTAATTACTTTCAAATGGTGTTAAAGAAATGCAGAAAAAACAAGACAAAGCCAGCTTATGTCATACTTTTGGAGTCTTGTATGTAGGGCAATTACTTATTACCCAGAAGGCCCTCGAATGTTGGTTATACAGGTTTGCCTTAGGGCCTTCAGCCTTATAAATTCTTGGTAAATTTATTTCTTCATCAGATTGTACAGAAATTTTGGCACAGATTTCATGGAATTTTCTAATTAAGTGTGTTCTGTGTTTTAATAAGTAATGTGAACATATGAAAGCAATGTTTGACAATATCTTGAGAAGCTCTTATATGACAGCATGGAATTGAAATATAACTTGAACATTATCATAGGGAATTTACATAAAAACCTAAGTAAAACAAGTACTATTGCCTTTGTGTTTTTTTTTCTGGAACAATATCAAGGAAGGACTGCCACTGGTATCAATGAGTAGGAAATGGGAATAAAAAAGGGACAATATTACAAGGGACAATATTATGATGTGATAGTCAAGTACAGCCTACAAAGGACAATATTATGATGTGATGGTCAAGTATAGCCTACAAAGGACAATATTATGATGTGATGGTCAAGTATAGCCTACAAAGGACAATATTATGATGTGATGGTCAAGTATAGCCCACAAGGGACAATATTATAATCTGATGTCCAGTATTAATGGTAAAGTATAACCCACAAGGGACAGTATTATAATATGATGTCCAATACTAATGAACAAGTGTAGCCCACAAGGGACAATGTTATTATGTGATGTCCAGTATTAATGGTCAATGGATTACAGCTGCTCTTTGTTTGGTTATGATGTCATATGTGTCATATAGACTCATTCTGACGCCCTGGCAAACAGAGCAGACCCAGATTGGACCACTCCTTTCCTTTGTTTGCTCATACAGTAGTGTAACTCATTTTCTACACTGTCTGTCGCCATAGTTTCTTGTACCATTTAAAGGTCAGTCATTTGGTAATTCAGTGTTACAGTGCCTGATGCTGTTCTTTCCTCACACTGGACATTACACAGTTTGTCTGTTGCACATTCTTAGCCTCATAGATAATTTCAAAAGCTTACTTTCAAAGTGTATTAACTCTTTAATTGGATATACAAATGTATTTTTCAATATACAACTACTGTAACTGTAATTTTCTTTGTAAATTATTCAAAATCAAAGAGGAATATCATATGATTGGCTGATTTATTGATATCAACCTTAAACTTTTGACATCTTGACAGCTAAGGCAGTTACACCATAACCAATACTTATACAAAATACCTTTAATTATGAAGCCTCATCATTATAAAAAAAAACATGCCCTCATAGTTCTTCAATGAACAACTGGGTCAAAGCAATCAAAATTCTATAAAAACAGACTTTAGTTTATTCATATTCAGGAATCTGCTCATCAAAATAATAGATTTTCATTCACAAATATCAAGTGTATATCCATGCTTTCGTTAACTATTTCTAAAAGTTCTCATATTCAGAATTTATGATATTACCAGCCCAATTTGCCCAAAAAATAATCTGTTTTTAACTTTTCCACTCTCAACAAATATATTGCTTTATCAATTAAGTCTGCATTTAGAACACTCAGGATGGGACATCCACTTGACAGTCATTAAGACAGGCTACAAAAACTTTTTCTGGATGCATTAATATAATGCTGGGTTCAACGGCAGCGTAACATTTGCTCCATTAACAAAATACCAACAGCGCATTAGGCAGCATGTTGAGTGAAGGGTTTGGAAGAAGTGGTGTTAAGGTGTACACATGTTGTGACCAATTATTTCATTGCAAGGGCTGCATTCTTCTGAATCTCACTTTCTGAGAACTTTTGTCAATATTACTTGTTATCTGTAATTTATAATTATTTGTCTTAATTTTTTTTTAATCTTTTCTTTCCTTTTTTTTTTTTATTTAATGAAAAGCATGTATTGAAACATATCTGATATATTTCTAAGAAGGCTTAATGCAAAGAAAACTACTGAAGGAAAACAATAGTGTTTTTTTTTCTGAAATGTAAAAAAGCCACTGTTAACAAGATATGTAAATAGTTGGGACAAGGGTTCACAAGTAACTTTGTGAAATAGAAATTTCAATATGCATCTATTAAACATGAAAGTAAAGTTTTTTTCTCTCAAAACCATTAATACATCTTCAGATAAAACATTAATTTCAAGTGTTTATCAACAATCTTGAAAGACAGTTACAGAAAATCACCTTCACAAATCTTTATGCAATTCAAATAAAGCAATTTCTCATTATTGAGTCAGTGAAAGGTAAATGGAGAATACAGATTAAGTAAAAGTAGTTTTTATCTCTAATCACTTTAATTAGCAACCATTTATTTGACAGCTGAACATCCATCTATGTGAAGCTTGTTAATAATACAGTTTACTTTTTTCTTTCCTTTTTTCACCTATTTCAATGTGTTAAAATGTTTTCATGTCAAGATATAATTTTCACAACTTTAATCTTTAGATTAATCCTTGAAGCTTGAAAAATGGTTTAAACAACTGCCTTATGTAATTAGGAGTGGGGGTTGTGGGTTCAAGCCCTGACTTTGATATAACTCAGTACTTAAACTGAATTGTCATTCATAGACACAAACATTTCACATAAGGCATTTCACATCCTTGGAGACCAAAATGACTGCTTGACCTGTCCCACTCATATGTATTGAAGAAAAATGAACTTAGGTATGTCAGCTTGCTTGGTTTTAATTAGAAATCCAGCAGGTGGTAATATTTAGAAACATAACTCTTAGCATTGTCTCTTCTGACAGAGATGCCATTCATTAAAACTCTCTACGATGGTGAAACAGACAGAATGCTCAAAGCAGAGGATGTTATTGCTTTATATCTTATTCATTTTCATTACAATTCATCAATGCAGAGCATATACTTTTTCCATTGAATACCTCAGCAGTGGCATACCTTACATATACAGTTGCTCTTGAAGCATTATGAAATAGCAATTATCAGTAATTCTGTTATGACTTCACAGCATGCATGTGTATGATACCGGCAGTTGTTTACAACCACAGAGTTTATGTGTTGGCATTAGTTGTGGTGATGTGAAATATTCGGTGAGGCAGAAAAAATCTATCTAAAGAAACATTCTTTGTCTTTGTTATGTTGATTACCCTTATTAATATTGTCTGTAAGGAGGTTTTTTGATGCTGTGTTCACAGTTTTTCGGGGCAGAAACAAGTGCAGTGCAATGTGCATGTTTTCTACATTTCCCCTTTTGTCATACAGTTGGAATATGCATTAATGTTCTGTTCCAATTCTCATGAACGTGATGCAATTAATAGGAATATATAGATACTGAATTCTACTTTGAATGCATGATTAGACATCAAAGATAAACAAAACAACTGCCAAGAAGGGCAGAAACTCTTGAATGAAATTGTAAACAGGAAATGAAATCATGAAGGATGACTTCATTAACAATATGGTGCCTGCAGCACCTACAGTTCAAAAAGACTTGCAGAGACTTCATTATGAATAAAATTACAAAAAAAAGAAATCACAGGTGACTATTCAAAGGATGCTGTATGTAATGTTATCTTTATATGTAAAAAAGCTTTGCTCAGGATAATTTTGAAAGTAAAGAAATATGATGTTGAATAACTGGGAGACTAGGTAACAGGATGTGACTCTACATATCTGTCTAGACTGTCTAGTAGCTTTTTATGTAATTCTTGTCAGCTACCAAGTAACTTAGCTATGTTTCTACGTCAACCAAGTTGACTAACACAATTGGTTTTATTATAGCTTGTTAGACTGTATGTGTGTTTGCGTGCACACATGCTGGTTTGCATAAAATTGAGATACCAGTACTGAATGTTATATAAGTACCATAGTATGGCTTGTATCTGAATTTATATTATTATTGATGTCATGGAGATTCCCTGCAATGTAAGTTATATCTAATTTAATTAATATGCTTAATAAAAAAGTAAAATTTTGGGGTAAAACAAACTAGAGCTATCACTAAAGGTAATTAATTTATACCTCTGGCAGAGAGATTTGTCAAAGTTCACACAACAAACTACCAAAATTCCTGTCAAGTTTGAAAGTTAACTCCAAAACAACTCCCTATAAAGGATTTTAAATGTTACATATCCCTGACAACTTAAGCATAAATATAGTCCCTCTGTGGTCAAGGAATCATGACGTGTCAAGCAATGATCAGATTTCATGTATTATCCTAAAGCCACCCCACTGGGTTGGATTTCAATATCTTCACGGTTACAACTCTGTATTACTAAAATCATTATTTCTTAACAATTTCAGAGATTTTTTTTTCATTACTTTGATAAATTATGTATTTTAATGAAACGAAAACTAAGCAAACCTAATATGCTTATTCTTTCCTTTTAAATGTTATTGGTTGTGGTTTGCTAAGGATGATACCCAACCATAATTGTTCACCACAACATTCTTGTGGCTTTGAGTCACAGAGTACTTTATATACATTCTTTATTTATAAATAGATGCTGATGCCGCATGCTCCAGCGCAATCATGCAGAAAGATCAGATAATCATTTCTACAGAAGTTATTTCATAAACGCCATTTTGAAATTTATGACTCTATCTTACCACATTTTATTACTAAAGTAAATGAGTCCTTCATCTTTTTCTGTGTTGCATATTTGATCAAGTCTAAGATTTGATGTTGTTGAAAAATGATAAAATTTTGTTTACCAGAATTATGACTGCTCTGCAGTTTTCGTCTGCGCATACAGGAGTATGTTAAATACAACAAGACAACATAAAAATATAATCAATCTTAGAAAACCAGTCTGCATCTATATAGGTATACCATAAAGGCAGCCAAGATCACATAACTAGGAATACTGAGTGGGTACATAATAAGTAATATAAACCTTTCTAAGGTCATCAAGAAGCATGTGAGACTGTCAGTTTTAGAAATTATTGCATGTTCTTTGATGGGGGATGGAGATCGAACCAAATCACACAAACAGCACAATCATATTGCTTTCTCGACCAAACTGAAGCATGTAAAAGCTTGCTTCAAACACATGTTTGACTTAGTCCATAGACCATATTGGTGTAGCAGGGCTCCCACTGAGTTTCATTAACCTTTTACCCCTCCTATAGAAAGTCCTTACAATTTTGGGGGTACATGGCCAAATTTTAGGGGGTGGTTTCAGGGGCCCGGGTGGGTAAAAAACTCTTTAGAGGGGATACCGTAAATGGAATGGTATGGTGTATAGGACCAAGCACAGTGCAGATGTGTTGCAAGGCTGATACTTTGTTAATATTCATATTGCACTGTCCTTTAATTACTGGACAACAATTGAATGATGTATTCCATGGGATGGATTGTACTCTACAGGCATTTACATAATAATGGAGCAAATGGTAATGGAGATGCACAATAATGTGGCCAAATTTTCTATATTGAGGTTGCATGTCCTCAAGCAGGGGCAAGTTGCATACACGAGTAGTTTCGATAAGTTTCGATTTACTTTTCACTGAATTTGCATGCAACCGGATGTTGCCAATATAAGTTTCGTGACAGAGGAAGGTACTCTTCAAAGGTGCCTCGCGAAGTAACATGGTAAACAAATATGGCTTACAATGTTTTGGATTTTCATATTCAGAATGGATATTACTTAAATGCTCTTTAAATGTTAACATACAAAATGTTTTGTTTGTTGTTTCTAATAGTATTTATAAAATTAGTGTTCATATGCCAGATAAATAAACTAATTATTTGCTAAATCTTGCAAATTGATATTAGTTTCTAATTGAAGATAAATATTATGTACATTAGATGCCATCTTGAAAACACTTTCTTTGCAACAAAACAGTAAAACTTACATACAGCACAAAAAAAAACACGGGAATATGTGACGTTGCAACACTTTGTCTGAGCAACTCGGCCAAGGTTTTTAGATTGGTTTTGTGCAATCTACTGTTTTAAATAGTGTAATTATACAATATCAAAATATTGAGTAATATATATTGATAAAATATGGACTTTAGGTTAAAATGATCTCATAACCTTGGGAAACTTTCCATGTCCATACCAGGATGTGGCTTGTTAAGCTATCTGACATAATCAGTAAATACACAAGCCACAAGATAAAGGTGCATCATTGTCAACAAGGACTGCAATCGCTGCACACCTGCCATCACTGATTTGCACCATCATGTCGCAGCAGGTTTTGAAGTCTATACCCAGACCCATGACCTTTTGAATTTTTACTGTCCGACACAAAGGATTACAATAACTGTTGTAATGTTCACCACAAAGACACAACAGTAGACCACATGGCGATGTTTGTGGGTAAATCAGATCTATGTATTGATGGCATTGACAACTGCAACCTTTCATACGAGAGGTAACGCTTTAAAACAGACTTAGATGGAGACAGTTTCATCTGGCTTTTTTAATGGTCAAACATGGTATAGTACTGCATGTTCAAGTAATACAAGGTTAAAGGGACTCAAACTCAAACTAGCCCACTCATTTCGATTAAGCTCAAATTTTCAATAACACGGGAAAGATTGTCAGAACAGTATCAACCTCAAGTCAGCCAAGAAAGCATATTCAGCCTCCCCAGATACATGACTACACATTCTATTGTAACAGGAATTCCAATACATCATGGTCCACACTGTAATGACCCCATGACTATTTGATCAATGTTGTATCTAGTAAGTGAATGGCTTAATTTGACACAATTTAGATTTGGACCCCAAATATGCAGTTATAATCATAGGTCAGCACTGGATAAGCTTTTAGTCTTATCATAGCAATAATTTTACATTGTAAAACTGGATCTGTCTATTTACAACTCTATCAATCTGGATTTATATAAAAATTTACATAAATCTGTTGCTTTACTGTTACCTTGTATGTATTGGAATGGGTTTTCACATCCTATCTCAAAAATATAAACCTTTTTTTTATGATAATAGAAATAACATCTAAAATGTCTGTGTATCAACTACATGTATTTTCTTGATTGAAGTTGCTCACTATTTTAAAATCCTCAACCACTCTTTATGATTATATATTTATTTAATGTTTGCCTGCTTGGTTTAGTGTTCCACTAATAGTATTTCAGGGGACTTAGTTAACCCTTTCCCTCATATAGACTCATTTTGACGCACTCAATAGGTACCACATAAAGCCTGATCTGCAGGAAACCACAGTTAAACCTTACCAAATTTAATCATAACGTCCTCATTTCCTCATATAGACTCATTTTGACGCACTCAATAGGTACCACATAAAGCCTGATCTGCAGGAAACCACAGTTAAACCTTACCAAATTTAATCGTAACGTCCTCATTTCCAGATCACTGAGGAGCAGCGAACAGCATAAAACCTGATCAGCCTGCGAGTTACTCGCAGGCTGATCTGGTTTTATGTTGTTCGCATAGGTCTTTTCATGGTGTCCTCTATGAGGGAAAGGGTTAATTAACAAGAGACATAATGCATAATGTTTACAGTAATATTGTACGGTACCACACCCAATCCCACCCTGACACTGGGCCTACACGTCATGCAACTGCGCTAATGTGCTGATACAAACAATGGAGGTATATCAGTTCTATTTTTAAGGATTATGTAACAATGTTATAGTTGGAAGTTGAACCCATAACCCTCTAGTTCTAACCACTTGGCAAGATGTACTGTTGTTTTCAATGTTCTCAAATTATCAGTGTAATCAATGTTCTCAATCAATGTGATCAATATTCTTTGAGACTAACGAAAGGAAAAGGGGCATTACTAAATGCAAAACAATTATATTGACTTTTTCTCATGAAAATGGAAAGCTCATGGATTTAGGATATGGTGCTTCTTCATTCCCCCTGTATCACATATCAATGTCTTACTTTCATGTTTTGTAGTACATTTGATTCACATTCAGATACTGTTCCCTCCTGTCACAGGATAGAAACAGGTCAATCTGACCCAGTTTTGATGAAAAAAAAGAAAAAAAGAAAAAAAAGAAAGTGAAATGGCAAAATGATATTTAAATAAGATGAAATCTACACATATCATGGTTTCCATGCCCACTTAAGGAAGCCAAGCGTAATAACTTGAGGTAATTAGGCAGAAACATAGAAATGGAGAGCATGTAATATAATGACAAGTCTTCAAACAGAAAACCAAATTTTATAAAACAGCAACATACTTAAGATATCTTTTTCCTCCCCTCCTTTCAATAAGATTTTAACAGCAATGCATTATTCAATAGTACAGTCATCTTACTAAAAATACTTAAAGGATGATTTCATTTAGTTGTCAAAATTTTTAACTTTTCTTAACTGTTGGTTTGGCTTCCAGAACATATTCAGTAATTTTTAGCTCACCTGGCACAAAGTGCCAAGTTGAGTTTTTGGGACCAGCCTTTGTCCGGCGTCCGTTGTCGTGAGTCATCAACAATTTACTTAAAAATCTTCTTCTCTGAAACTACTGAAAAAGTAATCAAAATTTGCAAGTATGTTCGTAAGGTGATCCCCTATAAAAATTGTTCAAATGGTTCCGGTCTGTTGCATAATTAGGTCACAGGAGCTAAAGATAGATTTTAAAAGTGAAATCTTCTTCTTCTCAGAAACCACAAGGCCTAGAGCTTAGATATTTGGTGTGTGGCTTTGTCTAGTAGACCTCTACCAAGTTTGTTCAAATCATGACCAAGGTGTCAAAATTAGCCCTGCCCCAGGGTCACTTTATTTTACATGGACTTATATAGGAAAAACTAGCAAAATCTTCTTGTCAAAAACCACAAGGCCTGGAATTTAGATATTTGGTATGTAACATGGCCTAGTAGACCTCTACCAAGTTTGTTCAAATCATGGCCCTTGGGTCAAAATTGGCCCCGCCCCAGGGGTCACTTGGTTTAACATAGGCTAATATTGGAAAAAACTTGAAAAACCTTCTCCTCAGAAACCACAAGCCCTGGAGTTTAGATATTTGGTATGTAACATGGGCTAGTAGACCTATACCAAGTTTGTTCATATCATGGCCCTGGGGTCAAAATTGGTCCTGCCCCAGGGGTCACTTGATTTTACATTGCCTAATAATACCAGGTGAGAAATTCAGGGCCATCATGGCCTTCTTGTTCAATTATTTTTAGTTAATCATCTTGCATTGTAATTTGGTGATTATAAGTTCTGAAAACTGATTCACATTTCCTTAATGGTCATTTGATGTCATAGAATTATAGCAATAAGAGAAATATAAGAATTTATTCTTAAAGGCCATTATTTCTAAGAAACAGGCATTTTGAAAACATTCAATGGATATTTTGATACAAGGTTTTCTTTTTTAGGTCCTTTAATCTTTTTACCTTCTCAGTCTTCTCTCAGAAAACTGATCATAATTTATATCACTGTGGATAATTTTAAAGTGACTATTTTATGTAAAGCTGACATTTATTAATGCACAGACAAAATATGTACAGGGCCTTTCTTTTACACTATTCAGAAGTCACCATTTCAAGTTCCTTTTGCTTTTAATTGTCAGCCATATGCACACATTTCTGAAGTCTTTATATGAAGTCAGCTGATCAAATGTACCTTAAAGACTAAAGAGTGTTATTATTTTAAGCCATTAAATGTCAACAGACATCAGATGCATGAACTTTAAATATGAATGTACTCAAAACTGCATGACCTATATAGTACTGAAAATATTAAAACTTTTTTTTTTCAGAAAACAAAATGAGAAACAGATATTATGAATGAATATCAAAATAAACCGGAAATCATAGAAATTATAAATAGATACAAAAGGACAGCTTTACATTGATCTTAATTGCCTATGATATCATTTTTCCTTGCTCGTCATATATTGCTAAGTATGTACAGGTGATTTCCCTCTACATGAAAGACAAGCATTGTTTTTCCTATCAAACTTAGAAGCTTCTGTTGAGAAAAAACAAGAAGTCCTGTGTAAGTTTAATGTACCATAAACTGCCATCCTCTGAACAGGATATTCTTTCTTGTCTGTGCGTGTCACATGCGTGCACGTGATACATGCACGAGACATGCTGAATCAAGCTTCCTCACCTTGATAAGTCACATAAGAAATCTCAGCTGACACTTAATATCCATGTCATTTTTTTGTTTGTTTTTGTATTCTGCTTGATAGGTTTCACCTTAATGTCATACATAGGATACATGTGATCAAACTTGAATGATCTTTAAAACATTTAAGACAAAAAAGAAGTATAAATAATGCGATTACTTTCATGCTCATCTGATGAGATATTCATAAATCCCTCACCACCCCCATATGTGATTATGGCCATGAAATTTTATTTAATGACATTTAATGAAAGTGCAACATGTGACCTTGACTTTGAATGAATCAGTACCAATGGGCCTTAGGTTACCATCCTCCATCTTCTCAGACATTTTTTAACCCACTTGTCAGCGTTTTTTTCCTAATCTTATCTGGGACATGCTTCTAATTTAAGATGATACTCAAATGAATGAAGCTTTCTTTTTCAATTCAGTGAGACCAGCTACTTTACTACTGTAAGCAGTTCAGGATTAAAGGCTTATTAAAATGGACACCAGCTGCTTGCAAGAGATGTAATTCTTCCTAGAGGATGTATTCATAACCTATTCAACACAAATGGTTCCAGGGTTGGACCAGTACTTTGGGAAGGTCATGAAAAATCCTTGCATCAATTGAATTTGAATCCAAAAACTTCAAATCTGCTGACTAGATTATGGCAAAAAGCCAGACCAGACTGAATGTAATTTTAATTCTGAAAATGTCAAAAAGTGTTGTTTTTTTTATCTCTTTTCAAGGACACTGATGTGTGGCAAATACATATATATATATAATGGTTGCATATGATTAATAAATCTCATGCACATGATATTCTAGATGCAAAAACTCTTACTGTATCACTGACACTCTTGACATCCACATTTCAATACTGGTGAATTGACCCTAGACACTATAGCTCAGTGCCACTTACCCTCTGGTTTGGGAGTTTGTCCTGCCAACCCCTGCCAATCACTGATTATGTAAACACGATTACATCGGAATAACCAACTGCACGGTTTACCCAACCGATTGCCCAAACCCATTATCACACTCAATCAAAAGATGTCTATGCTGTACACTTCATCGCTTTTATTCGCAAGATTAATTTTGCAAATGTGAACAACCTAACCGAGGTATTAAAACATTTCATTGATATATTTTCATTCATGAGAGAAATTGAAACATGTTTTATATTTTCAAATGACTGGGCAAGGTCTCTTCACATCCTGATCAAGTAAGTATTTCAAGTTGTAGAAGCAATATTGACATATACAGGTTTCATTCAGTAAATGCAGAATAGGCAATTTCAAGATATCTTAGGGGTATTCAAGTGTTTCACAAGCTAATATACCCTCTGTTTTTATTCCTTCCAACAACAATGTTTGGTATAATACAACATGACTCCTCTATAATGGGTTGGAAAGCATAAAAGGTATTTTAGATTGAGATTTGTAAAATCTGTCCGAGGTCACTACACTGTATTTGAAATATGAATTAAAAAGGGGGAGGCAAGCTTGATCCAGAGGACAAAAAAGAAATGCAAAGCTTTGTCAGATATTACCTACATGGGACTTATGTTTTAAATTTCATGTTAACAAGCAGACACGTTATATTTTATTTTAGATTTATTCATTCTTGACAATTTCAGGGTTGGACCAGTACTGTGCATCTTGGAAGGTCATGAAAGACTTGTCAAATGAACTCAAAATAAACATGTCCATAGTTAATATGACCAAGATGCTTTTCAGTGCATCTTGTTTAGAAAATTGTTTATTAAAACCGTATGCATAACTTTTTTTCTGGGAACTAGGGAGGGTATGATGAATTATGGACATCACGTCAAGGTGATGCCTCATTAGTTGTGACCTAGTTTCTCCCCATCCAATCAAAAGCCCGGGCTACCAGCCTGGACTTTTCTGCATGGTTGACAGATTCCAGTTGTATAAGGATTGATACCTGTCAATTAAGAACATGTAGCCAGGCTAAGGCAGATGACTGTTTTATTACTGGCCTCCCTCTCAACTATGTCATGGCTCTAAGTGGACCCGAACATTGAATTAGTCCCCCAGAAATGCAAAGTAATTGGATAACCATGGCTTTCCTGGGACCTCCTCGTAAAATGGTGGGTGGTTTATTCTCTCACCAACAAGACACATCTACATGTCCAAATGTCTGGTAGTTGAACAAGACTGATTGCGGGTTCAATCCTTGGAAATGGGCAAGATTCCCTGGTGCTTAGCACTGGTATATAACTCAGATATTGTCAGAAAATTAATACTACCCCTGGGCAGTTACTTTTTTCTAAATGTACACAAAAGCAATTCATATATTCCTTGTCAAGCCAGAGTCAAATTATGCAGGTTAATATAATTATATTGTTTTATTTCATGATATATACTTCAGCCAATTTCTGTTATGCAATATGACACATCAGTTATATATCACATATAAGGACCTTAACCCTTTCCCTCATATAGACTCATTTTGACGCACTCATAGGTACCACATAAAGCCTGATCTGCAGGAAACCACAGTTAAATCTTACCAAATTTAGTTATAAAGTCCTCATTTCCAGACCACTGAGGAGCAGCGAACAGCATAAAACCTGATCAGCCTGCAAGTTACTCGCAGGCTGATCTGGTTTTATGTTGTTCGCATAGGTCTTTTCATAGTTTCCTCTATGAGGGAAAGGGTTATTAACTCTCTATCTTGTATGGGTGCATTTTGACACACTTGCAAAAACAAGAGCAGACTCAGGGTATCCCCTGTTTGCTCATACAATATTGTAGCTCATATTCTACACAACCTACATGGCAATGAAATATCCATTGTTTCATGAACCATTTAAAGTTCCAAAATTTAATATTCATCAAGTTGTGAATTTGTATGTGGATATTTATGAGGTTAAGGAATTTAATACCTTATTAAGATATAATAAAACTGTAGTTTACAATGTTTTCAGGAAAACCACAGACTATATGACTCAATTAAAGACATAAAATTCTATGGGCCTTTTTATGTGGAGATATGCCCAATAGTGCATATGACTGAAGGATGATTTATGACATATCAAAAAGTATTATGCACAAACATTATTGGAAGTAAGTGAACTTGAGAGATAGAATTTAATAACCCACCTAAAACTGAACAATAAAACTGAGATGACACAGGCACTCAAAAGAAACTATTGCATAAAGCATGGCAAGAAAATGATGGTGTTTTCATTGCCATTTCTCTAATTACAGTTGAATAAAAAAGATAAAAGTAATCCTGAGCACTTCCCAATGATTCAGAAAGCATGTTTGATTGATACTCTCAGGTGAACAGTTCAGTGCAATTATAAACTCTGATAGTTTACAGTTCATCATCAAGTTCAACCATTTTTGTCCCAGTCTATTATGCTAAACTATTTTCACTTATCTTAATATTTAAATTACACCTTATATATTTTTTAAAACTTTGATGTCCTACAAAAAATCTTTTAATCATTTATGATCAAATACTGTGCCAAAGAAATTCAATAATATACACTCTTAGTAATCTTTCTATCATTGGCACTACAAAGTGAAGACTAAAACCTTGAATAACTTCAATTAAGGAGATTATCTTCTTTAACATTTTCTTCTTACTTAAAAAATTTGCAAAAAAAAATCTACTCTGCATTCCCCTATCAAGGTTTTAATACCAGGGCCTTGCTAATGCTTGTGTCTTGACTCTTGAATTTACGTGGACTATGTCAAAGTTCGTTGAGCTGATATGGATACATACTTATGATGTTGAAGATCTTTGAATTAGTTTAAAACATTTTTTTTCAGAAGATCTTTGAGTTGATTGATCCTTAAGTTGATTTTGATACTGATTTGTCAATGTTCTTCGAGTTGATTTTAATACAGATCTGAGCGGATTTTGATATTATCTGAAAGGTGGGATGGATTTTTTATGAAACTACATAAAGTACACTTTACAGACGATCCTGCATCACCAAGGGGAGATAATCATGTATTTATGACCTGTGTTTGTGACTATGGCATTTTTTTTTCAATCTTACATACCATGCTGATTATAAGTAACATTTTGGGTAAACTGGACTCTTATTTGAACATTACTGAAAAGTGAGGGGACCTTCAAGCTGGCACTGTCTGAACATATTTGAACAGTTAAAACTCATATTAAAATAATTTCTAGCTCTTACTTCTGGGCTAGACATGCTATGTAATATAAACCCTATTATGGGATATTTACAGCCATCCTGCATAGGTCATATTAGCTTTTAATTTATCTAATAAATGTCAGAATTTGGCAGAAAAATGCATGCATGGAAGTGATTCAGGCCTGGGGTTACCAGTTAGTCAGCTTGTTATTTAACTCCTCCCTTGAACAAGACAGCCTAGCCTTGTTAGGGGAACATGGGGATAAAAAAGGTCTGGATGAATCATTCTTGAAACACAATGATTTAGATTGCACTTTTTAAATGTTCTGCACAAAATTGAGGTAATTTTCAATGTAATTTATGACTTTTAACAATGTCTGTCATTATTTACTTGTCCGTCTGACCTCTATATGACGGGTGTACACTTTAATCATTGTAGCCAGTATAAACCAAAGCTTGACAGTACTTGCTTTTTTATGAATGACATATTTCTTATTAAAGTATCATTGTTAGGGCCAATTAAGATGAAATGAACAAGTGTTATTTAATTATGGGATATAGTTTTTGTTTATCTCATATTATAAAAAAATGTGTTCAAAACATTTTCTTAAATGTTTTTGTTTTTTTGTTCTATTTACCTTAAATATGTATTAATTGCAAGGGCTGAAATCCTTGGATTTTCCCGATAACTCAATTACTCTACATTTCTTATTTCTAAAAATCAAAATAAATCATTAGAAATGCTGTACTTAGTGGGCATGGGTTGTAAAAAATGCAACTTATATACCTGCAGTTGTTATTTTTTATTTGACTTATTTACCATTTAATACTATTAGAATCTACAGAGCTACTCATAAATTTTAGTTTAATCCCTGAAATTGTGTATCATGCAAATTGTAGATATACACACATGAAAGAAATAGGAAAAGTATCACTTGAACTCACCTAAAAATGAAGGTGATATAGAAAAATGTGAAGCATTTACACTGATCTCCCTTTATTATGCCATCAAAGTTTAAAAGCTCATTGGATAAAAACTAACAAGTGATTTATGGAATATAAATCATTCAAGACAAGCTTACCTGGTGGTATATGATGGGGATCTGTGGTCTTACACAGATTGAATATTGCACATATCTGAAATGAGAAGAAAGTAAAGACCATCAAAGGGAGGTAACTTAAAACTGACATCACTATCTGGCCAAAAATTGGAGTGGCAGTTTTAAGATAAGTTTTGGATTAGGCAAATAGGTCATATAAAGTATTGGTTATGATGTTAGTGCTCATATAGACAGATTGTGTTTGTACAAGTGTTAACATTTTTTTTTATTAAATATATAGGTTTGTCCAGAGATCTTGCTTCTATTCCGAAATTATGCATATTGTTAGATTGAATCTTGTTCTATCCGTTTTCTATATTTTGATAAGATTAAATTTTCAAGAATCTTTGACTCAATAACTTGAAAAGATTTTGATCTAAGTGTTGTTAATTGTTTTTAGTTTTTAAAGAAGGTTCATTTTGATAATTAAAAAAAAAAAAAAAAAAAAGCCTCCACAATGATTTTTTTACATTTCATTTTTCTTGGCATAAGCTCTGTGGAAAAACACAAGACAATCATGAATATAGATCTTAATCTATTATGAAAAATAAGTAAGATTGATCAATTTGACATCTGCGTGTAACATGGATATATTTTCGCAAAACTAATTATACAGGTAAATACGCTTTCAACAATTAGATTGGTTCTTCCTAAATCGGTTACATACACTGTTCGAGAAAAGGACAACATTTACGTTAAGTGATTATATCTAAACTGTAGTTCCCCTAGGGCGTCTCCAGATGAATCACGCGCCTTGTAATTTTACGCGCGTCTGAAACTACTGGTCCGACTCGATTTGAATTACTGTTACTCCATCTGAGAGCGATGTTCTTTCGAATCCCACGAACCTGAACCAAAATCGTGCTCCGTTGTGGAAATGTCAATAGCAGAATTATCTCTAAAACCAAATTATCATTTCAGCATGGAAATAAAAAGAAACCAGGCATATTTCATGTTCGAGTGGCTGTCACAACTCAAGAGTTCTCTAACAAACGACCTCTTAAAAGCGCGAGTGCAAAAGATGTGCCTATGAACCAATTTTTTTTTCTTATTTACATTTCTGAATAAACAATTACCTCACCGTCCACCTTCGAAATACTAAAAATCCCTTGTCCATAAAAATGCTAAAGTGATACGCCCTTTAAAACGGAGCAAACAAATAAAGAATGGATTACTTATTTTTTTTTTTTTTTTTTTTTTGGAGAACATTTGTTACCACGAGAGTAAGGAAAGAACACGGCAATATTGAATTAAAAGTAAGACCAAGTATGGAATTAGACAATTTTCTATGTCAACAAATTATTAAAAAAGAAACTTTTCGGGTATCTTTAACTATTCACTTTATGCAAGGTTAGCGATTCCTTCGCTCACAATGTTCTTATTTACAAACACACACAGACTATAGAAAAAAAACTGACACAGTGTATAACAAAACCACCTGTATAGAAGTCGATAGATTTTATTTTTCAACAAGTTTTTGAGATGATATTGAGATAAACTGATGTCAAATGATTTAAAAATTAAATCGTCTGCTGAATGAAAACATTGATTTGGAATAGTGTAAGGGGATATGTGTTCTTTAAGAGACTATCGAGACATTGAATTTTGAATATGATAAACGTAGTCAGGAAAAAAAACATGAATATATTCATGTTTGCCAATGATTAAGACTCAATCGTCTTTCATATATATATGCAACATATTGTGAAACCATGAAAACCAGATCAGACTGAAAGTTCTTCCTCAGTTTGGACAGGTTATAGGCCTAATTGTCCTGATCGCGACCTAAGTAAAGGTACGGGCACGAAGCGAAGAGTTTTAGTTCAGTCTTAAGGTACAGACTGGTTCTTCAATTCTTAATTTAAACTATTGGCTTTTGTAGCAAAAGTGTAAGTTCAGTCTGCGCGTCGCAGACTGATTTAGCTTTATACTGGTCACATGGGATATGTATTGCTTTTATGTGATAAATGGAGTTAAAACATATATTCCTCTCAGTGTGGTCAGTACAACTTACTATTTAGTGTATATAGGTTAGAAATATTGATGCTAAGTAAGTACGATTGTCTTAAGTGCTAGCCATATTTCATTCGGCTACGTGCTTATGTCTTTTTAACTCATTATTTTGATCAATTTAAAGACATTAACTGTTTATTTTGCGACAGAATAACATTCGGTTGTTAATACCGTATACGAACATCTTTTTTAGATTGGGTCGTAAATTATCAATTACATCACAGCATCTTATTATCGTATTATTACATATTTATTCACATTCCGTTTTCTCATATAGACACAATGTAAACATATTATACCTACATCAAACTCGTTAAAATGCCTTTAATTGTTCAAGGCGAATCTTCAAACAGTTCAAATATACTTTTATCACGTCTTTTTAACCATCCGATTCCATATCTCGCCTGTAAGCCGGGTATCAGACAGGGGAATTATTCCCAGTAGGTGGTATCTGAGGATTACAATGAAGACAGGAAACCAAATACTAGTATCTCCGAAGTTTCAGCTAATTTATGAAATATACAGCATGCCACTAGTACAGTACATGCATCCGGTATCGTGTTGTTTCCGCGTTCAAAGGCGGTTGAGGTTTCAACTCTTGACTTTGATTGCCAAACGATAAGGCGAGTGCGTATTAATTTGCACCAAAATGTAACAAATCAATAAAGCAAGGCCAATATTAGATAAGAAGTTCATTTTTGCTTCATTTAACAACTCTTACTTTTCAATTTGGGAGATTATTTCCCATGAATGTCTGCTATCTTGATCACATAAGTGCCGTTTCTGCCTTCCGAAAGAAACTGAACACTCTTGAGATATCGACTTCAGGTGACTTATCCATTGGTAGTTTTTTCCCTTGTAAAACACATTTGAGAATACATTGTACTTCATATAATTTAAAGTTTAAAAGACATACAGACATAAACTCAGTCTTATGTCTCAGTTATTTCTAACAAAAGTGATATTTACTGACATTTCATGCATAAATCTAATAAATATTTATTCATTAAAAGTCCATTCAAACTTAGAAAAATTTAATATTTAAAAAGAGAGAGAATCCTTGGTAAGCTATGTTAACAAAGAAACCAGAGAGATTTAAACGTTTTCATCCTGTATTTATGTGGCAGTCCCGTATTTTATTTAAACGATATCTATTATGGTTTAATTAAAGCATGTATCTGTGTTGTTTCACATGAAGATTTAAATGCACATTTCATGTAAGTGTTTCTAATTTTTCTATTAAAATTAACACAGAAACATGGGCAGTCACAGTGTCATTAATCAAACTCTGTTGAGATGAGAAAATGACACATTGTTTTCATGTAACGTCATGTGCACGATATGACGATTGGCGATAACTAACAATTTAAGACAAGTTTATCTAATTAGGAACAGTGATTTGGCAAAAAAATATAAGTAGTGTGTTTCCACTAACAAAACATTAATAAAAAATAGGGTCGATCGGGTGAGTGATACAAATTTCTAAGTATGCTTTTTGCTTTTTTGGGGGGTTAAATGCGACAGTTTTTCGATCAAAGCAATGTACAGGGTACCTTTGGTTTACATACTGAAATATTTCATTTATTTGGAAATATTATTCATTATTCAGGTAATACAGGTACTGTATGTCTTTTATTAGAGAAGCGAAAATAAGTATTACTTAGCGCTGAGTATTGCTGGTGGAATTCGAGCCAGGACTGGTTTGCCCGGTATCAGGATAATGTGACTGGGTGTGGTATCATGCCACATGTCTACGGCGTGATACTGCAGTTTTGCAACACTTTATCTCAAGTTGACATAGTCACCAAATGACTGAAATACTATAGGCGATGCGTTAAGCGCAAGCGAACGTGTGTGTTTTTAACTATGCACCAATTACTGTGTAGGCCAACCCAGACACAACCCATCTACTTTTTGTCCGTCCAGGAGAGCCCATTGCCTTTTGTGCTCGGTCCTGCCCGGTCCTTAACAATGCTGTAAATAGTTTTGTGTCCACTTTGCAGAGTAGGCCAGTGCGGGCTGAGGCCCACTTTTATGGGGTTTTTTTTTCTCACATAAACGTTCGTTTTATTTCAAATAGGTTTATGTTAGGACATTGGCACCGATAGAAATTGTTCTAATTGGTTCTAGATTGTTTCTACTAAATAGTGTGTGTATATCAGGAAAGGTAAAACAGTGACATTCACGACACTAGCCGTTCTTGGTTTGAACAAAACAAAATATTGACACCCACCTCGCCAGACAACATAAACATAGCCTTTAAAGTACAGACATTGGCCTCTCAAGTGATTTAATGGTTCATGCCTAAACTGGAGCAACAAAAAACGTTTTCTTGAAATATTTGTTTAACGGGACTATAAAACTACATTCATTTAACCGTAGCTAGGTAACAACATAATCAATAGTAAATATGAAGCTTTTAATTTTTTATTTCAAAGTTTAATTTCAATTAAGAGGGATATTTTGTGCTAGATTTCGAATGGATATTCTGTAATTGGGTAGGTTTGATTCCTCCAACTGATATTATTGCAAAATATAATGTTATTATAATCTGAACCGGAAGTTGTAAGTTTTGTATTACTACTATCCCGAGAAAACATAATTCTACCCTAAATTGATTGGGTCTTGTAATATGTAATAAGAACTGATCATGTATTAGTTGTGATTTCCAGACAACATGTATCAGTTGTTGGTCTCTAGTCTATGGTGACATATTACTACTGAGAGACTCTGCTGACAGTTGGAGGGTTTTCTCTCTCATCAGTCAATAATTCATTCATAAGCCCATAAAAAGTAACTCGATTTTCATTTTGAAATACGAATATAAAAAGTATTTAGATCAAAACCGATTTTGTATAATTTGAATAATTAAATCTTGATATACAATTAAATACTGAGTGTGATATTTACATAATGTGCATATTACGCTTTCTGAAATTGATATTACAATTTTATACGAGCGTGCGACGAAGAGTTATGACGTTTGATTATTATTTAAAAACCGGTGTCTAAACTTCGGCAGCCCTGTACCTGACGCTCATCTTTTCCCCTCGCTGCACACACTTTTCTTGATTAAGAAAGATAGGGATGGTTTCCGCTAATTAATGTGCGTTTTGTTGTTTGAATAAATTGCTATGAAAATGATTAGTCATGTACAGGCGGGGCTGGTATTGGTACCAAGATTTGAAGTGTGGGTGTCTTGGGATAATTTCTCTGACGTCATCAGCGAATAATCATACGGAGGATTACGGAGACAGACGAGTAACACGATTGGAGGGGTAACCACGAAGGGTCAGGGCGCTATCCCTTATCAGAAAAATGGTCTACCCCTAAGACCAGCTTTATCGTAGTTTAACGAAAAGAAAGTGGGCTAATTCTTTATTTATCCCATGTGAATATATAATTATGTTGTTCATAATGACATTGCATGGTTCCACATCATTGTCATGGATAAATGTATTTTTATGTTGAAAATTAATAGGGTTCGGGAGGCTGGATGAATAAGACACGTTGGTTCCATATTCGACATAATAGAGATATGTGTTTTTCAAAATAATTAACTGATATGAATAACATTGGTATATCTTAGACTATTTCCTAGACTATAAGAACAACTATTATGGAAAATTAATTGAAATTAGCAAAGTTTCTTTCTTTTATATAATACAAGTATTCTGCTTGTTTTAGGGCAAAGGCGTGCTCTTTTAAACTGATAAAGTTATCAATATTATAAATTTTGTAGCTTACGTTTTAAGCAATTAACCTAGACATCAACTAAAATGCTGCTCTTCCATTTATCAGAGAGTCAAATTTATCGTTGTTATAGGGCAGGAGCAACAAAAATGAGAATTTTATTCGGTGCATTCATTATAAATGTCACCGCACAACATTAATTTCACAAAACTATCCGTCTGCTGTGAGGTTCCCCTTTAACATAACAAAGATACGGTGTAAAGTAGATTTTTACTCATCACAATAAAACGAACAAGTGCATTTAATTGGATTTACGACACCGAAATGCTGAGCTAACTGATTTAGATGATCAAAGCCTTCGAGAAAACAGGTAGACACACTTAACACAAGTACTACAAAAGATATCTGTCTTTGATAGTCTGGACGATCAGTTTATCCTCAGATTAACGCTCCTAGGCCTGACAGATCGCTGGATTCGGCAGGTGTTCTACTGTGCTAAGCCTACCACTGATATAGCTTCTTACTGTTAGGACGATATGCTGATCGCACAGCTAGTTTAAATCGTTAAAATAAGTTCTCTATCATGTGATGGAAGCACAAGAAGGGACCAATAAATTAGCTGGAACAAGTTATACTATACAGCGGATTAGTGCTGGCTGGAGTATGCTGCACTAGGTTTGTTAGATAAGCTGTTTAACAAGGTGATCTGTTGGCGCTGAGAACTTAGCCTTAAATATACCCTGTCGATTCTCATTCATAAATGATCGATCAAAATTGTCATCATGTAGGTTTTTTATCAGGTTCCATTTGTGGTTGCATCAAATCTGATACTGAGCAGCATGTATGACCTAATTTTATTTCAATCAATACCCAGGTGATTGCCATTCGATTACAGGAATAACAAGAACAACCGAGGTCACGGGGTAACCGCCAATAAAGAGTGCTCAAGTTCTAGCGCAGAACAGCTTTTAAATGTTTTAAAATTAGTCTGAAAGATATGAAATCAAATTGTTGGGTGTGTACTTCAATAAACATGAAAAATGTGAAAATGATCATTACATGTGAAATCGTTTTCAGTGATTTCCGAACCCGTTGCTTTAATGTGGTTTATTCGAGTGCAAAAACATGAAAGACCATTAATTATCTACGTAAAGTCATTTAAAGTGCAACCAGCAGAAATTGAAGATAATGAGTGATGTACAAAATCAGCCCAATAAAAGCTATTTCTTGTTCTCTAAACATGTAATAGCAGTAATAAAATTTATAACTTTTATAACTCGTCTATAATTTGCAGAAGTATTCAGGTAATTTATTACCCCACCACCATAATGACCTATGGTAACATATGAAACTACTGTCGTTTTGTTAATTTGAAAATGACATGCTCATGGCAAATATGTTAGGTTTATCACATAGACTCACGGGAATAAATTATAGATACTTTAAAATAGTAATAGTAAACATGCAATTGTACAAAAATCATACTTACACATAGTAAAATAAAATAAATATATATCCTTTTGCACGTGCTCATTTTCTCATAGAACACTTGGCTAGCACCTTGATATGAAAAGTTCAATCACAAAATACTCAGCTGCGTCCTCTCCGTGAGAAACTTAATATCGGTGATATATGCATTTTAACCGGGCGATTTCTTTCAAAATATTAGCGTTCATCTCTCGAATCTAGATTAATCCATATTTCCATCATTTTTATTATCACCCACGCTTGCTTGAACGACTGCAAGCAGATCCTATAGTATCGTCAACTTTACAGCATGTCTACCGATAACACCATGCGTGTGTTATTGTCTGCAATACCCCAAAGTGTATCATCAACCATTTGACTCTTTAACCCTCCTCAGATTTTACTTAAATTCATATGTTTGTTTAAAGTAGCGAATTTTCCCCTGTAGTCTTCGTTATCATAACTGATCATTGAAATACGAGCGCTTATACTAAAATATAAATTAGCTTACACGACAGTTATGTATCTCGTTGTGCGTATCACAGGACCTGTGTTAATTCATACGTGAGTTTGACAAATTACAAGCCCCTTTTCTTTCCCCATGATTATAAATTTCGTTTAAGATTTAAAGTTTATTTTTAATTTTCCGTACGTCGAATTCAGATTAAAAAATATCGTGCTACTGCTTCCCTATAAAGTAACCTAATGTTTATAACATCGTCTGCTCAATTTACCGACGGTACCGTTCTACTCCGTTAAAATACATATCGCTACTGAAGCAAGTTTCGCTTGGGTTTATATATAAAATTCGGGCATGAACTCAAAGCCACTAAAGAGATCTGTGCTACATTTTCACAGAAAGGAGTGTTAATTTACGGACTTACTATCAAAGCCGTTAAAATTAGTGGTGCACATTATCTCAAAATTTTAAAAATTAATTGTTTAATAATTTAAAGAGTTCCACATAAATTGGCGAGGTGTGTGCATGCGTGACTGGTTAATTATATCTTAACATGTTCTAAATAATTGCAAGTATCTGTCATTTTGAATTTATTTCAAAGCTACTATAAATAATAACAATATTGGTAGGCGGATTAATACTTTGCTATATACAGAACGGAACTATTTTTATTTAATAGAACATGAACAACATACGTTCATCCGTTACATAGTCGAAGACAGACGTAAATATATCACCTCCGCGTGGAATAGCATTAGTACATGAATATAATAAAATATTGTATTGTTTGTTAGGTAGTTTTTTTGTGTGTGAGATGCCGATTAAATTATTTGATCTGTCGGTTGTGTTTCACGAATTATATGAGAGCATTTTATTGAGTGATATTGAATGAGTATGTTTTTTTGTTGAAATGCTGTATTCTGCTTATATTTGGATGTATCTTATGAAAGATTTTTTTTTTGTAAACTTCACTGCAACGTCTGTTATATGAATTGATTATATGTTATATCTATTAGGGTGATTTGATACATGAATTATAATGACCTGTTACAAAATAGATTTTATATCATGAATTAGAGTGATTTTTTTTAAAGATATATGAATTAGTGTGTTTTATTAAATGCACTACAGTGATATGTTATACCGGTATATATTAGAGTGGTTGGATTCTTTGTTTCTACCAGCATTTCCTGTTGCTTAGCAGTGAGGATAAAGCATGTTCTATTTCGTCATATAATGATCTTTTACTTTTAAAAGGGTGGCTAACTTTTGTAATGTTAAATTAAGAGCTTTATTTTGCTTAAATCGGATTGTTTTGTTCCTTATGCTGAATGCTTATGATAATTAAATATAATTACATGCATAAAAAACGGCATTGGTTCAATAATTACGCTGATTTATCTAATGGTGTTTCCTCAAACAGCAAGAGTACTAGACTTTTAAATATTTTATTAATTGAGACATGATTCTACTGACCGCCGTACGCAGTTGACCGCTGTTCACAGTAAAAATTTAGAACAAAAACGATCGGGCAACATAGGTTTGACTGTACATTCAATTGAATCTTACTCCTGTCTGCTTCTTTTTTTACATTTGTGCTGAATGAAAATGCACAGCTTGACTAAATTATATCATGCATAAAGACATTCCTTTATATTTATTTCAAGACAATTCAGAAATAGTAACTTCCCACGCTTTTGCTATTAAACATCTGTTGTAGGATTCCGTGTGTTCGTAGGACGTCACTGTCTTTGAATATGGTAGGTGGTAGTAAAATATGCTGCATGACTTGTAAACAATTTGGTGGTGTAAGTAAAATAGTGGAATATAAACAAATGTAAAAATTGAATACGTGGTGCGTGCCATGTTGATATTGTCTATAAATAGAAAACATTACTTTTTTTTTCTACACACGTGCACTTCTGCACGCGCAGACGTGCTTCCCACGTGTAAGTCTCACGCACGCAAGCACCAACTCTCCGTGCGGGCACTGGAGGCGCTACTTTACAAGATTTTTTTTCCGGAAAACTCGGACATGACGCATCGTCGGATAACCCCGGTTGCACTACATGACATCATATCGGCCGTGGGTATTCGACGATGGACATGACCGTGCGTTCGGCAATAGTCTAATTACATGCGAGAGGAACACGTGATTTGACGTTACATTCGGGCATAAATAATCAACATTGCTGGATTAAACTTAATTGGAAAAAAAAGAAAGGAAAACAACATTAATAGTAATTTATAAAGTTACTCCCATCATTATCGCAATGTGGACATAATTTAAATACTATCACGCCCAGTAGCCAGTCTGTGATGAGCGCCAAGCATTCGAGTATATAATCGTCAAATTGCTACAAATATTTGTTGCATATATCTCCTATATGGTTAAACTTAGACCTTTGTCCAGTTTATCTGCCGACACAGATACGATGTGAAATTTAAACGTCAGTTAAAGGGGCTGTTTGCGTATGTAAGCGAGGCCACTGATGTAGTAAAAAAAAGATTTGTTATAAAGTGGTAAAAATAAAAACAGTTGTTTCTTACTGCCGCTGTGTAGGGGCGGACGAAAGGCGCTTACAGGCGATGTATTGAAATTTATCGATGATTTATTTTTATATGCAGCTGATGTATCGATTTCAAACAATTAATATGAATCGATGGTGAAGACGGTCATCATTACGGTCACTGTAGGTAATACATCATTACAGTCACTGTACATGGATGATTAGTAATGGAAGGGATTCTCTATATATGTATATAGATCCCTGATTCGAATAACGGTATTATCATTGCTTCGTAGTAGGGTTACTGCAGTAATAAGGCCATGAACATTGTTCAGTACACGTATAGTTCACATACTATATATCTAATGATATGCACAGTGGTTTGTCAATTGATGTTAAATATCAAATTTATTTCCGATATATTTACCGGTATGTCTAGATGTTTATTTATTTGTTCGCGTGAATCATCTGCAGAAGTTTGTGGTTAACCGACATTGAACCCACTGGGTACCACTTGACTATGCTCAAAAATAAATACAACTGCGCTCGTGCCTCTGATGGGAACACTTACTTGGCTTTGATGTGGTCAGCTGGATTCGGACAACCCCTGCATCCAGTCAGGGATTCCACTACGATCCTGTCCAAATACCAGCATGCCAACACCTTCAAGTCGATATGCTGGGACCTTTCTGACAGTGCTTATAGGGATAGTCAAACTGAGACGGTATTTCCTCTTCGACAACCGCTTCCTCTGGCCAGCCAAGTGTTTTACACACAATAGACTTAAGTAAGGGCTACATTCCACGTCATGAGTAACAAAAGTACATCGTGCCCAAACATTCGTGCACAGAGTGCTGTCGTATATTCTAAAATTAGTTTTATTTGGGTTATGAAGTATTTTCATTTGTTACTCTGGATTCCTCCAATAGGGCAATGGAAGCGTCATCATCAGAGCCAAAGAACCTTTCATAGATTTTTCTCTGTCCAGCCGTTAATAAATTCAAATAGAAACTGTTCTTCCTGTTAACATCCCAGTGATATTTCACCAAGTGAACGCTTCATTTTTTTCATAGAATCTCAGAAATCACACACTTTTTGTTCTATGTTACCGCCAGATGGCGCCGCTGTCTGGGAATCGAACATTGGATTCAAATCCTCAGATAACTGATATAAGCCCAGTGTTAAAGGACCAGTTTGTGGGCATATCAATGAGCATGAGTTCTGACCTTTGGCACAGTTTTACTTTGTGTTGGGAGGATCTTACCCCGGGGGCCTGTCTGCCATATCGTTACCCTGTGTTTATTGATCTCCACCACAGGCGCCCGTAATGTCAATCACCTCTATCTACTTGTAAGACTAGAAATCACTTCTCCTCGATAAAATTACGCTTTCTTACATCCACTTAAACAATAGTTGATCCTTTACCTTTGATCTCCGTGTCATTATCGATATAGTGGCGGGTGATTGCGGGAGGTTATAGACCCATCTGGTACTGCAGCGACCACCGGGGTGCGAGTCGCTCTCACAAGACTGGCACTGACCTTCACTGGGTAAATGATGTGTGTGTTTGTGTTTAAATTGTTTTTTTTTTCTCTCGTAATATTAACAGTAATGTCGGAGATTTTACAAGTGTTCATATATTTTTTTATACACCTTCGTATTCAACGAGATGCTGCTGGCATCAATTTAATTCTGTTCATGGAAAGATCATTATTTATTTATTATATAAATTTCCACATTACTACTAAATGCACATGTTGTGAAAAAAGTTATAAATATCTGTATATTTGTCTGTTTCCCTCCACGATGCTTCATTGCTTTGTCCATGAAAAACCACTATACACCGTATTACTGGCTCGAATTCCAATACCTAGCGCTAAGTAAAACTTAAATATTTAGGGACGAATTTCATAATACTTGTTTTTCTAATAAAAATACCTCATTTTCTAAACGAAAATATACAATTATATGATTAAGTTGACATACACTATTGATTAACTGCATTTGCTAAGGAGTGAAATATGTGGGTATTTTTATTAGAGAAAACGACGAATAAAATTCGTCACAATTTTAAGATATAGTTTGTATTACTTAAAGCGCTAAGTATTGTAGTGTAAATCAAGCTTGATCTATTAGTCAGTGATGCCCTAGAGTTTACACGTATAATGAATGCGGTCCTCTAAATATAAGAACATGTTAAAGATATAGTAAGTTACACATGCAAGACCATGACATTACAATAGTTAATTAAGATTACAATTATCGTGCTGATTAATTTTCTTTTTAGTTCTTTACCTTATGATGAGTCATGTACAAATATGAATTGATATATTAATTTACATAACTTTAATATTTAATGATAAGAAACAATAGACTATTCGTTACCAAGCAGACTGGGTAGAATCTGAGCTTCAATATTTCATGAGCTGTCTGATCTGGGTCTACTCTGTTTGTCAATGCATCAATAGGAAAAAGGGTTATTTACGCTTCTTTCTTTAAAAAAAGATTTCAAAGTTCCACTGCAGACGTTTGAAAATTGTGAGTATTTGACAATCCTCTTGCACTCCTTGAACAATCCCAGTTTGAAACAAACAAACAAACAAGGAAATTAAACGACATTTTAATTACAGGATTTTTGTTTTTCAACCCAGCTGTGCTGCACATAGAATTCAGCAAAACCTAACTTGTTTATGAAAAGTAATTTACCAAACAAAGAAATTTACATTATAATAATTTTAGTGTTTGAAATGTGTCCTCAAACTTATTTATCGACAGTTTATATCTATGTGGAAGGAATGTTAATGTCTGTAAATACAGTTGGTGTACACAGTTGGACAAGTGCGCATGCAACTTTATTATTCCCTATTTACATGCTGCACATGTGTCTCCAAGGTTATTTCGTTGAAAATGAAATTTCTTAAATCCATTTTATAGATAAAATTATCACGATATATTACAACAAAAACATTTATATCGAGAAACGTGAAAGACTTAAAATTAATTCACAAACAACTGAAGAACATTAGAATATTACTGGTTTAGCCCGTGCAAGTGTTACAGGACCGGTCGACCCATTGTCAGGATAATGTGACTAGGTGTGGAATGTGGAATCATTACACTAGCCAATAGGCTGGAATGACAAGGGGGGGGGGGGGGGGGGGGGGGGGGGTTTCAGTCTCATAATACTACATGGCAGTAGTATTTCCAGAACATTGCGCCTGGAGAGGATATAAGGATTTCAAGAGATCCTCGCTTCGGGCACATCCGGGATACTGTGCTCTACACATGTAGCTGTAATTACAGCGTTATGGTCCTTGCTTGGCTGTGTCATGTAATCTTCATTAATTTTATTTATTTTATTTAATTAATTTATTTATTTTGCGAGGGGGGAGGGGGCTTCTTGCCTTGATGGGTCTATTAATTAATATTGTAGCGGTCTGAGCGGATTAGTCCATAGCCTTGACAGGCAAACGTATTTTGAATCTTTAATAAGAGATGGATAAAAATATAATATTAGAAAGTTAGAATTAGCACCAGAGCTTTAAACGTAATTAACCCATTCACTTAAACCATCTGAATTAAATTAATCAAAATAATGATTATACCATGTTAATCAAATTAATCAAAAGACTGATTTGAAATTGAATCATTTGATAATTTCCGCAATAAAGGTTCTGCCTAAAATGAATTAATTTTGTCTACTCAGTCGAAAAACGGATGCCTCTGAATGGAAAACTGTTTCACGGCATTGAATATTCAAGTCGTGCACAGCTAGACGTGCGTGAATGCGTTTTTATCCTTCATTTTGGCTTCACAACTGCACCAGTCAGGGCGATGATATAGCCATAATATTCAAGCAAGATCATAGAAATTTAAAAAAAAAATGTTTACATTTAAACAGGTCAAGGTGATTTAAGAAGTGAGTTCAGTGTGAATTTCATAATTCTGCAGAAATTAACTCAATATTTATATTTCTGTCCGAAACGTTACATGAGATTTCTTTAGTTGCATCACTGCACCGATATCGCTTATAAATACGCTATTACATATAAAGATAAATAGAAACTAACATCAGATAAACAGACGAAACATGCGAGTTTCTTGCGCTGTAGACGTGTAATAACATAGTAATAAAAATCCATGAAGCATTTCTGTCACAGGGTACGAGCGTTCTAAATTCTGTTGAAATGAGGAAAGAGCAAATTGAAGGTGAGAAACATGCGCCAATTTATTATGTAGTATCTGCTATTTGTAACAGCTAACAGGAATTTCTGGGGGTCTGTTCAGAATCAGTGCTAAGCGTACTTCAGAGAAAGATCAATAAACTTTAAAGTGTAAATAATATTATGCTGAAAATTGAACACACGATAAAACAAAAATAAGAAAAAGAATAAACAAATATCTTTCTTACTCTGGGATATGTTACTTTAATGAACTGTTTTTATAAACTGACTTGGTGGAGAACGCCTTGGTCCTCTGGCAGCAGTTCCGGCCATGGCAAGAACCTTTCTTGGCCCAAAGTACTTGCTCAATATCGGAACTGCCGATGAAGATAAATGACCTTTCCAGGCCCAAAGTATTGGTTCAATATCGGAACTGCCGATGAAGATCAATGACCTTTCCAGGTCCAACGTACTGGATTAACATCGGAACTGCCGATGAAGATAAATAACCTTTCCAGGTCCAAAGTACTGGTTCAACATCGGAACTACCGATGAAGATGAATGACCTTAATGGTTCAATATCGGAACTGCCGATGGAGATAAATGACCTTTTCAGGTCAAAAGTACTGGTTCAACATCGGAACTGCCGATGAAGATAAATGACCTTAATGGTTCAATATCGGAACTGCCGATGGAGATAAATGACCTTTTCAGGTCAAAAGTACTGGTTCAACATCGGAACTGCCGATGAAGATAAATGATCTTTCCAGGTCCAAAGTACTGGTTCAATATCGGAACTGCCGATGAAGATAAATGACCTTTCCAGGTCCAAAGTACTGGTTCAATATCGGAACTGCCGATGAAGATAAATGACCTTTTCAGGTCAAAAGTACTGGTTCAACATCGGTACTGCCGAGGAAGATTAGTGGAAGTGTTAAGAATTTTATTTCTCAGTCGACGTAAGATAATTAAGTCGTAGTATTTGAATGAGGGAGAACTGTGAGGAAGGGAGTTTAACGGGCTAAATAATAAATCAAAATTTAAAGAGTTGTTTCCCTTCGAAATCTCAGAGCTTCCTTTCGCCTAACTGGTACAAAATACATGTTGATTATTATCCTGCAAAATACTTAGCTAAATTACATAGTTCTTTGGTGTATCTAATGAAAAGCACTACTTCCGCCGACAGTCTTAAGACATCGTAGTGCCATTGTATGGCTTAGAATATAAACGGGAAGAGAACAGGAACATACAAATGTCATTCTGAGGTTTTGTAGATTTTGCCACCCACATTTTAGTCATACTTAGTGTTGTTTATCTGTTGTAAGCTATAAACCTGACACCGGTACAACCCTTTATATTGAACCCTAGACTAAATTAGTTTATTTTAATGAAAAGTAAAATTCTCTCTTCTGATTGGTCAATAAGCTGTAGTACACTGGGTATATTTATCAGTTCATTTTGCAGTATAACATATTAGTTATACAGTTTCCTGACTGGGTACATGACTATTTATTCCCTGCCGAGGAAAATTATGTCTTGCCTAGCAATAGTCATGTCAAGAAATTAAATAACAAATAAGATTAACAACATCTGTCATGACGCCGGTATGTCAAACCCAAGGATTGAACCTACGACCAGTAACCACTCGGTAACGTAGTCTGTTAAATCTCCCTATACTATTTGTATGTATCCCATGTGCATGGTATACTTATAAAAGGGAATTGCTTTCAGTCATAGTTGGTGGTATTCACAACGACATTGTTTTTCTTCTGTTTATTTAATAATAAAAAAGATAAAGTAAACATTTCACAACAAAATGAAATGCAATATATAATGCAATAGAGATAGATATTATTCAAACAATTAAGAACAGCAGAATAATGCTTTTGGTTGAAAGACAGCCGTTAAATGCATGGTGATTTAAAACTTTTCAGACAACTTTTACACAGCAGCAATAATAATAGAAAATTAAAAAAATAACATATCAGAAACAGCAACAATGTCAATAATAATATAGTTATTTGTCTTTGTTCATTGTTTAAGATTTTATTAATGATAAAAAAAACAACATTATAAGTATTTTACTCTAATAAAAATACAAGTAAACGTAAATGATCAGAAATGTGTCCATAGCACATAGTGATGCCTCATATATGTGGTTTTATTAGATTGATATTTTTTGACAGTAAAGAGATGAAAAACTTAACAGATAAAAAAAGAAATGTGCACACGAAGAAAATGACATTATCATTTTTGAACAGAAAAAAACATTATAGTTAAAAAAGGTCGTAACTCCACCAGGATTTCTTAGGAATGTAATCTTAATTAAGCTTGTCTTGTTTTACAATACGATACACTTACAAGCCAAATATGGATTACAACATCAAGTTCTTTAAAAAAAATTATTGACAAGAAACTCATATTTGACCTTAAATATCCCTAGAAAGGGTCACAATTCCGCTAATAATTAGTGGATTGCAACCAAGACTCAACGTGGCCCGTACTTTGAAAATTTATACAATTTGAAATAAACAAAAGTTGTTGATCGAAAAAAAGAAAAAAAAAAAAACCGAACCATATATGAATTAAATCCATTGAGTCCTACAAAAGTTATTAATCAAACGAAAGACTCAAGATAATATATCAACAAAGGGTCATAACTCCGGTAATATTAGTGGATAGAAACCAAAATCGAAAGCGACATGTATTTTGATATCATGTATTTATTAAGCAAATATTAATTAGATTTTTTGATCCCTTAAAAAGTTACTGATCGGAAACGAAATACCTACGAACGCGGGGACGGACCCCTTTACCATTCTTCGAATGGCGAGGACATCTATGTATAAACGGTTCTATTAGATCTACGCATACAAAAATAGTCAATGCAATTTCACTCTAATATTCAGCTTATAATATTTTGACTGGCAAAAACATGTAAGATTAATGGAGCTGCCTGAATTGTTCTTGAATTCAGACTAACATCGTGTGGATCCAACACATAGAGACACCCGGAAGTAGCTACTGCATTGTGGACCATGGTGTTGGTAGCAGCAGACGAGAATGGGTGGTCGAAATACCTGGGGATAACCGGAAATTCATGCCTTAAGAAACAAATCTGCATTTGTGAAGTTATTTTTAAGTATACAAAATTAAAAAATTAAAATTTATTTAAGAAAACTATCGTAGGTATGACATTATCTTGAACTATACATGTAGTCTTCCTCCATAATGTTCCAATAGAACTGTCTTTTCACGAATGACCGTCGGTAATACTTACACGAGAAATATAGGCCATGGGTATTTTGGAGATATGCCGAAAAAAAATATTATCTGAGAAAAATACGGATATCGCTTGCATTTTAGGCCCCTATGTAACCAATGACATAGATAAGCAGATGTGAGGATGACGCCCAAGGGGTGTTTGTGAGTGTGAGAAAAAACAAATTCCAATGGGTAAAAGGGATTCTTATCTTATCCAAATCAGTTTGGTACTGGGTTATAACTACATCGTCAATAAGAGAGAAACAAACAAATTCGCTGAACTGAAATATTCCCGCCGAATTAGGCAATATATATGAAATAAAAGTCAACTAGTTGTGAATTATCCCTATCGAAACTCACCAACTATAAACTGCTTTGTGGACATACCCCATTCCACTGTCCACAGACCCTATATACATATGCGCCACATTAGCCTTTGTAACAAAAGCAAGGGATTTAGAAGTGTATGTGATACAGATCCTTTAGAAATTCAAGGTTCATAATTCTTAAACTATGTACATGTTGAGCTAATCAACAAAGAAAACCCTAATTGCACACGAATGTTATAAGCTCGTGAACATATTTGTCATGTTTGTTACTAGTTCATTAAGTTTTAGAGATATGGCCCCGGACGGGAAAATGTGTTTTGGACGGACAGTGCGGCCCTTTGGGCTTGTTGCGTTACTTACCTGAGGCTTGAACCATCTCCCGGACACTTTACCAGATTGTCAACACTCGTGTGATGCCAGAGTAGGTGACCTGAGGTGGAAGTTGTATTAGATTATCATGAATACACAGTGGTATACGGAACAAATACATGTACAATTATTTATTCCTTTACTTACTCGTGTTCATTTAGTGAAATTAGTGAATAACGATCAAGAGATAGGCATATACTTATATATAATGCTCATCTAGTTTTGAACCATTTTGTGTTCATAAATAATACACAGAATCTAGACAAAACTGAGAATCCCTTAAGTAAATCAGGATTTCGATTTGTTCAAGATTGCAAATGTCAAATCTTGAAGGTAGACATACCGGAGTTTTGTGTATTTGGTCCAATTATATTGTAGAAACAACCGAGCAGCTGCGCCCCAGGACGCTGTAAGGCTTGGAAGTAGGTCGCCACCTCTCGGACATTCTTATTGGGGAAGGATATGTTTTCGATCTCGTATACACCTGCAACACATTGACAGCATTATATCAGACATGGTGACCCACTTCTGGTACTTATTTCTTTCATCATCATCATCATCATCATCATCATCATCATCATCATCATCAACAACAACAACAACAACAACAACAACAACAACAACAACAACAACAACAACAACAACAACAACAACAACAACAACAACAACAACAACAACTTTGTTCCTGGTAAGAAGAACTATCTACAAGCAAACCAAATTCTGATATTTGTGTGATATATTAAAAGTATTAAGACTTAAGAATTACTTCTTTTTTTGCTGAAACCCGAGTATAAAAGCTCAGTTAAGCCTGATGTTTTCCTGTTATTTTATGTTGACTCTTGATGCGTACAAAAACACTGGACGTTAAGGGGGTAATAAAAATATCTTTACACGATAGACCTGCTACTAAGGTGAACTACACTATTATTGAAATAATCAAATTAGAAAATGCTTTAAAGGTATTAATCAGGAAAATCTGATGAATCATTACGGCTTGGAATCGACTACCAAAACTATGCGCGGTTCAACGGATCCACGTGATAACAAAAAGTGTCGCTTAATAATGGAGTCGATAGTCTGGTGATTGCTGCATGGACACGAGCGGTGGAGCCAATCCTTGGCGCAGTAGTTTGTAACGCACGGGGGTCAATCACTGTGTCCGCTTCCACTCGGAAGACCGCCGGGGGACAATATGCTGGGGCTCACTTTTGTCATTTCGGGGAAATTGGCCTCATCTTAATTATAATCTACTATACACACACTTTATTTAAAATTACCACTGCAACAGTTACCTTATTCAAAAATCAACAAATTGGTTTGAATTAAATGACAATCACTGACGAAGACAATGAACCAACACAATCAGGAAAAACAACAGTGACAGTTGCGGGTCTAGAAGTCCATAATGGGTTTGGGACGTATAGGTTGGGGCAGGGTTGCGTGCGCTAGTGTCCCCATTAAATCCTCACTGGTTGGAAAAAGTTTATGCTACACCTCTATTATGACAAAAACTTTACTGATGTGCTCGATGAAACTGACCTGTTCCAGGAGGTTGGATGACATCTGTCCCGGGGAGACACACCATGAGACTGTTGTCCTGTTTTTGTAGCATGGGCAGGATTTTGCTGAAGTAGCTCCCCACCCAGTTTGGGTCCGCAGCCAGGGCTTGCCGCACGCTCGCTCTGTGGCTCAGACTGTCTGTAATACATACACGTACTGGTCTACAGTAATGAGGAATGAAGGAAATACACTACACTGCCTGAAATGTACTCATAATGATATGAACAACAAAGTATTATTGGCTTCAACCGGCACCGTATGCTATGAAGTTTGGTTGGGTCTTGGATTATATTTTACATTGGAACAAAATGGAACTAAAACACTTTCATGAATGTACCCTGCTTTTTTTATTTGCCTGAGACCAGAAGCGGAATAATTTTTTTTTGGCCTAACCAAAGTTTCGGACTATCAGTAGAGAATAAAAATATGATTTACTTCAACTTCCGTCGAAAAGGAATAGAAAAGGGAAACAATTTCCTTGGGTCAGTAACCAGGCGGATCTCTGGCTCACGACCTATACCTGAAGTGACATAATTTCTCGTAATGGCTTCGCATTATTGGGAAATGAAAAGGACGATTAAACATCACACAAGACAGTATGTCGGTCATTTGAATATTTCTCCATACAAAAATTACCTCACTGTAATATCACGTTAAAGGCACGTGTCAAGACACACATTAAAGTGGACTAATTAGTCCTAAAACTACCCTTATCGCGGCTGATGACGAACATCAACAAAAACTAATTGCTGAAACCCAACATCAGTTTCTAAAAATGACACAACTGACACTTCATCTTATTATTTGAATGCTAAGCGAAACAACTGATTAGTTACTGATACTATTTATAGCCCATGTAGATTTTCTACACCATTTATAACATAAAGATATTTCCATGCCTAGAATGCTTTGGAACAGCGATCTTGATTGGTCTATCTTAAATTACCCAATCATAGAAAGAGGAGACTGGGAACCACTCTGTGTGATCGAGTTATCTTTTTTTTTCCGCTGCTTCTTTTAGAATTTCGGGCGCCCGAGGGGGAGCCGGAATGATGGTGATTGAATAGAAGTACGAACCATACTCCCAAATGTGCACCACGTCGTTAATACCGCCTATTTCGCTAACCCAGTACCCCACCAGGCGGGAGTGTTGCAGCCGCAGTCCCATCTTCTCCTTGCTCAGCTCCATAAACGGACGCACGTCCTTCGCGTGCAGACTGTATGTTCGCAACTCGTAGACTTTGTCATTGTGGGCGGAACTTGTGGTGGAGAACTGATTTCCGGTTGATTGCATCTGCTTCTGAAGAAAAGGGTAATGTTGGCAATAATTATAATACCCCCCCTCTCCCCCACCCACCCCACCCCCCGAAAATAAATACTCTCTATCTGAATAAATGTGTAATGTTACAACTATAAGGCCATAAAAGTCCGGTAAACTGACATTTAAAATGCACATGTGATGTATAAATATAAATATTTTTGTTCTGAATCTGAATTTACTTCCCAACGTAGATCCCAAATACTGGATTCCGCTCAATAGTAGGTGGTGGTTTGAATGCCTCTACTAAGCTAGCATGCACCACATTTCCAAGATCACAAATAATGAATTTTCATATTGTTGAGAGTTCAAAGCTGTTTATATGATTACAAATGCATTTGGCCTTGGGTCAACTGGCTGCATCCGTTCTCTATATAACGAGGCGTTGCAGGCCTCTGCCAATGATACTGCCCCCTATCGTGTGATATGTGGTTTGATCTTCTGTTTCATCTGATTTTGCTATTCAACACATTAATTCTAGTTCTAACCTTCGTCCTGTGCAGAACTGTACATGGTCATTTTCTTGGTTTTTGAAGTAGTCAATTTATACAGAATACTGTATTGTTGCTATTGTTTTTATTTTGATGTCTGTGTTGAAATACATATTTAAACAATACAGAGACTTGTTTGTTTTTATACACCCTTTAAAGAGAATTTCGAATACCCGACTTTTACCATATTAATTTCACCAGATTACCATTTGTAGTCTATGACAAATGCGCTGTATTTTCTTGTTTTTTTTTTTTTTAACCTTTGCTGAAAAAATATATTTTTTGCGAATAAAAATGAAGACATTTTGCTCCCCCTTCTTTATTTTTATACGCCCAAAGGGTCACTGCCACTGGTCGTCCGTCCGTTAGCAGTTTGTGTAGGAAATTGGAATTATTTTTCTGAAATGTTAAGCATACAGTGAGGATGTGCAGTGCGTAGTTTTCGGTTGTCTTGGTTCAAGGTTAAGGTCACACTTGAAGGTCACGTCTCATGCTATTATAAAGTTATAATATCTTGTGTCCCTCTGTATCTTAAGAACCACTGGAAGGAAATTTAAATTATCTGACAGAAATGTTAAGCATGCAGAGAGGATGTACAGAGCGTAGTTTTCAAATGTTTTGGTTTAAGGTCAAGGTCACATGTTTTCCTGTTATAATATTTTGTGTCCGCTCTGTATCTCTTGAATCACTTAAGCAGATTTAAACTTTCTGTGGCGTATACGCACGTACGTTCCGGGTGGTGGCAAAAAAAAAAAAAAAACTTACTCGATCTACATCGTGCTGAAATCCGGACACTTTCGCTCGATAATTATTTGCGAATAAAAACTCCCCATCTAAATAAACCAAAATCTATACAGATAAAAAAACCTACATCGATCTGAAACACTGGAAAACTGTTATATATTAATATTATTTGTATCGATTTTGAACATTTCATTACTGTTTGGATCTCGCATTTTTTATTCACGCCACGCCGGTCGCCATTATCATCGCCGGCCATGACTGTCCCCGAGTTTTGGATGGTCAACATGTATAACCCATTCATTGACCACTTCAAGACAGGATAATGCAATGCGGGGACAGGTTCAAGCGCATCGCGCTTATTGCTATGTAATTGTCAATTTTTAGGAGTGAGTTTCTGAGGTAATACAATATTGAATCTTACTGACTTAAACTCCATTTTTTGAAACATTGTAGTGACATAATATTGCATAATTTAACCACCATTAAATGACGAAATCCGTAAAGGTTCCGGGGGGCTCGCCCCCTGGGCCCCAAACAGGTCTCTGCCCTGAATCTGCAAAAGGCCCAAACATGCACACCCCCTCCCATTTAATCGTTGTGTATTTGTGCGTACATTCAGTTTTAGCCTAGCTACGCCCCTGACTTTTTGCCAGAAATGGCAACGATACTGAGATGAAGTGCAGCTCAAGTGCAACTTTCAGCTGTATTGAGTCAAGGTCACAGTATATATTCTTTCTGTGTGTCCGTTCGTCCGACTGTCAGATCAAAATTCTGGTTGAGATGATAATGAAAATAGTCAGAATGTGTCTTGTGTGTTGTAAGCAACAACAGCGACTTGTTTTTCTACTGAGTCCTATCACATTTCGGGCGTATAATGCTCCGACACGCGGAGCTTTTGTTTTAAACTGTCATTCAAATATGTCTTTGTTGTGGAAAGGTCCATATGAAATATCGTCCACTGAAAGCCAAAAAGAAAGCCGATAGCCCCTTCTGGCTTTCAATGGACGATACATGTCTTTATCCTGTGCATGATAAATAAGTAGGCCCCTAAAGTTCATCGAAAGTGTGTAAGGTTTAATAATGATGCATCATTTTGTGTCGACAGTTTGATTTAAGCTGTCTATAAAAAATAAATGAACGACCCATATATCACCAGCCTTTGTCCATATACATCTTTACACACAGA
>CM037783.1:50581547-50631547 GCA_021229015.1 Solen grandis | reverse complement strand
AGATAGAACCACAGGCAACCAAACTGGAAACCTTCCTCTCATAGAACATTTAAATAACAAATCTGGGACAAAAACCACAGATATATTGTTTGTTTGTTTGTTTATTGGGTTTAACGTCCCACCTGACCAACAATATTTCAGTCATTTAGAGACAATGTCTACCTGAGACAGATATAGTTCTGCCACACTGCAGTATCAAGCCATGACAAGTGGTATTATACCACACCCAGTCACATTATCCTGACACCGGGTCAACCAATCCTGAAACCACCCTTATATGATGAGTGCCAAGCAAAGGAGCTATACCAGTACCATTTTTAACAACTTTAGTATGTCGTGGCCAGGGATCGAACACACAACCTCCCAATTACGAAGCGGATGCTCTAACCCCTTGGCCACTGGGACTGGTACAGATATTTATCATAGTGATAGACTTAGTGGCATTACCAGTAAGTTAGAAATTTTTTTCTCCTTTGTGAACTTAGAAACAGCCATAGAGGTCTGGATAAGGAAGTAAGCAAATACCTTATTCATTTCCCTAAGCCCTATATTTGTGCAATCTGAATGGAATACTTGTGGTGGGATACATACCAATATCCAAAGTTTTTCCTTGTTTTGGGTCAGCATGTAGATTGTTGTAGTTTATTGTCACCTCCCCCTGAATCACAGAATTTGTAAAGTTACTAATAATTTATCAAACAAATTCAATAAAACTTCCAAGTAAGATTCTCTTTATTTAAATTAATTCAAAAACATGGAAATCATTTCAATGAGCAATTCATCTACTATATAAATATTATGTTTTCATGAAATAGGAAAATGAATACAGATTCTTGAGAAAAAAATAACTATCAGGTTTGAAATTGACATTTTTAAGATATGTTATGCAAATATATATTATGATATTAAATTACATATATCTTTATAATACAATAAAGCCATTTAAGTTGTGCAAGGTAACTACCTTAATTGCCTGGATCATTCTTGCGACCTCAACTTTCGTACGACCCTTTACTGACTGCCCATTCACACCCACAATTTCATCTCCTGACTGAAGAGTGCCCTCCTTGGCTGCGGGTGTGTTGTCAAAGATCTGTACGACATAAAGGCATGGACAGAGTGGGGCCCCGCCCCCTATACTGATCCCGATCAGGTTCTTCTCATCCTTTGTCAATGTGACACTACCAGAGGTCACTGTCATTCCCCTGTAAATATAATAAACAATGTGTAAGAAAACAACTAATACCACCTTTTAAAATACTCTTTTAGGAAAACAACCTTCCTATATAGCAGTATAGATCACAATATGAAAATTCTGATAGAGATGTATAAGCCTCTTTTTCAAGTACTTTGAAAAAGCTAGGAGAAAATAACATATTATACAAAAATGTGAGAACTTAAAAAAAAAAAAAAAAAAAAAAAAAAAATCAAAGGGCAAATAATTTCAGGCAAACCATTGAGTGGTGTTATTTGAATCAGTAACACAGCAGTGGTAAAAATGTAGCATTAACCTTGGTGTTTGAAGCACTAACAGTGGTATTTGTAGTTGATGATGATGATGATGATGATGATTGTCCTATGTGGCCAAGCTCACCTGGTGTCCTCCCAAGGTAACTGAGAAAACTTGTTCTCATCCAGCCAATACTCCTCGACATCCTCACTGGGTACCATATCATATTCATAATACTGAGAGCTCATGCCTCCAACCAGTCAGTCCACACCACTAGTCATTACCCAACAAGGCTAACTATACATCTAAATGTAAACTGAAATTACGGATAAATCAATGTTTTTCTTTCCTCCCTATCTTCACTATTTTGCCCATTTGTAAGTAAAAAAAAGAAAGAAATCACAAACAAGAAAGAATGATTTCAATATAAATGAAAGTTGTAAACATTAACTTGCACCAAAATACTGCTTCTCAAATTTGACAGTTTACCGATGACCTCTATTAATAATATATATATATTGAAGGGATAAATGAACAAATATTTTCATCTTCAGCCAATAAATGGGAATAAATGATGTAAACAATAAAAGTAGGTTGAAGACTTTGATTGTTATTGGATAGTAAGGTTTCCTGGGGATACATGTAGTAAGTCTCTCTTTTGACAAACACCAGGTGGGTTTAAATCCTACACATTAGTTTGTTAATATTATTATTTTGTTGAACCTTTTCCTTAACATTTATACATATAGGACCTGACATGAATTGTTATTTCATGTTGAATTTTACTGAATGAGTTCAATAAAATGTTATTAAGTAAGCCTCTGGCTCTGGTTCACGGTGACCAATTCTGACATGTGTTACCTCTGGAAAAGGCAATCATATATTACATCTTGAATGCAAATAAAATCCACTTTACACAGCCCTAAAAATGAAATTACCAACATTACAGTCATATATTCTTCATAATGAAGTGATAAAGTGTATGCAGCACGCTACACAAGAAAAATCAAATACATATACCATACACAAATCAGTTGAATATACATGTATATCTACCAATATCAACCTTCATTTTTTGTCATGGATGAGTAATTTTAACTGCTGATCACATATTGACATCATTTCCATACATGAAAACCATCCTTGTAGGCATCATGATTTCCCAGCAGATAAGGTGACCTGTCTAAAAATTATCACTGAACAACAAATGGTAAATTCACAGCAATGACAATGCACAGGCTGGCTGTGCCCTCAAGAGCTGAGTCCACATGTGTATACCTGTACTGAACACAGCCTGCACAAACATCATGCCATTTTCAATACTTTGACTACTTGCGATAAACTGTAGGTGTATTAGAGCTAGCCATATGTTTGATACACTCTGCAGACACAATCCTTTTATCCCCTGTATAAATACAGCAAGAATGACATCCATCGATAAATTCAAATCACCTGAGCTCAAAACTACACATTATCACATCAATATTGAAACAAATAAACAAAAAAGCACCATTAGAACAAGTTCAAATTATTATTAATATCAATCATTCATTATTATGCCTATATTCCATCCCTCCCCTCTAAAAAAAAAAATCACTCATGTATAAAGCCTGCAAAATCACTACCAAATACACTTAATCCTGGATATAAACTACCAATCCCAAAGGCTTGCAGCAGATGACAAATGTGTGTGCCACGTCAGACAACATCTGTTGACTGGTTGCCATATATTTACCCTGCTGTCAACCTACACTAACTGAATGTATTTATCTGTATATTGTACAGACATCTGAATATATTGTATTTCTAGAAGTACTCTACATTGATGACCTAGCTACATCCCAGAGCATCATGCTGTATACAAATAATTACTATCTTCATAAACTGGAGAACAGACAAAGTGACACTTTTTTAGCCTCATCACATAAAAGAGCTTTACAAAATAATGACAATGCTTGTAAAAGAATAGTTTACCTGCATAACCCTGGACTGTATTATAAATAAACATTCCTGTATGCTGCAGTGCCATTGTAAGTGTTTAATATGAGAATACTGCTGCTATAAACATGAGCATCTAGATTATCTATTAAAATCCATGTATCCAAGTTAAAAAAACAACAAAAACATATATTCTACTACTGAATAAAAGAACTGTTTCTTACATAAACCCCAACAATGCTTTTTAAGAACCAAATAATGACGCTCAAGATTACAATTCAATACAGGTATTATGTCCATTGAAAGTTAACATTACCTGTAGGCAAACTACGTGAAATTTATGGCTATTTCAAAACAGATCACATGATCAGATTGTTGTGACAGTCCTCTTCATATATTACAATATTGAGATTAAATTTAGATCTTGGAAGTTCTAACATCAAGAAACACATTCACAATAATCATCTTATCAATTTTTTTTTTATTATATTTTTTTATTATTTTCAGTTAAATTGTAAGCCTATTATGGTGATTCTTTGATTTTTATTAACAAGTTGACTTGTGAGATCTGCATGAATGCAGTCATATAAAATGGAATTATAAAATATTATACAGGTATATAGTATCATTTTCTGTCTCCTTTCTATTGAAAACAACAAACAAGAAAAGCGCTGCCCAAAGGCAAATTCATATGAAAGTATCAAGGTACAAGGAGCTGTTTTTTTTAAATCTGAAAGAAGCGGACTGTGCTTCCATACCAACTGTGAATTCCATGTATGAGATGTTTCAAAAGCAAAAATAATATGTCTACGGACAGATAGACATACGACACCATATCATAATAAGTCCAGTCATTCAACAGGCATTTAAAACTGATATTCTGTGAATGAAATCAGCTGATATATATGAAGATGAGCAGGAGGAGCGGACATTACAGGTTAATGTTTGACCTTCTCCAGAAGAGGAGTTGTGAGTAATTGTGAATATTTATTTGCAAAAACTCTTTCACCATGACAGATTTCTCAAGATGTTCTTCATTTTATGGATGTATGAAATGGACATAATGTCTCTACCATCTAGATGTTTATAGTATTTCGTAATATCAAGTTTTGTTGATAAATAAGAACTCTTAAAAAAAAAAAAACTTTCTTAAGTTTACAACTTTATAACTGACACATGGTTTGTTATCTTGGGCCCGTTTCATAAACTTTGTACAAACAAATCTGTTCTTTGTCGTAAGTTTGTTGTTCTACATAGTGTCTCCTAATATCTTACATGAAGAAAGATGACCCAATTTATTGCATTATACAAACAAAACACTTTACAAAGAAAAATTCACAGGAAAAATAATATTTTACACCTGTGAATTTACGCTTACGAAGATTTTTTTTGTTCAAAGTTTCGTGAAACAGGCCCCTGTAGTAAAGTGTTCACAAGAAAATATATGTGATTCTATTATGAATTTGTCAGAGTTACTTTACATGGCAATTTCAATGTACACAAGTCATTATAAAGAGTTTTCTGCATGAGAGAACTGGCTAGCTAGTGACACATGCACAATATTTCTCCTCATGTACAAAGCTTAAGTTTCTACTCTGTTGTAATGATTCATGGGCAAAACACAGAAAGAATTGATCTTGACCTGAACACTAGGGATGTTAACAATCACCACTACACTATTCTGATCCACTGACAATTCATGGGGCTTCTAGCAGCTACCAGTGTATCACTCAGTCATGCCATGTTACACCATGACCATGGTAGACATAGATAAGCCAGATAAACCACCTTGTAAGGACAAGTCTTGGTCTTAACTGGTTTTTGATCTGTTAAGTACATAGTGGTAACAAACAATATTAAAGTCACAGAAATAAAACCTTGGACAAACAAGCTTAAATCAAGTATACACATGTATTTCTGTAAATAAAATCTACAGTAAGCTCCAAATAAAGCTTGAACTATCACTGATGGTGATTAATACCTAGATACATTTGCCTTGGCAGCTGTAGGGTCTAAAATTTCTATTAACTTCCACATTCACATTCTTCAGCAATCACATACGTTATTGAATGTGATGAGATTCCAAATAATGTTAGTGAAATAGCCACACCAGAGATCGCAACGTTGTATTCGTACTTGAATGATATTGTACATTTGCCTCCAGAACTTGACAAGTCATCCAAGATAAGGTAACTGCACGGCATATTTTGAATTTATGGTGACAGAAAACCAGCGGCATCCATACCACTTTTCAGTGATTAACAGATATGTATGGGAGAAACATGTGGTAACAAACTGGCATTATTTACAGCAATACACATGATGCTGACTGTAACAGGGGCAATATGCTGTGCACATACCTAGGGCGCCCATAGACTTTGGGGGTACTAAGAAGGTCTATTGAAATTCATAAGAATTTGGGGCATCCACACAGCAAACACAAGGCCAATGATAGCTCGACATATGGTCACCTTGAATTGCTCTATGGTCTGGCTATCACAGGACAAATTGCTACGGCGACCATAGGACTATACCTAGGATTCATGGACAAACAAAGTTTTGACTTTCCAACTTAACCCTTTCCCTCATAGAGGACACCATGAAAAGACCTATGCGAACAGCATAAAACCAGATCAGCCTGCGAGTAACTCGCAGGCTGATCAGGTTTTATGCTGTTCGCTGCTCCTCAGTGGTCTGGAAATGAGGACTTTATAATTAAATTTGGTAAGGTTTAACTGTGGTTTTCTGCAGATCAGGCTTTATGTGGTACCTATTGAGTGCGTCAAAATGAGTCTATATGAGGGAAAGGGTTAATGCAAATCACTTGTAGACAATTTCTTTTGACATCTTACTTTTCCAAAAATCCAATCTTTTGTTTATATACTGTATATAACTTAACATCCAATTTAAGTTAACTAGAAAATGATGCTGACCATAAACAGTTAAAACCAGCAAAAATTGTCAAAATTTACAACATTTTCGGTCTGGTAACATGCAGAAGCCCAGTACATATGTACAAAATCTCTTTTTCATGATAAAACAATGCACATGGTTTTCTTTTCACCACTAGTTCTCATACAGAAATCTCAAATAGTAAATTTGCTATTTAATTTTCAATAAATTTTGTATTCTTACATACTGGTGAATATTACCCATCTTCTATAGATTGTTATTTTTACTGTTATTTTTACAGCATCATAACTTCTTTATACCAGTAAGACTTAGTGCTGTGTGTAAAACAAAATTTGATCTTCAATTTTCAGGACAGAGTAAATACAGCTTATTTTTTATTAAGTTCAAAAAAGTTTTTGTTTTTTTTCAAATATATAATATATAATATGAACAAGAGATATGTTTTCGTAGAAAACTGATGTTTTCCCCCACATCCATCCCCTCACACACACACACATACACTGAGGCACGACAGTAACATATCCTATACTTGCTTTGAAAAAGTAGATCTATCATGATTTCAGTTACCAAAACATTAGCTCACTTTTGCAAGCAGTGACTTGAAAATAGGAATACATTATTATTTTTCACATGTAAAACATTAATTAGAATGACAAGCAACAGGTTAGCTCTGTGTGGCTAGGGTACAAAACGTTTGCAGATCTTTGCAGAAATTGAGTACATTCATGCCAAAAATCCAATTATTTAATTCATGTTGTTTGATATTCACTGAATTTTTATGGTAATTACGTAATCCTTATTCATAGAGTAAATAGTTAAAGGGCTGACTACAGTGATCAAGCTCCACCCAGAGTTATGAACCTTGTGCATGACACTTTCTCTCAGTAAGTCCTTTCCATTAATGAAATTTAATTTCAGTAGCATGAGTCGAACTGGAGTTATCTTAAGAACACAAAATTGTATTAAAGGGGGAAAACTCTGACAAAAAACCATTGAAATGGATTTGGTATTCTCTTGTGTACTGTAATTCTCATCCATAACGTCTACCTAACTCTGAAGTTTCAAGTTTCACTGTTTGTATGTCTAATAATGCATAAGTTATGGTCCGGACAAAACTTAATTGAATATAAAATTAAACAGTAACTCCTAAAATTCTCCATTGTAGGGTCTATCCACCTATGAAGTTTCAAGGTTACATGCCTCATAGTGTATGACTATGAGTAATGTAAGTATGAAATTTAATAAAGGGCAATAACTCCATAAATATGATGTGAATAGATACAGTTTTTTGTGCATGACACTTCTCCTCCATGATATCTATCCACATGTGAAGTTTCAAGTTAATAGCTTTTATACTTTTTGAGTTATGCTCCAGACAAAAAGTGTGACAGATAGACGGATGGATGGACAGACAGACAGACAACTCTGACACACACAATATGTCTCCCCCATATAAATATGGGGGGAAGACATAATAAGTAAAAAAAAATCCTCATTGGATTGATTTTAACTTACATGTGAAGGGAAATAACACTTACAAAAAATAAATTCTAGTATTAATAACTACATTACTTCCCTTTGTTCATGTATTAGCAGAGATTGTAATAAATTCCTATGCAATTTTAATGACCACATATCAAGTCTTCACTGACTTAATACATTGCTTAAAAATGCAACACTTTTTAGTATTTTGGATGAATGTCAAAATACTACCTTTGTTTAACCCTTTAAAAAAGGGTGTAAAAATAGATTTAAAAAATATTACTCAAAAAAAAAAAAAAAAAAAAAGAGGGTAATGATTGCCCTGAATTGCTCACCTGAGAAATATTGCCTCCATTGTCTTTAATAACACAGTCATACTGAATACAGATCCATGCAGAAGTACAGCAAAATATTCGCAATTCCACACAAAAACTGTACCTGTGGTCCAAATTTTGATAGTTATAGCTATAGAATCAAGTGACCCCTAGGGTGGGACCAATTTTGACCCAAAAGCCATGATTTGAAAACTTGGTTCTGGTCCACAAGGCCATGTTACATACCAAATATCTAAACCCATGATCTTGTGGTTTCTATCAAGAAGACCTTTGAAAGACTTCCCTATATGAGTTTATGTAAAATCATGTGACCCCTAGGGCAGGGCCAATTTTGACCCATAAGCCATGATTGAACACACTTGGTAGATGTCTATAAGGCAATGTAACACACATAACATCTAAACTCCGGACCTTGTGGTTTCTGACAAGAAGATTTTTCTAGTTTTTTCATATATAAGCCTATGTAAAATCAAGTGACTCCTTGGGCGGGGCCAGTTTTGACCCCAGGGCCATGATTTGAACAACTTGGTAGATGTCCATAAGTCAATGTTACACACCAAATATCTAAACTCGGGGTCTTGTGGTTTTTGACAAGAAGATTTTTCTCGATTTTCCTATTTTAGCCTTTGTAAAATCAAGTGACCCCTGGGGCAGGGCCAATTTTGACCCAGGGCTATTATCTGAACAAACTTCAAGAGATCCACTAGACAATGCTGAAAAAAAAAAAAAAAAATAGAGCTATGAATAAATATTTAACTAATTAAATCATGAATATGATTTCCATCAACTGCATACTGGTATTACAAGGGGTGCTCAAATATGAATGCAACTAGGCCAATATCTTGTTTTAACCCTTTCCCTCATATAGACTCATTTTGATGCACTCAATAGGTACCACATAAAGCCTGATCTGCAGAAAACCACAGTTAAACCTTACCAAATTTAATTACAAAATCCTCATTTCCAGACCACTGAGGAGCAGCGAACAGCATAAAACCTGATCAGCCTGCAAGTTACTCGCAGGCTTATCTGGATTTATGTTTTTCGCATAGGTCTTTTCATGGTTTCCTCTATGAGGGAAAGGGTTATACCAGGATTTGCACGAAATAGGCACATGTATCGCATAGAGGGTTGTGTAAGCTCTCCTTTGATACCATACATGTTTAAATCCATTCAGTCTAGCATTGACAATTGCTATATTAACACTGTATACTCGTGTACACTTAAGCTAAAATAGTTGGGAAAAGGTCTATTTTCACTGTACAAATTCGGTCCTATATCAAGAACCACTGTATTCTTGATATACAGGTGAAAGACATATTTAATGAAATATGTCGTGTTTATGGGAACAATGAACTTTTTATTTCATCTGTCACACAGTGGTGTAAGAAATTTTTAAGTGGTGCAGATTCAGTAAAAGACCACTTTTCTATCTATCTATCTATCTATATATACTGCACAAACTCCCCTTTCGGGTATTACTGGCAGGTGCGCGTCTGTGCAAGGATAAAACTGTTAAAATAAAAATTTTGTTAGGGTGAGAAAATTTTCTGAAAAAAAGGTGAATATGTTAGGTTTAAGATCTGGTAAAAACATCTTTTTGTTGATTCAGGGACGGTCTACTATCTGAAACGAGAGGAGCTTTTGTTTAAATGCTAAAAGATCATTTTGTGAGACTATATTTTCTGGTAAGCTGTTCCAAAGTATCACTGTATAAGGAAAAAAGGAATATTTAAAGTAGCTAGCTGGAGTATGAATTTCCAAGATAAATGTAAGGGGGGTCCGGTCTTTCAAGATATGCAGGTAATGGGACAGCAACAAGGTTATTTACTATTTTGTAAAACATAAGAAGTCTGGTGACATCACGTCTGTACTGAAGGGTTTGCCAGTCAAGTTCCTTCTGCATGCTGGTGACACTGTCGTAATAAGAATAGTTATTATTAACCCATCGGACTGCTCTGCGTTGTACTTTTTCTATTTTATCTATATATATCTGTGTATGAGGACTCCAGACTGTAGAGGCATATTCTACTTGAGGTCTAACCAATGCTTTGTAAGCTGCTTCTCTAACTTCCTTATTCTTTGTCTGGATGTTTCTGTGGAGGAAACCAAGAGTTTTATTAGCAGAAGAAGTAATGTTGTCAATATGTTTATTCCAAGAGAGATCTTTTGATATTGTAACTCCTAAGTATTTGGCATTATCCACTGTTTCTAAAGCTTGTCCATGTAATCTGTAATCAAAGGAAAGTGCTTTCTTCTTTTTAGTAATATTTAAAACAATGCATTTACTGGGATTAAATTCCATTTCCCATTTCTTTTCCCACTGCACCAGCTTGTCGAGGTCTTTCTGAAGTGTAATACAGTCCTGCTTGTTGTTTATAGCTAGGTAAACGGCAGTGTCATCTGCAAATAAACGAACTTGAGAAGTTATGGTATCTGGAAGATCATTTATATATAACAGAAAGAGAAGTGGGCCAAGTACAGATCCCTGAGGTACTCCTGATGTTACTGGGACTTCTGATGAGCATCCTCCCTCCAAAACGACTTTTTGTGTTCTGCCTATGAGAAAAGATTTTATCCACAACAGGGTTGAATTATTGACTTCATGTTCCTGTAATTTGTACAATAACTTTAAGTGGCTGACCTTGTCAAAAGCTTTACTAAAATCTAAAAGAACTAAATCAGTCTGTTGTCCATTAACAAGATTTCTCGCTAGTTGGTCAGTAAGTTGCAGGAGTTGTGTTTCACAGGAACGTTTTTCTCTGACTTTTAAGTCATATCGCAAAGTATCGATAATTTGGATTGGTAGAGCTAATAATAATATGCAACACAGTATCATTGGATTAAAAACCGTAACACATTGATGCATCAACAACATCCCCCCAGCTCTAAAAACAAATACTTACATTAATACACATTTCCTAAATAATGGGGCCAAATAATGTACAGGTCACATTAGGTATTAGGTACCTCATTCACAGATGGTCATTGAATAAGACCAGGGATCAAGCTAGACTGAAATTTTAGGGAGAAGTCACTTCTCCCTATCATATTTTTAGGGAGAAGTTTGAAAAAAATGAGAGAAGTGATTATTTTATCTTTTTTTATTGTACGTATATATATATATAAATGTACTTTATTTGATATGTAAAAATGTTTCAGATAAAATCAAAGTTTATATTAAACTTTTGTCATTAAGATCTAAGGGTAAGATGAGTAAAAAATTATCAATGACATGAAAATCATATTCTATGAATTTAACACCTGCAACTTTTTACAGCTTTGGGCTGACACAGGTAATTGTCAAAATTGATGCCATGATCCTTGCATTCCAGTGAAGGATAAAAATTTACTATGCATGTACATTTATTACCCCAAATATTTAAAAAAAAATGCAGAAATTATTATCTAAAATCTATTCAGAAAAAAAAATAGTGCCAGATATTTCTATCAGTGTAATTTTTCAAAAGAAAAAGAGATTTAAAAAAGATCATATATTGTTTTAATTTTCGTTTAAAAAAAATCATAGTAAATCCACGAAAACTGGTGACATTTTGAAACACAACTAAAATCTGGTGCTTTTTTTTATAAAACTTGGCTTGAAATAAGTTTCAATTTACTCTACAAAATACTATACATCTGTCTTTTCAGCTTTTATTCTCAATCAAAAGTATTGTTTTCATTTTTTCACAAAACAAAATCGGCAAATTTGACACCAGAAAGATCGGCAATCTGGATGTAAATAAGCAGACATTTAATGCAAGTTTTAAAATAAAATATGAAGTAAATATAAAATTAAAGTTATGAAGGTATTTTTGTCTCAAATTGTGAGTTATTCTATCTGAAATAAACACGAGATAATTGTCTATTTATCATTCTTTGTATGGATATTTGGTAGCTTGTTGACACAGTAGCTTCGGCTGAGACAGATGACATTTAGCAAGCTGGTACTCGATTTCTCTATTACGCTTTGTAAATGTCAATTAGAGAAGTGGGCGGAGCAAATGTTGCCGAATTTGCATACGGCATATTACACACATGGACCTTACATGGCCTAAATGAGCACCACATGACGTCTGCCTACACGCTGTCGGCAAATGGTAGAAATCACACCTTGATGCACACAGCCATGTTTCGGACGTACATTAAGGCCATGATAGGGAACTTTTACCGAAAGTTACAGGGCGAAGTTTTTTCGCTCTTCATTTTTTCTGAGGCGAAGTTTATTGACTGAAGGCGACATCTTCGCCCTAGTCGCCCTCTAGCTTGATCACTGAAGACTTTAATTTTTACTATCTAACAAGGGTGTAAAATTCCTAAAATCTAGCCAATTCTTCACTTGCCCCGCACCAATTTTCACTGGCCGGGTTGAGAGAGTGAGTGAAATTTTACTCCTCTTTATCTGTCTGTATTACTAGATCTATCAATGCCCATCTACAGATGCAGATCTTATTCACTCCTGGTGAATCACATGGTGATTTTGACACCTGCCAAAATTGGATTGCATTTCTAGCTGACTTAAAATCTCTACTAGATCCACTCCGGTTATTTTTTTCGTATTGGCCTCCGCTGATCTCTACCCAGGCCTTATATAAAAGCTTCGGGAAATTTACAACGATACCCCTACCACATTTTGTCTGTTCAAATTGATTGTTTTAGGATGCACACCTAAAAATCCATGCAGATATAGTAAGAAGACATATTTTTCTTTCCATTTCTACAATTTTCGAATTTCATATTTATCCGAATTTTATTATCCGAATTTTACGCCACTAAAATAAAAGAAAAATTTCGGTCGTGATAAACTCTTCCCATGAGATATCTCAATTTGATTCCATTCTTTCATATTACTTATGGTAATATTTATAAAAGCTGAGCACATCATACTCACAATTTATCTTCTTCAAGCTCGTAGGGGCCATACATGTCCATATTGAAAGAAAATTGTTTACATTAAATTATGCTGGTACCCTGCATCATTCAGAATCGCAATTCAGACGCTTGGGCAATATTTTTCATCCGGGTAACAGCATTTCTGGTTTCCGTAATTTTCCGATATAAGTCGTGAAACACCCCCCCCCCCCCCCCCCCCCTGTTAAGTTTCTGGGACTGAAATGCATTATGTTAAAAATCACAAAACGACAATACCAAAAATATAATTTATTATTTAAGTGAAATAATTGTAACTAAGTTAGCCTAAATTTTGATTGTTTGTTTATAGGGTATTTCAGTCATTTGGAAACGATGTCTACTTGAGACAGATTTAATGCTGCCACCACAGGAACCTGATATTCAGTCAAAATAAAAATTAAAAAAAATCGACCCCTCTATATGTAAATAAACACGTGTTTGTTTATGTATAGAGAGGTCGATTTTTTTTAATGAATATCGGTGTCCTGTGCTGCCACACTGTTGTATCACGCCGTAAACATGTGCATGGATGATACCACACCCAGTCACATCATCCTGACACCGGGCCAATCAGTCCTGTATCTACCCTTATATGTTGAGCGCCAAGCAAGGGAGCTATGCATACCAGTACCATTTTTAGTTATATTTTGTACCGCTCAACATAGTTGCAGCATGTCCAGCTTGACGCCGAAAAACAGTATTAATTAATTTACAAAAATACTTTTTTTATTATCAAATGCTATATATTGCATAGCAAATCTTGGGGAAAATCTATATCATATAAAGTAACAGGACTGAAGTCAAGAAAAGAGACACATTTATATGTATACATGCATGTATTTCATTTATTATTATCACTATTGATTTATCTTTTTACATAGCCTACACCATAGTATATAGAGACCCTGGATACTCATGCGTGTGTGTGTGTTTAAATAATAATGTCCAAAACATATACTGAATCTTTAAAAGCATATTGTAACTACAGTGGGACTTATGAACGTTAACCACGACGTTTCCGAAATGCAGAACTGATTTACATATACCTTAATTTATTCATATTTTTAAGTATATTTGTAATTATATCTGCGTGCCATTGTATATACGCTGATATTCATCCGGATGCCTAAGTGTTAGTCCACAACAATCTGCTGTTCCATTCTGATCTGATCCTACAGGTGCTGACAGGTAGACCAGGTTATCATTGAATTGCAGCACACCTCTGGCCAACATTCCATTACAGCTGACCACTTAGTGGACCATGCGTGTAGACCACTGAAGGCAAATTTTCTTCAATATAATCACCTGGAAATGATTTCTAGCGATATTAGTTGTATATCTGTCCTTTTTCACCATACTCTTACCCCCGGGACGGGGCGATTTGCTAATGCAGAAGTGTTATTGTTTTAATACGTGAATCGGGAAGAAATGAGCCAGAATTAATATCACCCTGAAACGACGGTCACCCGTTAGCGATGTTTATTTCACACAATTACCGCTGAAATATGTTTATAAATTTAAGGCGATGATGTTTTTATAGATATAAACAAACACCTACATCCGAGTGTATTTATTAAGACCTCCGATATTGTGTTTCGCAATAAAACAGTTCTTCATAGAAACATTTACATTGACGAAAGATCAGTAAGGTCAACACTATCTTTATAAAACGCCTTTATTATGTCGGAAATGATGCAAGGACAGATCTGGCTCAAATTCTACCAACTTTACTTTATAGTGCTTAGTAATATTAAATACTTAGGCACGAATTTCACAAATAAAACTTCTCAAATATTAAATTTCTTAACATATTGTGCTAGTTAATAAGGTAAAATATTTATGTTAGCTTAGTTATGTTGTAAATAGGAATTGTGTTAGTGTGTTTCTACCTAATTAAAGAATTTAAGTATTGCTCATTGAGGTCGAATCTGGTATTTTGAGAGCACGCAGTTTTCATTTCGTAGCCTTAATAATGTTTACATTCAAGGATTGTCCTATGGTGGCATATTTCTGCCAGCCATATTGTCCCAAAATAGCGTATAAAGTTGTTCTCACATGAAGCAACAATTCCACTCATAACGAATCAATTTTTGATACGCATCATGATCAGTTATTCAGTTCATTTAAACATTATGTTAGCCCGATATTTAACACAGCGCGCCCTATCTGTTACATCAGATGCATGCATGGGCTTTGATGATTTTAGTGCCGTCGATGAAGTAGTATAATTTAGTTAAAATCTGAAGCTGTTCTTAAAATATAAAAAAATAAATAAAAAAATCATCCCAACATTTCAAAAACAACCATCTGTTGTTAAGGATAGTTTAAACATATCTTATTGCTATACATACATACATACATACATACATACATACAGATATACAAAGACACAACCAAATAGAAGAAGGTAAATGGGTTAAGCCACAAGTTCAAAAACTATGTTACGGCTTTCCCTCATGTGGTTAATTATGCTCTTGGGATACCAACATTCAGAAGTTTAAAGTGCCACTGCATATTGGAATTATAATAACACTATCTGTTCATTATTTGTATACGTGTGTTGGGAATAATTAGCTGCAATGGGTAAGCGGCGAACTTTTTATTCATATAAGAAGTATTGTTATTTGACTTTTATATTCAGTTTTATTAAATTAGTGACATCTAACGGTATACGAATTTTCATATGTTGCATCCGAATCAGTAGGTCGCGCATACTATATTACATGTACTTAAAAAATATGTGATATATATACTAAAATATTGTTCGTTGGTTTTTGACGTCCCACTGATAGTATTTCAGTCACTGGAAGACCACCAGTCATGATGAAAGATATAGTGCTGCCACACTGAAGTTTCCCGCCGTAGATATATGTGCATTGGCTCTATCTGTTGTCTGTTTGAATAATTTTGACGCATAATCAACTCTGTGAAACCAATTTTCGTGAAAAGCTATAGAAAACCAAAAATCTGTTATTTTGAATACAAATGCTATAGTCAAAACTTTAGTCGGATTACTTATAAGTTTCGTCTAGTAAATGATATAATACCACACTCAGCAACATTATCCCGCAATCATAATGTTTCCAAACTTTATAATGTAATATACATATTTTTATACAATAATGATTCATGATTGAGTTTCTATCTAGATATCTAAAGTATTTATGGTTGAGTTTCTGTCGAGATATCTAATGTATTTATTGTTGAGTTTCTATCTAGATATCTAATGTATTTATGGTTGAGTTTCTATCTAGATATCTAATGTATTTATGGTTGAGTTTCTACCTAGATATCTAATGTATTTATGGTTGAGTTTCTATCTAGATATCTAATGTATTTATGGTTTAGTTTCTATCTAGTTATCTAATGTATTTATGTTTGAGTTTCTATCTAGATATCTAATGTATTTATGGTTGAGTTTTTATCTAGATATCTCATATAGTTATTGTTGAGTTTCTATCTAGATATCTAATGTATTTATGGTTGAGTTTCTATCTTGATATCAAATGTATTTATGGTTGAGTTTCTATCTAGATATCTAATGTATTTATTGTTGAGTTTCTATCTAGTTATCTTCTGTATTTATGGTTGAGTTTCTATCTAGTTATCTAATGTATTTATGATTGAGTTTCTATCTAGATATCTAATGTATTTATGGTTGAGTTTCTATCTAGTTATCTACTGTATTTATTGTTGAGTTTCTATCTAGTTATCTACTGTATTTATGGTTGAGTTTCTATCTAGATATCTAATGTATTTATTGTTGAGTTTCTATCTAGATATCTACTGTAATTATTGTTGAGTTTCTATCTTGATATCTACTTATTTATGATTGGGGTTCTATCTAGATATCTAATGTATTTATTGTTTAGTTTCTATATAGATATCTACTGTATTTATGGTTGAGTTTCTATCTAAATATCTAAAGTATTTATTGTTGAGCTTCTATCAGACATCTAGTGTATTTATGGTTGAGTTTCTATCTAGATATCTAATGTATTTATGACTGAGTTTCTGTCTAGATATCTAATGTTTTTTGATGTGGTTACCGTGGTTTAGATCGACCAGACTCATAAAATCATTATGAGGTTTCCACAACCGGCGGTCGAGTTTGGTGTCAAACATTGCAATATGTTTCAGCCCGTTATCAGCAATTACTCCCGGGTCAGTGAGACGTGCTCATTTTCTCATTAAGTTGTAGCGCTTTACCTCGATAATTTATGGATATTTATGAAAATTACCATACCAGCTGACTTGACCGTATGTAAGTCCCGCAGGCTACATCGCAAATATATTGATTAGATAGAACAGATAATATATTTAAATTATGTATTTTCGGAACACAGCTCGGGATAGTTTGTCGCATTGCTGTCTTCCTGCCAATTGTATGAATATGTAAAATCTCAAACTATATGGAGCTTTTTTTGCCAAATCATTTTATTATCATGAGCTCTTCAACAGTATCATCGGAGCAGTTCTACTATTGTCAAGTATTATCGGCAGTGTAACAGATACAAGATACCAACACCACACGTACGCGCGTGCGTCATTTTAAGCTGTTGCAAGCAGCATCTTTTGCCTCGTTTCGGAGAAGAAATATGCTGTAAGTGTTTTATTTCTTCATCAATTCAGAGTTTGTGATTTTTGTTGCTGTTGTTGCAGAGAAAAGCGCATTACTTAAAATGTTTTCCCGAATGTCAAGAAACACTGTACATCTGACAATAACATATTATGGTCTGCGCTATACCCCATTAAATTGACGAAGAAACAAAATAATTACAGCAGTTTTCCTCTCTGAATCGAGACAAAAACACAAAGCACGTGGTGTGGCCAAACTGATACTTAACAGGTGTCACATATTTTATTATGGAAATATAATGTCGCTTCTAATCAATCTGATATTATTTATATCTAATTGGAAATATTAATGAATAATGCAACTAGTTCCATGGTGGAAATCGACCCATCTATGTGAAACAAATCACACAATATCTAAGCTGGTTTTGGAAACTGTTGGTATATCATTTCACTGGATTCCTTCAAACAAAGTAGAGAATCAGCAACTATCTTTTAAAAGAAAGTAAGTGGTATTTATGAGAGAGTTGAAGTGCAAAACTATTTTAAGTCTCCTATGTTAGGCTGAATCATTAAGTTGAAGATGAAAGAAGGGCAACTAAACAAACCTATATATGGACTTTGTGTATGCATGTTAAACAGTACATAACTGTGTTAGGAATAAAAAATGCCAAGTGCGAAATATAAACTTTATTTGCTTCTGCTTCTTCTTTACACTTAAGTATACCAATTATTTTAAATGATTTACCAAAATAAACTTTATTTTGGAAGCTCTGATATAATTGTTGTAGATCTATTCTGATAAGTCTCAGAAGAAGAAAAAACATCATACGTTGCATTTATTTCAAATAAACGAATTAAACGAATTAAAAAATAAAAATATCTTAATTAAAAAAGAAGAAAATCCAAAAAGCAAAGAAAAGTTACAACTTCATACCCTTGTGAAATACATTATAAGTAAGATATAACATTTAAGTGTGTTAATTACAACTGATTACAGTATTGTAGTCAATACCTACAAACAAATTACCTGACCCTTATTGTTGTACATTTTTTTTTTTTTTTTTTTAAGAACATTCTTTTTTTACCACTCTTTTTCCCTCCAGCATTCTACACACCTCTACCAGTCTCTTTCTCTATTTCCCTCACTTGCAATATTTCTCCACTCACCTTTCTACCACCTTTCTCACTTCCAACTACCTTTTCAGCCGCTCCTACCGTAACAGACTGAACATATCTTTTATCTCTTTGAAATTCGAAGTCTCATATGGTACTGAGGCTCTTGCGTTTGTTCATGCAAATACAAAATCAAGGCGGTTTCCTCGTGTCAGTACAGAAGGATGTCTGACTATACATGCGTTGAAATACTTCACACTGGTAACCAATAAATAACATTACTTTTGGACGTAAAACCCAAATGGCTCATAATATTTTTTCATATCTACATGTATAAGGGTCGATGGTCCATGGTTTGGGCCACTACGTAATTATCAGGCTCCCAGTCTGGTTTAAATTCACTATCAATATGTGTACGCCTTGGTTCAGTCGCCATGTATCCGACAGTCGGAATAAGAACTGACGGGTGTGGGTTCGAATCCCGTTGAGTGGCAATGATTTTCCATGACCTTCCCAGGCGCAAAGTACTGGTCCAACCCAGGAATCGTCGGGAGGGATTGGTATACATTGTAAGAACTTGTTTCCCAATTGACGTGAAATAAACCAGGGTCTCTAACTACTGTACATATAGAAAAACCTAAATAAACAGATCCACATAAACTATAACAATATTGAAATAAGATTCAAACAACTGTTTACATGATATTCAATTTTACTTTTCCAAATCGTGAAAGACGAATGTAATTAAGTACATTAGTAATACATCAGGATGCTCACTTACAACCTGACATTTAAGTTTATATCATTAGTTATATTATTAATAAATAGCATAAACAGTGTCGGAAATAAATACAATCTCGCGTCTACCAAATTGCATTTTTAGCTCACCTGAGCACAGCGTGCTCAAGGTGAGCTTTTGTGATCGCCCTTCGTCCGTCGTGCGACGTGCGTCGTCAACAATTTGGCTTGTTAACACTCTAGAGGCCCTATTTTTAGGCCAATCTTCATGAAACTAGGGCAGAATGTTTGTCTCTATAAAGTCTTGGACAAGTTCGAAATCTCAGAGGCCAATTTTTTCACCCAACCTTCATTAAACTTGGTTAGAATGTTTCTCTCCATAAAGTCTTGGACAAGTTCGAATTTGGGTCATGTGGGGTCAAAAAGAAGGTCATGAGGTCGAATCTTAGAAAAACTTTGTAAACACTCTAGAGGCCACATTTTTAGGCCAATCTTCATGAAATTTGGTCAGAATGTTTGTTTCTATAAAATCTTGGACATTTTTGAAATTGGGTCATTTGGAGTGAAAAAGTAGGTCATGAGGTCAAGTCTTAGGAAAACCTTGTTAACACTCCAGAGGCCACATTTTTGGCCCAATCTTCATGAAACCTGGTCGGAATGTCTGTTTCTGTAAAATCTTGGACAAGCTCGAAAGTGGGTCTTGTGGGGTCAAAAAGTAGGTAATGAGGTCAAATCTTAAAAAAAACCTCGTAAACACTCTAGAGGCCACATTTTAGGCCAATCTTCATGAGATTTGGTCAGAATGTTTGTTTCTATAAAATCTTGGACAGGTTCGAAATTGGGTCATGTGGGGTTAAAAAGTAGGTCATGAGGTCTAATCTTAGAAAAACCTTGTTAACACTCCAGAGGCCACATTTTTGGCCCAATCTTTATAAAACCTAGTCGGAATGTCTGTTTCCGTAAAATCTTCGACAAGCTCGAAAGTGGGTCATGTGGGGTCAAAAAGTAGGTCAATATGAAAAATCCAACAAATGTTGCTCATTTATAATCAGGTGAGCGATTCAGGGACATCTTGGCCCTCTTGTTTTTTTTTTTTTTTTTTTTTTTTTTTTCATGTCCAAAACTTTTGAAGAGAGAATTTGAAAAATTGAGGTATGACAGCAATACAGCAACCAGTTATATGATGAATAAATTATAAGCCTACTGGCATGTCACTGTGCATATTGTTACACAATTCAAGATTAATAAATTGAAATGATTAATTCAAATTAACATACACGCAGTTATCTCATGATTCATTATTCTTCGTTAGCTATGGATTGAATGAATTAAATGATATTTAAAAAAAAAATGAACGTATAAATGAGAAAAAATGTATGAATGAATGAATGAATGAATAATGAATGAAAGGAGAAAGAAAATAAAGTCCAATGGTTATACTCACTAATAAGACCGACTCGCTTTTAAGACCAGTTAGTCTCAGTCTGAAAGTTGGTTTTATAAATGACAATCGCGCCAAATTGCCGACTCTTAGTAAGATTGCAAACTGAGTCGCAGTACAAATACACACCCAAGTGTTCTCCAAACGAGAGAGAGAGAGAGAGAGAGTCAATTATTGTTATACCGATCTTGATGGCATAGTGGTTAGAGCGCCCGCTCCATAATCGGAGGTCGTGAATTCAATCGCAAATACATATACATGTATACTGAAGTCGTTAAAATGCCACAGGTATATTTCCCTTGTGTTCGACGCTCAACACTAAGATAGTTCCAGGACTGGTTGGCCCAGTATCAGGATAATATGACAGGATGTGGTGCTATGTCATTTGTCTACGGCGTGTTATTGTCGTGAGACAGCACTTTGTCTCATGTAAACACAACTTTCGTAATGGCTGAAATGCTTTTGTTGGGACGTTAAACCCAAAGAAATATACAAAATTGTTATTTTCTATAATTTCTATTCATTTTATTCAATAAAATGTTTTGAAATGGTATCCAAGGCTTCCAAATTATTTCAAAAGCTGAAACATTTTATGGGGGATACCAAAAGCCAAAGCCATCAAAACTCGTCCTCCAAAATGAATATCTCTAAACTTATTACTTCTTTCGCACTATCTTATTAAAGCATTCTATTCATCGTCATTAGTAAAAAATAACCAATATATTTATCAGTCTTCATCTAAGAGAGAGAGAGAGAGAGAGAGAGAAAGAGAGAGAGAGACTAGGCAGTAAAGCGCAACACATATTCACCCTTTTAATGTAAATATCATTACAATCTTATATTTTTAACAGTTTGATCGATTGCAAAAGATCCACGTTAATGAATTTACTGAAGCAATAATTAACCGCCACAGCCTAATTAAAATTCTAGATGTAACATCACTTTTTGCCTTGGAACTTCGACAATTATCTAAAAAGACATTAAACATTTGTAATAATCATTACATAAAGAACATATATGAATATATAAGGCGTTTTTGTAGATGGGAATGAAAGTATAATTAAATATTTTTATGTCCAAAAAGCAGACGGCATGTTTGACAAATCCAGTACCGAGCAGTAAAAAGTAAAAAAGGTAACAAACGAGCACAGTCGCATTTCCACCGTGGTAAAATGATAATTTTAATTAATCATTTTTAATTTGTTGCTGTTCTCTTCGAGCTATTTTTATTTCCGTTTCGGAGAGGATCTTTATGAAGGCCGATGTCATGCATTAGGCAAGGTTTACTGTGCACGGTGTGAACCTCTGACACTTTACCAAGCACCAGGCGAGGAGGGACGTACGTTTTCGTGCCGCTAATGATTTTTAAACGGCTCGCAACCTTTTAATTAAGATTGATAGATAAAGGTTTTGCGGGATATTAGACAACGCGTCTCCAAGTTTTTTGTCCTAATTAAATGAATCGGTTTGTTTTGTTCCGAAGGTTTTTATATAATTTATTAGATTAGTATGTGACTTGATAAAATTATAACCCCTGTTTTTTACCCTAGTTTTGTCTAATTAATAATGTGTTATTTAGAGGGTTGGGGATACGGGAGCATTTCATCACCATGTAGTTATGATTTAAAACACATAGTGATTAACATACATCATTTTCGTGTTTTTTGATAATAACAATCGAAAGTACAAAGCTTTGGAAGGAGTTTGCTGCAACTGTCTATAACGTATCCTTTAAGGAATCAGTCAGTCTCCCAAGTTCGCAGGAAGTGGCGGGCGGTTTGTACTGGAATAATGTGTTCAACTACCATGAGCCCGTTTTACTTAACTTCGTACGAACAAATTTGATCTTAGCCGTAAGTATGACATCCCGTAAGTGTCTGCCTTTATATTTGCACAATTCAACTTACATACATATAACCCATTTAATTTCAATGTTCTCGTTACCTTTTGTAAAGAAACAACCACAATAATAATATTATTTTACAATTGTGATTTTACGTATACGAAGATTATATCTTCGTACTAAGTTTAGTGCCTTTAAACTGCAGTAAGTAACCTTGATATCTTTTTCCGAGATGAGACTAGCATTTGTATTTGCATTTGTCAGTTGTTGTTTTTTGTTGTTGTTTTTTAAATCGCAGAGTTTAAAACGGAGACTTTCAGTGTCGAATTCCGCCAACAATCATGGCGCTAAGTAAATTTAAATACTTAAGGGCAAATTTCATAACTCTTGTTTCTCTAATAAAAATGCCCAAATGTTTCATTTTTTTGTCAATTATTGTTAGTTATTAAGGTAGTTCATTTCAACTTAGTCGTGTACTTGAAATTTCATAAAATAATAATGGTGGAATGTGTGTCTACCTAGTTTAAGAACACCAACATTACTTAGCGCTAAGTATTGTTGGAGGAATTCGAGCCAAGTTACTAGCCCAGTAGTCTACAACCAATAAGTATCATACGGAAGCCGTCATCATTATTATCATAAGAAAATCTAACAAGAGAATCAATTAAAGATAAAACACTACATGCAAGTACATGTTTAATTAAGGGAAAAAGGGAGATTACTCAGTTTCATTTTTTTTCTCTTTACTTCACAAAAGTGATTGATTTATTTATATTTAACCACGCGAATGGCTGATAGGAAATGCGATTTGTAATTTATTCATGAATTTTAATGATGGAATGGTCAGAATCCGTACTGTAGATGGTAGACTTCATCAAACACAGCAGCAACACTTTGAGGAAATGGAAATCGGGGCCAGTGTTGCTGTTGTTGTTTTTTTTGTCCTTAAACAAAATACTTACCTAAACATTATACTTAAGACAAATCGATCGTTAGCTTGAAATAGACATAAATCTTCACATAGTTCACACAACATAAGCTCCTACAAGTGAAGTATTTGACCGACTTCTAAGTGCATACTTAGTAGGTCTAGTCTAGTTTTTACTGTGAACGAGTTTATCATTTAATACAAATAAATTTTAAAATGCAGTAAACATAATATACGAATATGGAACAATATGTTGTGAACAGAACAAAGTTGTGCAACCAGTGATTCTCAACAGGTAAAATCAGAGAAAAGGTGTTCAGCAAACTCCGGCGCAGTGGATTTGCTCCGAATGGGCGAAATCACCTGTGTATGGATTGAAGGCAGAATGTGAAGAACGGCGATAGGTCAATCTGCAACTGCAAAAAAAGATATCAAATATACTATACTGTAATATTTTGGTGTGAGTTGCAAACTGTCTCATTGTTAAATATATCTACGATTTTAATTTGTTTTCCTATATACTGAAACATTTTGAGAAACGGAATCTGACATCGCTTGATTACGTAGGTCATAATTTGTTAAAACATCTGCTACCAATGTTCCGTAGTCAAGCGATGTCAGATTCCGATGCTTAACATGTTTTAATAAACATAGAAGAAGAAAAAAGGTAGACAATTATAAGCGTCCCATGAAATTTAAAACATACAGCCAGTAAATTAAACGGTTGTAGCGCCAGTGTGTATTCGGTATGGAAACAAATTCGGTACATCGTTTCAGAATGAAACATTAATATTTTAATTGATTAAAATAATTACACAGTTATACAGAGTCAATTAAGAGGCCCAAGATCTCTGATTGTGCCCTGACGAATTATGATATATGAAGAACTGCAGAAACTCTCCGACGGGCTTCAAATTACTGTCAACGACGGCTGGACGAAACTGGGGCAAAACAGCATTGTATTATTACTACGAGTGCAAAACTGAGTTTTTTTTGTTTTTTGTTTTGTTTTTTTTTCGATGTAAATGTCAAAAATAAATGATGATATGAATTTCAAAAGTGTTTGATTATAATGTGACAGTTCTGATATGTCTATAATTTACTTATCGTCAATTTTAATAACCTGAAATTTCATGATATTATTTTTAAGCATGAATTAATTTTCATACCATAATTTAAAGATGTTTTTTAAGACAAAAAATGCAAGCATGTAATTTAAAACAGCTCAAAACTCAGATAAACATATTAATTAGCATTATCTTCAGCATTTATTGAAATAGAAACCAATGTTAAAAATCAGATGCTCAAATCAAAGGTTCAATTTGCAAAAGCCACATTCGTATATATCTCACAATTTTATTGAATAACCTTTTCAGTAATTTATATTTTTTTATTTAGTTTACCGTCGCTGCGACAATATTTCAGTCATACAGCAACGTCCAGCTAACTACAGGTGGAAGAAGACCCCGAATGCACTGAAGCATCCGGGTAGAACCACCGACCTACCGCAAGCCAGCTGGAAGGCTTCCTCACATGAAAAGCCGAATGACCGTGCCGGGACTCGAATCCACGCGGTGAAGTGCTGATAAGTATTTAGTCAGCGACTTTACACTCTCGGCCACGGAGGCCCCCATTTCAGAGTAATTAGATATGATTATCATATATATTTATTGTCCAATGTATAAAATATACATGGTATTATTTATGAGAATTACTGATATGCTGTTCGTATAGAAAAATGTGTTCCGATGACGTCTGGTTACTAAATATATTATCTAAATAAGTCCATGCGTTGTTTTTTACACATATACAAGTATGTATTCAAATTAATTTATCAAAGTCCTCATTTGTTAATATACATAGTTTTATCAGAATACGTCATTTTCGTCACTAAGCCCCATATATTCTTTTATCATATGACATATGGCCGCGACATACCAAAGTCGTAAAAATGGTAATATTATTGCTCCCTTGCTTGGTGCTCAGCATAAAAGGGGTAGTCGCAGGACTGGTTGGCCCGGTGTCAGGATAATGTGACTGGGTGTGGTATCATGCCACATGTCTACTGCGTGATACTGCAGCGTGGCAGCACTATATCTGTCTCAAGTAGACATCGTCTCTAAATGACTGAAATACTATCGGTGGGACGTTAAACCAACCAAACAAACAAACAAACATTATGCTCAAACAGCTGTTTCCAGTTTCGTATAACCATCACATAATTTCTTATATTTAACACGTTACATGTAACTTTTAGGCCGAATTACATCACTCCGCATGTATTCTATATGCATGCATAGTGTGTTGAATCCGAACAGCTGAATTAAATGTCTTTGATTCATTGAAAATGTATGAGAAATAAATACTTTTAATCGTTGTTTTCAGTTATTATTTGAAACTATTTTCTTGGTGTTAGATTTTCAAAAGTAATACGTTCACAGTCCGTTCATTCATTTGTTTGTTTGTTGGTGTTAGATTTTCAAAAGTAATACGTTCACAGTCCGTTCATTAATTTGTTTGTTGTTATAATCGCGATTAACTGTCACTATAGGTTATATGATAAAAAATCTGACATGAATTGTCATTCCATTTTTTACTAAACAATTTTACTGAAACTTTTACTAAACTCTTTCAAGAATATGCTATTAAGCTCGCCCGAGGCTCGCTTAATAACATTTTCAGGAACTCGTTTAGTAAAATTTGATATGAAATAACAATTCATGTCAGATCCTATATATATTAAACCAACATTTCCTATTCTTATAAATATATACTTGGACTGGCGTGTCTCTACTTTTTTCTATTTTGAATTTGTTTTCCATAATCATCATGCAATAAGACAGGTGTGCGTAAATCTTCACCGCTTGACCTTCTCGGGTCATCCAACATTGTTGCATTATATATAGGACACAACAATATCATGCAACTTGTTGTTGCATTACATAACACAATCTTTACTTGCACAGATCTTAGATTTATTCAATTAAGAGAATACATACGCAAAGATTGTTGTACAAAATAGTTCGCTGGTAATAAACTTTGGACCGATGGTCTTTCAATGTATGTATTTGTGTGTGTGTGTTTGTAGGGTGGGATGTTTGTACATATGTATGTATGTATGTATGTATGTATGTATGACGTTTGCTACACATCTTTTAAAAACCAAATATTAAAAGATGATCACATAGACTATGAAGAGATTACTTCTATAATGATAATGCAGTGATTCCCAGATTAACTCTAGCGTAAAGGAGGATGGACTTTACATTTAAATACTAAGCTTAAATGAGAACCATAACCGTCAAAACTAAGAACTAAATGCACGCACGCATTACTAGTATTTTCGTCATAATGTGATGGAAATGATATATTGTATATTTAATTTCATTTCGTATAAGGGAGTAGGTATTAAGGCAGTATATCTACACATACACACAGGGACTCGAAGTTACATGGGGCGAATCATTTCGTACTTAGTGGTAACATTAAAAATAAGAAGGGATGACAGTTTTGAGACCAAATTTGGAAAAACGCGTTTATAGCGAAATTCAACATTGAAACCAGGTTGTGTTTGAAATGAATACATTCAGAAAATCCTTAACGTAAATGAGATTTTTCTCTTGTAACGACAATATCGTTAATTTATTGTTCCAATCGGGCTTGACAACAGCCGGGGAAAGCTATTTCCGGTTTCTTTAAAAGTGAATATAAAGGTAAGTTTTTATTGGTCAATCAACATGTAAACGAAACTGACATTTTCCGGGAAAACTTCATTAAGTTACGGGGGTCCAGAAAAGCATAAAAAACGAGATCGAAAATGGGCGCAATGTAATCATTGTCGGACAAGAATATACAGGGAAGTCATACCTGCTTACACAGTATTTGATTAAAGTATATTGACCAATGATACATACGCTTACATTTTCTTTTCTTTATTAGAAAAGAAACCGGAAGTAGTCGAGCTCGATTGGGACATTAAAAACACTTGTTTGTCGTTTATAACAGTAAAAAACAAAAACAAACAAAAAAACAAAACAAAAAACACGGGAAACGACACAATTCTATATTTCTATCCATTTCAAATGCAAATGAACCAATTTGTTGATCGTTATTTGCAGAAAATGCGATATTCATAAATTAGCCGAAAATTGTGTCCTCCCTCCCTATTTTCAATGCTACCATTAAGTATGAAATGATTCGCCCTATGCAATTTCGAGCCCCTGTGTACATACACATGTACTCGTATATATGTCACAAAATGTTAGCATACAATGTCCTCACATCATTAGTTATAAATGATTGACATAATGCTGCGCGGCAAATTTCTTGAGTATAATAAAACACCAAAGTTAACAGAGAATCAAACACACGTGACATGCGATCTATTTTACTGTTAATAAACATTCGTTGGAATGTGTTTTACGAGTGTCGGTTCGTAAGAAGTCTATGTCACCGTAACATCAGGTCAGAGGTCATTATTTCTGCGTTTAATGACCGAGTATGATCCATTTTGATGCAACTGACAGCTGTTTACACACCATGATGAAACTAGCGCGTGCCGATCACGCAGGCCTTGTCATCAATTTATGATATCTGCCCAGGTCCATGGTCCATGTTCTTTGAAAAACTAAGATATGCGTTGCTGGCCTCGTCATCTGAAAAAAAAAATACAATTAAGACATATTCTTTTTCAACTTTTACATTAAATCCTTGCATGACTAAACTAATGTGAATTTGGTGAAATATTTGGGAAAAATTAGAAATAAAATGTTACCATATCAATACCAAGGTGATGGTCACATAATGATAGTACATGCTAGATTCAACATGTATTCCAAAAGAAAATTCTGCTATTGGACCTGTAAAGCGCATTTTTGTCAGTTATACAGAATATATACCTACATCTTTAAAATATTGACTTTGTTGCTGAAAGTGACACTATAAAACAGTAGTTACTTACAACACAAAATGTATAGCGATATGTGTGATTGTAACAATATGATGGAGGAATCACGGTACGAAAAGGTTGCTAAGGATCATATTGCAAAATAAAACCTATTTCAGTTTTAAAAAGCCAGTTGTTTACGTAACGATTTTTTCTCAAAGCATTTCCACCAAATTTAAAAGAAAAGTTGACGTTTGTAATGAAGAATTGCATAAATCACACAATTAAAACACTACTTCAAATTTATATTCCTCAATGACTTAATATCAATCTGTCTTCCTGTATGTAATACCAGCTAATTTTGACAGGAAATTGTTTATTACATAAATTTATTTGCATCATTTCAAGCTTAATGGCTATTTTCGATTTCACAACACGTAAAGTTAGCATAAATTATAACGATAATGATGGTGAAGAAACAATCAAATAGACCGATAATAACAATACATATTTAATTCCTTCCGCCACAATCCTCTATGCCATATCGCTTAAGATGCTCATAAATTCTAATGTTAATCATATGGCAATTCTCTGAATAACAGCACTCCCCAAAATTCATTAATAATGAGAATCGAGTTTTAATTGCCTTTGTTATGCATTTAAGTTTAAATATTTCAACTCGATAAGTCTGTTTAATATTTTCACTTGAAGTACCGGTACTAATGACTTAAATGATTCATCCAGATATGAAAAAAAAAATTTATGGGGAGTGAAAACATACATGTATATTTGATTTAGATTTATTCTTCAGATAATGTTAGTCTGTGTTCAATTCATGGGCCCACTTTCTATGCAACAAGAGTACATGTATATGTTAGTTTGGGCTTTCATAATCTGGATATTTTAAGATATGCTTTCAGTCGAGTCGTTCAGTGTGTTAAATCTTGGGACATACATAAGTCTTATTGTTAATGTATCATATGTATAGTTTTCCAACCTTAAAAGTCTTGTTTATAGTATCTTGCTACTCGATAAGGAGTAATTTTCTTCACCATTCTTCACTTTTTTCATCCAAAGTTTGATGCTGATAGGGAATAAAAATACGTTGATATCAGAGAAATAAAACATTGTAACAAAGAGATCTGGAGAAAAAAATCTTGTAGGCGGGGAGCAAGAATATATGTTACAGTTTAAAATCAATGATTAAATGTAATTTGTAGCCTCAGAGCGTTCCATGGCAAAATGCCAAAGGGACATTACCATGTGACTTTGTCATGCAAATGGCTTTATCATCAAGTGGCATTGTCATTGCCTTTGTCATATACAACTTTGCTATGCATTGTGGCACTTTGATGACATTGCCATATGGCATTGTCATGCATTGTGCCAATATCGTAGATGACTTTGCCATGATCTGGAGTGTGCCGATTTCATAGATGACCTTGCCATATGGCATTGTCATGCATTGTGCCGATTTCATTGCTGCATTGGTCTGGAGTGTGCCAATTCCATAGATGATTCTTTGGTCTGGAGTGTGCCAATTTCATAGATGACCTTGCCATATGGCGTGTCATGAATTTTGACGATGTCATAGATGAATTTGCCATGTTGCACTGGTCAGGAGTGTACCAGTATCATAGATGACCTTACCATATGGGATTGCCAGCATCGTCATGCATAATATTTTTTTTCAAAGATGATTTTACTATGTAGCTTTGCCATTGTGACAAAGGACTCTTTTAACACTGAACTGCAGTCGCTGGCGGTTCTATTGTCTGGCAATATTAGCACGAGACATCTAAATATTTAGTGACCTTTCTTCGGCATATAGGAATAAATATGTCGTATAAGAAATCTTCGAAACAACAATTAAAATCAAAAGAAAATCCAACACATTACTCATCCACCCACGCTGCAAATAATTTCAAAAATGTGAGAATAACAATGAATTTTTAAATTGTCTGCATTGAGGATTTGTACCAGCCAATCCCTGATTACAAGACCAATGAACTTAACTCTGAGCCACCGGACTTATTTGAAGTATAAAACATTGCAAACTATACTACCATTAAAAACAAATGTTTGGATCGTAATAATTTACGGAAGCCAACGAAGAACATCGCGGAGATTAATCAGTCTCAGGTCAGTTTTGCCAGACAATATCTTGACATGTTTACACTTACTCAATAACTCATGTACGTCAGTCGCGTAATCTTCAGACATTGATTATTCAGTCCTTTTCACGTTTGGCTGGTCAGGAGAAGGATATAACTGTCCAAACAATTATCAAATACGTATAATATCTAATAGTTTCATTCAGCTCATTAATATTTATACAAGTCTGAAAAAAAATGCTCTCTCTCTCTCTACTGGCTGAAGGGAGAGGGGGTCAGTCCCCAGCTGACCATCTAGTGTGACATTTAGTAAGATTACTGAGTCATTAATAATTTGATTTTGTTAGGTGTTTTGACCAATTAATAACTAAATGTAAGATACGGACAATTAATATAATGATGTGTATAAACGTTACATAGTTCTCTGAATGTGTTATATTCACTAACAGTAAGTGTCATGTAATTCAGAAATACTTTTTATAATCTATAAAGTATTTTTATGTTAATAATGAAAACAGGAAAGGCGAGTTTTAAAGGAAACACATATGATGCTGGAACTTTAACTACTGCAAAACTACTGCTGCTGCTGCTGCTGCTGTGATGATGATGATGATGACATGAGGAAGAGTGACACAAACGTCTATTTTTCGCAATATTTCAATCAAAACGATCCGGTATAAATATTGCGAGTAATAAATGTGAACTAAGTAACACACCCCTTAGTCGCACATGTCCGGTGGTAGGCGGTGGTTTGCGGTAGGTTTTTCACAGGAAAATAGCCAAGCTTAAGGGTAACGCCGTACCGTAAGCCAAGCCATAACAAGTGCAAAGTATTTCAGGAAGAACGAAATCATACCCCATGAAATCATTATACCTATAAACACAAAGCATCAAAAACATAAAGTATCTGATGTAAGGGGGTGCACTCAAACGTCCATCATTTTTCTCATAAAATACTTTATTGCACATGAAATAAAAAAAAACACCTTTAATCGAAGCTACTTTTCATCTGTATATGTTTCAAATAATAATGATAATAATAATTTATTTCGCAACATAAATTTGTCACGTTATTGCTGATGTCTTCATTTCCACTATCCACACCTGTTCATATTCGAATAATTTAATAATCGAAATAAAACGAAAACATCAGTTATAGCTTTAAAATCCCACGATGATTTTGAAAAAAAAAATAATTGGCAAATTCAAACGATTTCATCGTCATTATTGCAATCATTATGTATTATTATACCATCGTTCATCATTTCCACATTAAATATGGCAGCTAAACATTGATGTCTTTATAACAAATAAATTGTTTCCTCTCGGAAGCGCTGGATGAAAGTGAGGCAGGGCCACCGCTCTACAGTCAGGACCAGATGCTAGCTCGGCTGCTTAATAACAAAAAAAAACAACACTCAGACTGTTGATTGAACTGTTCGATTGGTGCAAAAGACATTGGCTTAGTCAACAATGAAATAATCGCAGCATCTCTCATGATGAGAGTAAACTTAATGTCATCGGAAATGCGCGATTATTTCCGATTGATATAAAAATAATACAGGTGACAACATTATACTGTTCGCAATGAATTCGTAATATCGAATCGGATGTGATTAAGTTCCAATTAAATTGATTTTATCATGGCATCTGTATCTCTCTGTATCTCTCACGTCACTAAGAATATCTTGGCTAAATGATACCACACGTCTTACAATCACACTCGAATAACAAGTAAAGCGATGTCTGTACGTGTGTGTGTGTGTGTGTGTGTGATTTACACACATACAACAATAATTCATACTCGATGTTTACATTTCTTGACTGTTACTACAACCGTCTTCTAAGACAGATAGATCAAACCATGTTACAATTTTTAAATGTGAAAATTTAAGATGTCGATTTGTTAAAAAACCTTGTCGCTAATGAAATTAAAAACTGATCAAATACCATCAGTTATGAGGTTTATTAGAAGTTGACATCACGATAATGTGTTGTGGTTAAAATATGTATATAATGAAAAATTACGCTGAAATTTATACGATAAAATGCATAAGCTTATCGACTTTAACAGCATTAAGTTATTTTATATGGAGTTTATCGTGGCAGGATTTCAGATAAGCGTATTAAAGTGAATTAAAAAATGGTTGTCGTATTTCGATGTCTTCGATTATGTTGTAACACTTATACTATATTACATTTTAGAAATTATGTTTGAGTGATAGGAAGCAGTTTGCATAAACTGATTGTATGTTGGTTTTTGATTACTGACTCTGACATATCAATAAATTTAATCGCTCAAATTTCTTGCTAAATCATTGAAATATAGACATAGAATTTGCTAACGTAATGAAGCTTTTCTTAATATATTCATTTCTGATGCGGCGATAAAATAAAATAAAGTGCTTAAACCGTTAAGCCCAGGTGTGCTATTTTTTTTTATAGATTTATTTTGCAAATTTTCAGCAATCAATGTCAAAACTGTCAAAGCATTTCAACAATTTCAAAATTTAAGTAATAACCTGTTCTTGCAGTATTTGTTGAGATCTCACCAGACACCGTGAAATGAAAAAAGCAGCAAAATGTTCATTTATGTTTACAGGCACGTATACTCAGTTTTGTATACAAGTGTGAACGTAGGTCTTCGTTAATTTATATGACGTTTAACGTCTCTCCAAAATATGCCATGTCTGATGTTAATAACTGAATATTATTACGCTGATCTTCGATAGTTCTGAAGTTGGGGGAATGATACACTTAAACTTTATGAAAACCTAAATTTACAACTACACATGTAAGTATATATATAGCACTATTTATTTCTTTTAAATTCATGATTTCCGAAAATAAGGTAAGCGTACTTAGTCTAGATAGTCAAACCTGTCTTAAGCTGTCAGTCAAGGGAACAAGAGAAAGTGGCCGAAGCTCCACTTATAAGAAGTGACCGGTAATACTAAATTCTGCTGCTAAATTTAGGTTGACCGCTTAAGACGGGTGGCCGCTAATACAGGTTTAACTACACGACACTGCCTGAACAAACCGAGTTCTGCACGACTTGGATACTCTGAGTCTGTGTGAAGGGGGGGGGGGGGTCATCAGAGACAGAGAGAAGTCTAGTTACTATGGTTATATAACTACACAACTCTAAAAGTTTGCCATTGAGGTCAACATGTATTCGAGTATGATATTTGTGTTTTATATTTTGAGTTTGAATCTCATTTGTACTTAAATAAACTTTCATAGAGCTGGAGACAAAAAGTTAACTCGTGAAATACAAAATTACAATGATTTAGTGGAAACTTTTTTATTTAACGTCGATTTGGAAACAAGTTCTTACAAATATACTTATCCATCTATATTTTTTCTGGGTTGAACCAGTACTTTGCGCACGGGAAGGTCATGAAAAAAACCTATAAACTTTGGATCAGCATTAGGGTAAATTACAACTAGATCATGACGACTTTTACGCAGATAGAACATGTATATGTAGATAGAACTAAAGCGTGCATTGGAAACCATTGTACAATGAGTATTTACTTTACCTCGAACATGTATGTATTTGACAACAAAATATACCACGGTACCTTTGTTTTCTATGATTACCATCGACTACAAAGGCTGCCTCGGTCTAGTAGATCAATATGGACGTGATGGACTCAAACTCTTGTGCGGTCAGGTACATGTCGCTATGTGCGTGTATTTGCAGTTATACCTCATATAAAGATCACCTAAATATATATACTACCTCACTATTAAGACCACTATTTTCAGGTCCCCGTTTCCCTATTTCTTGTTAATGGAAACTCGATTACCAGACCACCTCATTATAAAAACTAGTTGACAGCAATCCGATGGGTGGTCGTATTACTGAGGTTTTACTGTAAAGGGAGAGGAGATGGCTGTATGCATTTGATTCCAAAACAAATGAATACTAATCATTCTTCTTTTGATATCACGTTTAAAATAAAGTCACCATCATAAAATCTACGTAATATTACACTAATTCTGTTGGTAGATTTGTATGTTCACATTTTTTTCTTTTCTTGAAAAAGGCTGAAAGCCAAAATATTTAACTACAGTTTACTTGTAAATGTTGTTTTGAACACACACACACACACCACACACACACACACACACAAAAAAAAACAAAACAAAAAAAAAAACGTCATCTTTTCTGTAAGAGTAAATAAATACATTGTATGTACATATACAGGTGATATGTATCCAATGTTTCGCCCACTTATTTTCCACAGAGAAGGGAACATGTTATTGCTCGTGTTCCACGTGTATATGCATCAATGGATTTACAACGTAAATAACCTAAAGCCAACGTAATATGTTCTGTACAATTAATTAAAATTCATTTTTTATATTTCATACTGTATGAATATTCAACAATTTAACAACTTCATATGACATCATCTTTTTCCATAACAAGAAAACAATCTTATACGAAATAAATACGGGTACGTCGTAATAGAACCGATGTTTGCGTGTGTACCTCATACCTCAATCATTGGGAACACCTCGCCCATTTCTACAAAATTTCGCTTGGAAAAATGCGAGGTTACCGAATGATGCTTCATTAAGACAGTTTGTGCATCGGTTTGTATATGCAAAGTGTGTCATACCGAGGTAAATTTTCCGAGGTATACTTTTTTGAGTCTCGGTCTGAAATTCAACTTTGAAAAAAGAGATAAGTATAACAACCCCAAAATCAACCAAATCATATATAAATCATATATCATATTGGTCTAAGTCAAATGCTGAAAAAGACCGAAGTACAATTTTCTGCCTCTCAATATATTGCTCCCAACCGCCTACAGACACTGTTGTTTTGGTTTTTAAAAACACGTTCTATTCAAATTCACACATTTACAAAAAAAAACACAAAAAACATACACACACACACACAAAAAAGAACAAAACAAAAAACAACAACAACAAAAAAAATAGTGCATAGTTTATGAATGTGTGAATGAATCAAAGCTTATTGTGATTTTACAGTTACAATTATTACTCAGGCGGGGAGAGTAATTACTTCAAATGACTTCACTTGTTTTCTATTCTAAACTTAAAATACATCTTGCAAATACGTTTACATTTCTCAGCCAATTTTCACATCTACATAATTATTGATTCAAAATTAAATTCAAATGTTCTAAAAATTCAGAACGTGTTTCACGTGATAAATTTAAGCATAAGAAGTTAATTACATGTAATTGTACAAACTACCTGTCTATATACCATCATTCATCGGTGTATTTTAGCTTTCTTTCTTGTCAATCCTCATCACCCCACATCCCCAACGCCTGTTTCAACCTTATATATATACCGAGAGATAATTTATAGACAGTCTCTTCTTTAATCCCGAGCACGACGTGACAAATCTACCCCAAAGGCGCCACTCTGTGTGAGTTTTTGAAACAATCACTAAAACGAGTCATCTAATAATTACTTAAATACCTTTAGCGACGATTTTACTCCTTCGTCTAAAGCGCCTACTGATTCAGAAAAACATAATACACTTATGTTTAAATTGATATTCTGACAGCTGATGTAAGATGCTATGTTATCTATCTAGGTAGTTTTTTTGCTGGCAACAGCAGTAATAGATACACGTTTAATGTTCTATGATCTTTTTAGTGAAAGCATTGTCGCCCCCTTAAATATTCCTTTCATTTAAACGATAATTAAAATTGTAGCAATTGAATAAATAGTCAATTTATTGTCATAGAAACACAAATTTTTGTTCCAGATTGTCATGCGCAACGACACTAATTTGTTATTTATCTTAAATATCAGTAAACTTCTAATTTCCGAGTCTGTATATACGCAGATTAAGAGAAAGCAGAAATAAGATTGAAACTATGTCAATATAGGTAGGTTTTTATGAGTGTTTCATCCCTTCACAATTCCTTGCTAAATACCACTTTACAGTAGGCCATGTTGATATAGACACGCTTTCAGTTTTAAGATTTCAGCTCATTTTCGAAACATATGATATATTGTAAATATTCATGACATGATTATATTTTGTCATAAGAGTACATGTGGCTGTAAAGACATTCACATTTTTTCTTTCTTTTTATTTGACCTTCATTACCAGCCCGGTCCCACTACCAACACCAACACTTATTTTATTATAGAAAAAACTATTATTACATTTAAATGACATGTGTCCTTTTATTTATTTATTTATTTATTTATTTATTTATTTATTTTTTACCTTATCTTTAGAAACTTTATAAGCGTAAGGACCTTAAGGTAAACGCCCCGTAATAGCCACGAATACCATCAAAGCCATGCATATAACTTCACAATATAAGAAAATATCAAGCAATGGAAATGACATGATATGACATGTGACAGAAGTTCCTTTATTTCCTCTCCATTTTCCAAGGGTAAAGTTTTTTTTTTTTTTGTTTTGTTTTTTTTATGAAATTTGAAACAGAATCAGTTTGATTTCAATGTTAACTTAAATACAGATTATTTCCCCACATGTATTAGAACTCGGAAAAAAAAACTCTCGGCGAAACATTATTCTTGACTGAGCTTCATAAAAATATTACCATCTAGGGACAAGATATGGAATAAAGCTTTTATGGGGCGTATACCTTAAGTTTGTTTCTTTATGTCGGAAAAGCCTGTTTCCTGTCAACTATAATGATATATATTACAATATAATACATATTGTGTTCAATTTTACCCTATTTACATACAGACATGCGGAATGCGAGATGATGGGGAAAAATGTTGAAGATAAGACAATTTTATGGAAGACAAACTTGCAAAATATGTTGTTAGATTTATGACGAGAATGATGTGCTTAGTCGTGCTATATTTGTTTAGGTCTTTGGATATGTGTATGTTTGAATGTTGGAATGCTCAAAGTGTCATCCAAACAGCAAGGAAAAACAGAATTAACATGTGCAGCACGTGCGATCGTGTGCTCTGTATTCACTTCCTATGTACGAGAGGAAATCGTCGCAGTACTATCATTAAACCTGCGAATAGTCATATTCAGTTTACAAAGATAGATATATGTGAAGTATTATGGCATTAAATAGTTATTATATTTCTGGTCAGTTTATATACATATAAATTAAAAAGTTCAATAGCTCTTGAATTCATCGTCACCAAACGATATCTGAACATATGATTTGATATTTTAAATTCATTTTTAATGCATGACATGTGATGTTTTTTTAGCGTATTAACTCTTTAATTATATTAGAAGATCATTAGAGAATAATTTATAACTAATAACCCAGCTTTTAATCTTTGATTAAATCACGGGCTGACACGCTGGATGGCTGAACGTAATGGCTGCAGCGCCAGGATGTGCTCTCCCCCACCAACTGGTTTATGGGCCAGGGTTCCAGGACGGAAACTGCACTTCACGCTCTGTGATGTATTGCTTAATATCTGATCTAGTCCTCTGACAATGATTTAGATGGATGAAATACAGTGCTTAGATCAATCCCCAATAAGATTTGGGCGCACTTACGTTTCATTGTGAACTTATAAATCAAAACAAGCCACTGTGCTTACAGACTTGGAGGCATCGGTAACTAACAATGGAGAGAAAATTAAAGGAAACTGAGTGTGTTTGAAGAAAATCAATTGAAACACTCCTACTGGGATTTACTTTCAAATGAAACAAGAACAAAACGAATCAGTAGATGGTAAATCATCGTAATTGTTGAGCTTAACGCCACTTAACTGTGCCGCCAACAACGTAACGACTACGCATGCGTGTCGAGTCGCCCGGATGGTGAGACAGAGCTGATCTTATCGAATACAACATCCATGGGATGTATCAATGGCGCAATATTCTCTCGTTATTTTCAATTACCGCGTGTTTCGTCTGCTAGTTTATGCGATTTAATCATTTTCAAAGTGATTCTTACCGATCTATGTTGATGATAATTGGGCGAGTAGTCTATTATCAGGTTGAAAACATTTAAAGGTAAATATACATACATATCCATTTTATAAGAAATACACTTCTTCAATATGATATGCATGCCTTCCTTAAGAACTTAAAAAACTGAGGAAGAAAAACAAAACAAAAAATAACACAAACATTATTGCACGAATACCTCTATATCGTCAAAAGATATTCATTTTTGAATCTAAATATACACACTAATGTTTATGATGAATGTTTTAAAAATGTAGAAATATTATTATACCATTGCTCGGCCATAAATTAACATTTCGTCTCCAGAGTAAATCATGTACGATTGATGTACACCCTTAAAAGGCGTTTTATATCGTGATATGTCTTTGTAAAACTTAACTTTCTTTTAAAGAGTATGAAATGTAACTTTATGATTGCACTAACAACGTGATATTATATCGAAACAAAAGAGAACAGATGCCGAGACTTTCAGTTTTTGTAAAGACTGACAAATTAAATCCTCATTGTTTTATAGTTTAGCGATAAGAGCAATTTTTTAAGAAAAAAAAGTACAAAATTGCCCCAACGTGCGACGTCTTTGATTCTATCTTACTTGCCAAATTAGGCCTTGCAATTTAACCGCTATTAACGTTGTAAATTACTAATCAGGAGTCTTAGTAACTGAATATGCTCAGTAACAGGGTCGGTCTAAGACAATCGCGCACGTGTTGTCGCTGGTACAAAGCCGGGTCATCCTTATCAGTTGTGCAATAAACTCGCTATGTATTTTCTACTAATTTGAACATTATGCATGCCTGGCGCCCATGGTGGCCACACATCGACAGACTTTGAACATCCAAAGAATGATACAATGTCGATTGTCTCTTAGCCAAAACTTCTTAGAATATAAAAGTAAATGTGATTAATGAAAAGTCTACATGTAATATGTCTACAGTACAATTGTTCATCCTTAGTGTGTTTAAGGACAAAACACTACCAGAAACATACAATGCTTAATGTAAAATTCGTAACATCGGTACTTTTTTTAATTTTAAACACCAATCACGTCTGCGTATCTCTGAGACAAATTTACAGACCAAGGTTAATTAGAGTCTACATTAAAGTCTTCATCTGCATTTTTTAACAAGATGTCTTTGAAACTTTTCAAGAAAGTGTCGTTTCATCAGCACAAAACAAGACTTAGTGTTTAAATAAGTGATTGATGATTTTATTCACACTTTTTAAGAAGATTCAAATTAAAATATGATCGAAATTTGTAAGTGTTTTGCAGACGAAGGGCCTGAATTTAAGGTCCTTTTGTTGTGTTGTGATTTCTTTTTCATCTTCAAATGTAATTATGTGATCAAACAATGAAAATACATGCGCACTGGTTCGAACTGTTCGTCCCTTTATGCATGGTGTTGGCACAACAAGCGAGAATATAATATAATAATGCTAGAATTTTATATATAAGTATATAAAACTTAAACATTTTTCTCTTTGGAACCAACTAATGCCGGTCCGTTTATTAAAGTATAAAATCGTATTTACAATAATAATACATACACATACACCATGCATATATACATGTACACATACATTGCATACACATAACTTAAACATGCATTTATAAAATATCTTTATCCAGGTTTTAAAAGCCATCTAGTATTGCATGGATTTGCATTTGAGACCGATCTACACGTGGACATGACACCACAATGAATAATAGTTGTTGTTACCTGACCAAATACATTTTATTCAATACATAAAAATACACGTATGTTTAAACTTTTCTGTGCCCTAGAGATATTACCATGTTATCAACGATATATTAAATGCTAAATAAAGGAACACAAATTATCACACCTGTTGTTGATTTAGAATCGTTTGATATGTACGTCTATATGGGAAGAGATTTCTTTCCAGGTAAAGATATATGTAATCATGTTTTTATTCGTTTCGAAGGTAATGTGCGATGTTTTACCTAAATATCCGTTTCATTATAAAGGTAAATCATAATTGTTTCTGATCCCTCGCCTTTCCAACAACAATCATTTTCGAGTACTTCTATAAACACTAGGGGGTTCCAACAACAATCATTTTGCGAGTACTTCTATATACACTAGGTGGTTCCAACAACAATCATTTTGCGAGGTTACTTCTATACACTAGTTTCAACAAGGAGCTTCTATACACTAGGCACAACATCAATTTGCGAGTACTTCTATAAACTACTAGGGGGTTCCATAAAATCATTTGCGAGCATTTCTATCTTACATAGTGGGTTTCAAATACATCATTTTTAAGGTAATCTATTGTTTCTATCACTAGGGCGTTCCAACAATAATCATTTTACGAGTACTTCTATAAACACTAGGGGGTTCCAACAACAATCATTTTGCGAGCACTTCTATACACTAGGGGGTTCAAACAACAATCATTTTTAGAGACTTTATATACACTAGGGGGTTCCAACAATAATCATTTTACGAGCACTTCTATATACACTAGGGGGTTCCAACAACAATCATTTACGGTACTTTTATATACACTAGGGGGTTCCAACAACAATCATTTTACGAGCACTTCTATATACACTAGGGGGTTCCAACAACAATCATTTTACGAGCACTTCTATATACACTAGGGGGTTCCAACAACAATCATTTTATGAGCACTTTTATATACACTAGGTGGTTCCAACAACAATCATTTTGCGAGTACTTCTATATACACTAGGGGGTTCCAACAACAATCATTTTATGAGCACTTCTATATACACTAGGGGGTTCCAACAACAATCATTTTATGAGCACTCTATATACACTAGGGGGTTCCAACAACAATCATTTTATGAGCACTTCTATATACACTAGGGGGTTCCAACAACAATCATTTTATGAGCACTTCTATATACACTAGGGGGTTCCAACAACAATCATTTTATGAGCACTTCTATATACACTAGGGGGTTCCAACAACAATCATTTTATGAGCACTTCTATATACACTAGGGGGTTCCAACAACAATCATTTTGTATACACTAGGGGGTTCCAACAACAATCATTTTGCGAGTACTTCTATATACACTAGGGGGTTCCAACAACAATCATTTTGCGAGTACTTCTATATACACTAGGGGGTTCCAACAACAATCATTTTGCGAGTACTTCTATATACACTAGGGGGTTCCAACAACAATCATTTTGCGAGTATTTCTATACACTAGGGTATGCAACAGTGCAGCAACAGAATATGGTGTCATTGTAATAAATACGTCAAAGCTTTAAGAAGATGCATGTGTTGACAACCACACTAACAGCATTGGAACTGATGTGTTCCTGTGGTTGGAGCTCAGAAAATAAGGGTACCATGATGTAAACAGTTGCAAAATTAATAATTTGACAATACATAGCATCCCGTGTCTATGTCGATTGAATTTTTAAATGCTTATATCTTTTTTTTTTATTCTCTTTGTTTAAAAAACCGTCATGCAGAATATATTTAATATGTATATCTTGTCTTTGATCTGCTATATTTTGATCTATACTTAAAAGTTTAATTAACAGTTGAAAAGTCACTGCAGACGAGATACTTGCTCTACAAAAGACATCAAGATGGCGAGTGAAACAAAGTGGTAGTGCGACTCATTCAGGTTCCCATTAATGTAATTGACATGCCCATGTGCTTTGATAATTGGTAAATGTTTGTACCATCACCTTACTTTCATCTATTTTATTATGTAAGCTTTTCATAACTGAAAACTGGAACTTACGACCTAGCACAGTTGCCCTGTGCATCGTTTCATCATTTTTATTTTTATTATTCTTTTTTAATCTCAAAATCAATTTCATTTAGATATTTAGTCTTACGTTTCAGGATCGTATGAATAATAATGATGTGTTTCTTTTATTTTGAAATATTTTATTTTTAAATTCCATCTGACAATTAAAACAACGTGATTGTCTCGATTCCCATCAAGCGTTGTTAAACTTTTTTCCCTTTTCACAATATGATTTTTTATTATTATTTACCCAAGGACTTTAAAAAATCCGCACCGTAGAAAAATATTTTAGTTCGTGTTTCTCAAACGATTCTAGAATTTTAGAGATGTAATGAAGCATAGCTTAGCAATATATGTGTGCTTGTTGTATGTTCTATTATATTTTCTAACAAAGGAAAATACGAGTTGACAGGAGAAATCAACCTATGAAAAATAATGGCTTGAAATATCGAAGTTTATTTTCCACGATCATATATCGAGATCTGAGAGCAAAACTAAGCTAATTACATATAAATATATAAGCACTAAGCCTAGTTTTGCTTTCATCTCTCTATATGTGGAATATTATTTATTTATAATTAATTATTTATATGTTGTATGCGTCGTTTTAGCATAGCTATGGATATCATGTGTATGTCGTATACAATCCACAGCCTGGTCTTGAACAATTATGTTTACTTGCATTTTTTCATCTGATGTCACATGATATATTAAAACCATTTTCAGTAGGATAATAGCTTTATCAATGACCTAAATAACGAATGGTAGATAATTTGTAGTTAATATTTCTTTTTCATATTTGAAATATTTTTAAAAAATATATTATGATCTCGTGAAAAAAAAACTTATTCAATACAATGAAAACATAAAAAAAGAAATAAAGAAAATAAATCCTAAAATCTGAATCCCATCTGCAGTTATAACATTAATGCCAGTAAGAGGTAGAGAAAAAAAAGGGACACTATGCAATACGTCAAATATTTGCACTATCTGGTGATCTTTGGGATTCAGAAACGTCCTTTATTGTAAAATTACTGTTAAATATACACGTATTTGGTATCTTATATATAATAATCCCTTTCCGAGAATGTTCTTTTTTTTCTTTTGTATTATTTCAGATCACTTCGAATTGAACTTTTACAGAGCAAGGTAATACGGAAAATAATGTCAGTGACACTTCGTGTGTTCAGCTTCACCCTTAAAATTTCTCCATGCATGATAAATGATACAAGGATGTTTAGCCTGTATGTCTTTATTCCACTAATTTGTTTTGCGATCAGTTAACATGTTCATTTCGTCAGTGGGTCGCGATACTGAGATATAATCCTCACTTTACTGCCAGACTACCGATAGCGTCAGAACAAAGCTATTAACTTAAACACAATTTAAGCGCGTATTTTAGCTTTTAATAGTTTTAAAGCAAACTTTAAGTGAAAATTTTTGGTGGATCTCGCCTCCGAAGTTTGTAATACATAGATAGAAGTAAGATTGTGCTCCTGGGCGAAAGGTACTCATTCGGTTACCTTTGCTTTTACGCTGTATATATCATTGTGTCGGTATCAAATGGTGTCAAAGGCAAGTTCCTAACCAAAAACAGACAGTTATTTTTCAATTAGTCGCCAGCGCTAATTGATTTTCATTGTTCACCATGGCGCTGATAGACTTTCCTCGTTAGTCTAGCAGTACGTACCATCTAACTCTTTACCCGTTTGAAGTTCGACCTTCAAATCAAAAGAATTAATTACACATTTTACAGTTAAGAGGCACTGACATCAAATATGTGTATCAATCTTCATTTTCAAAAGAAAAGAACAATGGAAGGTCAGAGATAGACCTCAATATTGACATGTCATGTAAAACAGATTTCATATTTCATTTTTATCCTGCCCCGTTTAAATAAGTTTATGTCCATATGCATCTACTATTCCAAACTGAAAACAAAACAAACAAAGCATTCTTTTTTATGATCAAAACATAGCGTTTTAAATTTAAAGATCTAGTTATTTGATAAAAGATGTAAAGGAAAAAAGTACCAACAGTAGGAGACTGTCGGACGGAATTGTAAAACGATTAAATACTCTGTCTACAGTCACAAGGGGAATGGCTAAATTATGACAAACATACCTGCTGTCAAAGGTTAAATCGTTTGATTGCTCTGATTTATCGCTGCATTTGAAATGAATAATCCAGACAGCAAAATGTCGGTGGGATTCAGTAAAGATGAGCTAGAAATTACATGACAATTTAGTGTTCAGAGTATAGAGAATTTTGTATTATAATCTTTCAAGCGGGGATGCAGTTAGCCACATATATTCAGAATTCATCATGACATTATGCAACTTTAATATTACTTGGGCGTTTGTCAATTAACATTTTGACAAGTTCGTCAATGCCGATGCACTTTCATGAAACAAAGTATTGCAAACTATTCATTTTTTATATTCTGGCAAATAATTATATTTTAAAGATCACGTTCTTACCATCAAAGTCTTGTTTTCTTGCGTTTGCTAATTTATCGCTCTAGCAAATTCATTTTCAAATATCGTTGCGTTAAGAGATTTTTTCAAAAGGCTTAATTAATTCATCTTTGTCTGTTGGGATAGTGATATTAATTACACGTTCTAAAGTATCCTTTGATTTTGCAACTTTAAACTTTAAGTCGTGTTTTTATTAAATAACTGACAAAAAGAACACTCATTTAAATCAATCTGATAAAAAGCAGAAGAAATATTTACAATATCAACGGGATAGATGTCATTCTTTACAAACCGACCAGATGTCTTTTTGTGCCCTTCGCGATCCCTACGGCACAATGGCTTTTGTTTCAGAAATAAATGGACAACTTTAAGTACACGTTGCAAAACCGTTAATGATCAGAGCCGACTACAACCAATTAACTTGAAACCTATACGAAATGTGGACACTTCGAAACTACTGTGCAAAACTGAGGTAAGAGCAGACAATAAGTAACAGCTATGTTTGGTTCTGGAATGAAGGTAACCACAAATGGTCATATTATGTCGGAAACAATATCAGGGGCCTCGTAAGATTACCGCTTGTTCCCGCTAATAACTGTATCCACATAGCAGACCATGAGATAAGACAGGAATCCATCAATCTTAATGTATATATGTCAGAACCTTTGCTAGTATACAAAACAAAACATGATCCTTAGTTAACATACAATGACACTATCATGACTCTAATGATTTTAAATAATTCAATCTCGGAGAGTGTCAATTTCATTTTCAATTTATTCACTTTCAAAATTTGGACCAAATGGGTAAATATATCAGACTTTATATCAGTATACCCACACAAGTCTACAATAAAGATTACCTTCATGTCAGGGTATTAAAGAATTGATTACTTTCCACACGCTTTGTATCACTTTCTTCATGAAATATCAAAGCACAAATATATCGGTAGCTATTTATCTTTAAAAGTTTACAAAAGGTGCATATAAATATCTATTTTAGGGGTGGGGTTTAAACAGTTTCATATTTATGGGCATATGAAATGTGTAAGAAACCAGTATTGAATTGTGTATGTCTTACACATCCGACTTTACTGTCCAAACCAAACCAAACAGCGTATTGTTTGCAAGAGGCGGACATTGGGGCAACCTTTTTTTACAATTCACAAAATTTTGAAAGGTATCCACGTGTACCTAATTGATTCATGCCCGAGCAATTTCTGCCAAAGTCTGCGTGATTGGTGGTCTAGATACCCGATCATGCCATGCTTTCAAAACATAGGTATCAGATCGCCAAGTAATGGAGACTCCTCGTTCACATATGCCGATCCCAACGTTTTCTATCCACATAAGCTTTGTGACAAGCTTATGTGCAAAGGTTGCATAGAGTGCCATAATATTATCTACTGGATCGTTGTGTATCATCTGACATATTGACATCATAATTGAAAAATCTAGCAGCTGATTAATTCACCAGTAGTTAAGTCATCAGATTATGGACTGCACTATTACAAACTGCAATGGCCTTTGTCTTAGACTTATCAAATTGATTATTTAATACTACTAGAACAGTAAAGATGTTTGTTAACTTAAAGCTGTCACTCAATGTTTTATAGTCTGATACTGACCGTCTAGCCATACACACGCGAGGTGATCCGCTGTAATTTTGCATCACCTCCAAAGCATATATATCAGAACAAAATAAGAAATTGAAATACATTCATTAAATCCATGACACCACCTAAGTATTCAAATGTGGACTAGCAAATTCAACTTTTTAAGAGAGAGAGAGAGAGAGAGAAAGAGTGTGTGTGTGTGTGTGTGTGTGTGTGTGTGTGTGTTCAATATTTGATTTTGTAAATTTAGCAATATTTCCGGGAGTAAAATAATAAGCGCTGTATGAGATTTTGTTTTTATTGATGCGTTTAATAGACCAACCAAATTAGGTGCATATCAAATGTGAAAAGATATCTAATTTTAAGTTTCAGCTAGGTAAAGAAGTATTTTTATAAAAATAATAAACTCGAAAGCACAGGATTTCCATATCTCCTTGCCCATCTTAAACATTTCTTTTATGCGCATGTTTTATTTCATGGTTAATGACCATGTTTTCCAGGTTGGAATAATTTTTTTTTTTTTAAATGTATAATGTTGTGTGTATTTGTGTAATTGCACGAACACAGAAATCAATTCTGTACTATATATTTACCATTGTTAGTACTGGTCAGCAGCTTAATCAAATTGTTTTTGCACATAGTTCTTCCTTTTTATATAATTATCATGTTCCAAGTAGTGTTAGAAATATATCACATGTATAATACATGTATGCGTGTATTATACTGCATAGAATAATAATGTGTTATCATTACATCTCCCTCTTCCACCCCCCCTCTCTCTCTCTCTCTCTCTCTCTCTCTCTCTGAGAAAATAATTTAAACAAAACTCTTTTTCATTTATATTTTTATTGATTACCACTGGCTAATGATTCTTTGAATATAGTTCAAATAAGGTAGAACAAATAAATGTTGAAAAGATGTTCATTAACCAAGTTAAAGTAACAGCATGAAAATAATCAAAATAAAATAACAACTTAAAAACAAAAGTAATAAAATAATCTATATCAATAAATGAACAAGTTTATCGACCTGAGATGAGAGAACTTGCAATTGCAAAAGAACATAAAGCTGCGGAAACAGTCTGTATTTTAACATTGAACGTTTTTTTGGAGTGAACGTGGTTTTAAAAAAATCATCGCGTCAAATCTCGACTTTCATCTGAGGTAACACTTGTATTTGTCGGGTTAACTTGTGTCGGAATTTCATCATCAGTAACGTCAATATCTCCACACTCATCATCAGAAGAATATCCATTGGTGGAGTGATTGTCATGCTGCTCGTGTGATTGCACATTCTGACCAGCAACTGGCGCTTCATTGTTGTCATCCGATAACGCACTGTTGTCTAAAATGTCAACATCGGATTTGATCTCGTCTGGTCTCTGTTCCACAACGAAACCGATTGGTTGGGTGATAGGATACAGAGGCAACATGCTGTTTCCAAGGGAAGAAAAAGACTTGCAAGCCTGTACCCTCGGGTACTTAGAATTAGGTCTCCGTCCTCTTGGAACTTTAGGTTCCTCTAGAAGTCTGTCTATACTGAAAGAACATTTCACTTTCTTTTCATGTTCATCCTCAATGTCACTTTGGTCAAAAGAAATAGATTGTGTATCGGATTTTTCATCCAAATGAGCAGTCGGCGATACCAATTCTCCTTCATTTAACAGTTTTCTTTTCTCTTCCATTTTACGCATTCGTTCTTCTTGCTTCCTTCGCTTTTTTTCCAACCTTTCCAACTCTCGTTTCTGGACTTCATCTGGGTCCATTGGTTCCCCGCTACATGTCTGGGGATGTGCGTTGTGTGCCGGCCTGCCGGGGCCTTTCTTGGTGTTGTCCTTCTTGCGGAATTTAGCCCGCCTGTTCTGAAACCACACCTGAAAATACAAAGACGACAGAATTTGAAATAAAGGTAGACCTGGATAATTTTACTGTCTACAACACAGAAAAAATATATCTCAATTAATTTACTACAGAGTTCACCTTAATCATTAAGTGAAAATGAATAGGGCATCGTTTGTGGTGTCTTATTGCGTAAATTAGTGGATGCATTACAAAATGACATACAAATTGTGTTATATTAGGGGGAGTGCAACCCTGTTGTCACGGAATGGTATCTTTTTAACGTATTGCATAACGAACGAAGTCAAAGCCGCGGAAGTCTTTACTGTTGATAATGCTAACAAGGCTGAAGGGACACATCCAAACATAAGATCACTTACAATATAAACCAAATTAAATGTGAATCTGCCAGTCAACCATATTTAATTCAATGTATCCGATTAAGAAAGGGTGAGCTAAACTGAAAGGTGAGCTTGGGAAAGGAATATTTAACATTGGCTCATAGCCCCATCATTATACCGCTTGATTCCGTGATCAGTTTGGGGCACGCTATTCCCTGCCCTGCCTCGGCCATATCTCGCAGGTGCGTTAGGTTTGTGATACCCGAGTTAACAACTCAAATCACATGCTATCAGATGAGAGCGGGTAGTAAATCTAACGATAACGATATACCTAATGCAATAAAATAAGAAGTACTGAAACATGTTTCAGAACTATGTATAGACTTATAGGCTAATACAAAATGATTAAAAAATACAGGAGATTCGCGAGTATGTCATTAAGTGCATCCCCTCTGTGATAGATGAAGAAATATAACATGATTTAGTTTAACATGCTCTCAGCTACACATTATAATAGCCAACCTTTTTTGGTTTTATCTCTGCAAAGTGAAATTTGATTGAATTTACTCCGATAAGTCATGGTTGTAAGTATAAAAACGCGATACAATCTGGGAAATGATATCTATAAAATCCACAAATCAAGACAGCCACGCTGTGTTGCATTCATGCACAATAAAACTTCCATATGTGAAATTCTTTTGCACTACGGAGCATTTTAACATCTGATGTCTTCGGTTATTTATTGCTGATTTCATTTATCAGTTAATATCGAATCATACCTCATTCATATCCATTTAAAAGTGGCATGTAATTAGTTTTTAATTCGTTTTCAAAATCAAGTGTCAATCAAACATGAGCATGAAATAAACACATGTTTATCACTAAAAGCAAAGCAAAAAATATATGCGAATAATCAAATTGATATGAAGATTAAGTTTTAAAATCAACAAAATATCATTCAGTTGCTTTTATCAATTGCTTCTATGATGTCCACTGCCTCCAACTTTCTTTTTTTCTTCTGCTTTTTTTTCCATCCCATCCAATCAATTAATAGGAACTGTCAATTATCAACTCCTGCAATGTCATACCATTTTCTCTTCTTAAGTGCTCCTAACATGCATTTAAATAACGCCTCCGTAGTTGTTTTTGTATTTTTCGTTTACAGCACTTTTAAATGGTATTATAACATGATTAATATGTATCTTTACTTTACACAGAAAATATGGGGCGCAGGTTTGACAAGCTTTAATGAAAGGTCGTCGCTTTTGATCACTTCCAGCCATGCCGCCATGTCGGCAATGATCATGCACACAATTAACGAATGTAACTGCTAGTTTGAAGTCCGATGAACACCCGGGTTAAACGGGTG
>CM037783.1:50531447-50581447 GCA_021229015.1 Solen grandis | reverse complement strand
TGTTATTTATTCACTAAGCATCCTCACTTGTGTGATATTCAGTGACAGTGTATTTTTGCTTTACCATTCCTATAGTTTGAATATAAAGGTTTAAAATAAATTAATAGTATAAATGTTCGTGTGTAAATGTGTTGCAACGTGACTGTTTTACATGTTTGAACATTTCAAATTTTCATCAGAAAATAGTGGTTTGTAAATTATTTTCACAGATAAAAAATATCATGAACGAGATACGTTAAATGCATATTTGGAACCATGGAAAACCATTAGAATCTTGGAAAATTCTGGGACCAGAAGCCTAGCGCTGGTTCATCCAGACAGTGATTAAGGGCTTCGCGTGTATCGATGCTATACACATATACACCGGGCACGTTAAAAAACCACGGGGTCTATTCGGAGCGAGTTAAGGTAGCACACCTGGATCCCTTGTATCTGCACCTGTCTTTGTGTGTAGGTGCACCTGTCTCGAGGTGCTAAGGGAGGGTAACTCTGACAGAAAAAGTCCCAAGAGAACCAAAGTCAGAGGTACTGGGCCTTCAAGGTGTTCTCTGTCAAAAACCACAGCACCATGCACGATACCCCTGAGAGTGAACAACAATATCATTGTATATTTTTTGTAGAAAATGTATAATAATGAATGGATTTGAGTTTTGATGTTTACGTATTTTAAAATGATTACACAGAAAGCGATGTGAAAATATTGTTGACACGGATCGTGGTCCAAGATATGGAAGGAAACTTTCTAGAGAAAACCCATGACGACCATATTCCCTTTTACATAAAATGTTGGACCGACTAAATATCGAACACTAGCTGGTAACGATAGTGACAAGCCAGTGCATTTACGCATTTGGTAAAATTTAGTCAAGTAATCTTCTCTTCATCGACTCTGTTTTGCCCATATAACAAGAACTACAAGAAGCACTTCGTCCACAGATTGACTAAGAATTTGAATTAAAGCTACATGTGTATATCACGTCTATCAATACCCAGCTGCAGACGCATGAACACCGTATGCAACATCCCGAGATTGTATAAAACAGATCGTTTCTCCACCAAAGGCTATAACGTTACGAACTGCATAAAACCTTCATTTAGAAATTCTTTTTCTGTGTACCGTCACAAGACTGATCATATTCACTCTTCGAGCATTCACTCACATCACAGGCTGAACTACGTGAAGACAAAATGTTGCAAATGCGTCACGCGATACCACAATCACATGCTTATGGGATACATATTCCCCGAAGTTAGCGTTTTCCTGTGCAACGTGACCTTCAAGGGCAGAGTTTATTTGTAAGAAAGCAAAGACTTTACCAACATTAACGAAAGAGAGTAGAAAAAGACCTTTTTTTTATTTCTACTCGATCAACTGTGGGCGTATATCTGTAACAGTCTAAATTGTTTTTTGTTTTGTTTTTGTTTTTTGTCTGAAAATAAAGTATTTACTTTTTGAAACATCAGACAGATGATATGTGTCAAACAGTATTATGGTGTTGATGTAGTACATTTTGAATCAACCCGTCTCTGGATGATACGGTGATCCAGGAGCCTGGTGCATACAGCAACCTGTTACCTGATACAAGACAGAACGGTCCGATTGTGCAAAACGAGTCACAAACCAGGACAATTTCTTCTCTAAAATTGTAAAAAGTAAATGTTCGTTTGATAAAATTTCATTAATTAGCCTGCAATTGGTATAGTTTAAACTGCAAACCGCACACGAACTATTTGATAATTATTTCACTTCATTATCAATAAATAGAGTATCAACAAAACTATGCTCTTTTTTTTCTTTGTTTGTTTTTTGTTGTTGTTGTTGTTGTTTTTTTTGGAAGGGGTGGGGGGGAGTTGTCGGCGTAAGCTGTATAAAATAATCTATTTCTTGAACTAATCTAATCTTGTTTTACAACCGAAGAGTTCGGAAAAGCACTCGTTTCATTTGTTTGCATAATTTATTTTAGGATCTTTCATCAAAAAACGGAAGTTTCGTGGTGCATATCTTTCTGCATGATTGTCATTTGGCAAATGACAAGTTAATCTACCTATTTAAACATAAAAATCATTCAAACAAAAAAACTTACAGCTGAAAAAGTAAACAGTTGTGAACCTTTAGAAAACCTTGGTAGTGAACTCGTCCCTCTAAGTCGCAAAACTTGCTATTGACTTCAAATACCAAGAAACTGACCTGGCAGAGTTCTGCACAGGACGCAGGTTAGAACTAGAATAATCGTCTTGAATAGCAAAATCAGACTGACACAGACGACGGAATAAACTAACATGCCAACCACAAATCACACGACAGGGGAGCAATATCACTGGCAGATGCCTGCAACACCTCGTCTTGTACGGATGCAGCTAGTTGACCCAAAGTACACGGCCAGTGGAGCCATTAAATATGTCGGATATATCATCAAAATAAACAATTCAATCCTGACACGAGACAGATGATAAATGCTTGAATTCATGAAAGTATTTTCTGACCTCTACATATGCAGAAAACAAAATAAAAGATATACTAATGTTGGAGAAAGTTGTATAAATTTAACCTATATCAATTATGAAAAATATTTACCGTGTACGAAAATATGAAATTAAATATAACAATGTAATTTATAGTTGATATTATACTTAAATTAAAATGCTAAATACCTTAACTGAAATATATTGAACTATACTATTAATTACATCTAAAGTGGAGTATTACTCTATAAGAGAGAGAGAGAGAGAGAGAGAGAGAGAGAGAGAAACAAAATACATAGTGTTGTAGCGTAAATTATTCACATGATTAATTCACCGCTACAGTAACCTTAAGTAATTAATAAGGAAAATATGTAGCATACTTCGCATAAGCATACAATGTCACTGCGTTTCTTGCAGACATAGAGCCAGATCTCCGACAGCGGACTGCGACAAAGGGGAACCATGACAACGGCGGGGATCAGATGGATGGCGGCAAACAACCGATGATTGATCAAGAGCATACATCACTTAAGCGACAGTTGGGGCTTATCAGCGGCGTGGCTCTCATTGTTGGGACAATGATAGGTAGGTAATGTCGACACAGCTCGTCGGATGACAATATTTGTCCATTCAGCGTATGCGTGAATCTCGATTTACAAATATATGCGGGGTGGGTGTGTGGAATAGGAAAAAGTTTTAGAGGTTTTCTGTTTTCTTTTAAATACACGTATTTTACTTTTTTGCAGAATGTTATCGAATTATGATGCCTTATTTTACATATGGTATTTTTTAAAAGTCAGAGTGACACGAATATCTAAATATATAAATCTGTTTTTTTTATGATTATACATTGATTTTGTGATAAAATGATTCGGCATGCAATATAGATATACTTGTGATTGAAATATGGATAGAGTAACCTCTCTCAGATACCTGCACCAGTATCGAACAGCGACACTTAAATCATATAATAAGACTACACTTAGGGCTGTGGTCAAAATGTCTTACGAATGAACAGATCTGAACCTTGAAAATAAAATGGAATGGTCCTAATCGAGGCGATGACAATTGTGAGATGTTTTTTTTTGTGAGATGTTATTGTAGTGTATGCAATATGTATAATTTCCATGCATTAAGCGTATTTAAAAGAATATTGAATGCGTGTTTAATGTATTGTTTCAGTAAAAAGATGTATTATTATTGTCAGAATTAACTACAAGTAGATCAGAAAATGGCGCGGTCTAAGTTATTGCTATAGATATATACCTATGTTAGCATATTTTACACGAATCTTTCCTTAAGGTTTACGAGAGGGAGACGACCAATATCAACAATACATTTGCTTGTTTACAAATGTTTTATTTGAATTTTATGAGCTTGTATATGCTAATTTTACCGCGTAAAGCAATCCTAAATATGTACATTCATTTCAGGTTCTGGTATATTTATATCCCCTAAAGGTGTACTGAGACAGACGGGCTCTGTCAGTGTTTCCTTGCTGGTCTGGTTTGGATGCGGGGTGCTGTCACTCATGGGTACATCACTTCCTGTATTCTATAGATATTACGTGATTCAATTATTAAAAACCAGTCTTTTACTAACGAATGAAAATATAATTAGAAGTTTGTCCATAGGACACGGATGCCCCCGCCATTTTGTTTATTAGGTTATATTTTTGTCAATGAATATGATGAAAAACTGGAACTGGAAAGATGATTTTAAGATCAAATGAGCGCTGTGACCCTGACCAAGTGATGTGACCTTGACCTTTAACCTAGCAACATTGTTCTTTTGTGACACATTGTTTGTCCTAAGGATCCCTTATGACCAGTTATTTCAAAACATGACTATACACAATAAAGATACAGCTGAGACAGGACTGCTTACACATATTTTAAACTCAACATACTGCTGTGACCTTGATCTTGAAGCTAGCAACTTTGTTCTGTTTGCGTTACATCATATCTTAGGGATCTTTTTGCCAGGTCATTTCAAAACACCACCATTCACAACAAAGTTAAAGCCGGGACAAGATTTTGAGGTCAACCAAATGCTGTGACCTTGACATTCAAGCTAGCAACCTGCTTCTTGTAAGGGCCACATTGTCTTTTTCTAAGGACCACTTGTGCCAAGTTATTTCAAAACACTACCAAACATAACAAAGTTAAAGCTGGACAAGATTTAAAGGTCAACTGAGTGCTGTGACCTTGACCTTCAAGCTAACAATATACTTCTTGTAAGGGCCACAATGTCTTGTCCTAGAAATCACTTGTGCCAAGGTATTTCAAAATACCATCATACAAAACAAAGTTAAAGCTGGGATTTAAAGGTCAGTCGAGTGCTGTTACCTTGACTTAAAGCTAGCGACTGGTTTTTCCGTTACACTTGGACAAAATGTTAAGGACCTTGACCTTCAAGCTAGTGATCTGGTTTTTATTAGTGACACATTGTCTTGTCCTAGGGATCACTTGTTCCAAGTTATTTTAAAAAGCAATCATACATAACAAAGTTACAGCCGAGACAAGATTTTAAGGTCAACTGAGTGCTGTGACCTTGACCTTCAAGCTAGCGAACTGGTTATTGTTCTTGACACATCATCTTGTTATAAGGGTCACTTGTGCCAAGTTATTTTAAAAAGCAACCATAAATAAACCAGTTACAGCCAGGACACGAATTATTGCACACACGCACGAACACACACACACACACACACACACACACACGTGTAACATCATTTCATGGCGGGGGCATAAAAAGAACATGCCATTAAGTGGATAACATACACATTACATACGATTTTTCTTCTTGTCAAATCATGTTTTAAAGCAATACTTAGTTGTAGGTTTCGATGCCGTTACCCTATTTTCATATACACTTTGTTTATTCGGTCAAAACTGAATGTCTGCTTCTCTTTTAAGAAAGGAATACGATCTATTTACATAAGAGCGACCGCTATTTCAAAAGACCTACACATTCAAATGTGAGAAAATTGTGTAATAAGACACACTTCTGTTCGTTTGTGTTTATTTAGCTTAATTTCAAACTCGAAACCAAATATCTAATACTCATGTGAGATTAACGGTAGATTGTATACATAGTTTAGTTCATTTCTGAATATTATCACAAATTCACCTAATATCTAATATCAAGTACAGCGCAAATTAATTTTCATCATGAAAACTTTCAAAATATGTTCTAGCACGGAAATCATTTGTACTTAAACAATCAGACTAATCAACACATATGTACACACTAAAATGCGCATAAGCGCCGCATTTGCATTTGCAACATGATATCCCACCTAGTCACATTATCCTGACTCCGGGTCATGCAACGAGTATTCTTTTCTTATACGCTGAGCGTTTATACCGGTTAAGTATATATATATATATATCACGACCGGCGACTGAAGTCGCGGACGCTCCTACTACTTGTGATGTCAATTTATTAAAGTCAGCGCATCCCTACCGTATATATAGAACGCAGAAGTTTATTTTGATGGTCCAATTAAAGGGAAATAAACTAGATTTTTGTTAAGTTGAATTTCATAAAGATTGACTCCCTTGTTGATTTTGAGTTGACATCCTGTAAAATCCATAATTTTCGCGGGGTCTAATTTTTGCCGAATTTGTGGATATTCTATCGACTAATATTAACTTCATGAAATCTTTATTTTTATCATTCGGCAACGAAAAACGGTTTTATTTATGTACATATCTTTTGATAACATACATTTACATCTGTACACTTGAATGAAAAAGATATGGACACACTTTGCCGAATCGAACGCTCTAACCATTCGGGATACGGTACTGCACATAAAATTAATCAGCGGTATAAATGTCCACTCAGGTTGTTGTACTATTTCTTACATATGACTGGTGTAAATAATTTTAACTTTCCAAGTGAGTGATTTCGGAAGTATTAATTGAATATATTCTTCACAATCAAAACGTAAATCTTGTTTGACAGAAAAAAAATACATTTAAGTAATGAAAATTTTTATACATGTTCTATTTACTGTATGTGAAGTCAGATATCAGTTTCTAAATTTTCAAGTTTTCACTTCAGGGTCGTACTGCTACGCTGAATTAGGGACGACAATTACAAAATCTGGGGCTGACTATGTGTACCTTCTTGAATCATTTGGACAAATTCCAGCCTTTTTGTATTCCTGGACATCTCTGCTGGTCATCAAAACGTCCGGGCCGGCGGTCATCGGTCTGGCATTTGCCAACTATGTACTAGACCCAGTTTTTGATGATTGTGGCCCGCCCGTCGTTCTGAGAAAATTGTTGGGAGCCACAGCAGTGAGTAAGTAGGCTTTATAATCAGTTGTATTTTCTTTTCTTTACAAATATAGGTGAAAAAAAACATGTTCTCAGTCATTGAATGAAACTGCATCAATACTTTTGTTAAGGATTTTGAACGAATACAAAAAATAAGCATAAAAATACTTATCACAAACAATACCAAAATACAATAAAAAGGCAATTAAGTGAACTTATTCTCCAAATTATGTCCTATAATTCCACCTGATAATCATTCATAAACCATACATTTACATAATTTGTTTACAAATGGACCTGTGGTTTTGTGTTATATAGTCACAGTTTGCCTGGTCAACAGCTTCAGTGTCCGCCTAGCGGCCCGGGTTCAGGTCATATTCACGGTCATCAAACTGTCCGCCCTCATCATCATCATTATTGGGGGCATAGTAAGACTGTCTCAAGGTGAGCGGTACAGCACTTTATTTATAGCAGAAAACATGGGCCGTATGCACGAAGTTCCTAACATTGAGAATATTTTACAAATTCTGTATTTTCTAAATTACGACATTCTAAAACCAAGCATCTCGTTAAGACAAAAGCAACATATATCTATCATCATGTACCTTTTGATAACATATTACTGATTTTTAATTAAGTGGGGAAAAAAGAAACTTCAAACACCTACTGATTCCTACCAAAGACTTTCAATAGTGGAGAGGTTTGTGAGATGATCGAACGTGCACTTAATTGAGTGCATATTTCTACGATTTTATATGTTCCTTCTCATTCGTTTGACTGACATAAAAAGAAATTACATGTATATTTTTTATGAAAGTATACGTATTGATGTTCAAATGTAAGTGTAAATCAATTTTTCGCTCTGTGTGAAAATGTTGACTCAATAAAAACAGAAAAGTCGAGAAATGTCGGAAACCGACATCAGTTCACCCACTTTTAAGCTGTAACGGATGACTGTAAATGCATACATTTTGGGGAAGACATCATTTCTACAATTTGTAGAAACTGCTTACTTATTACCGTAAGTGCAATTTATATTTGGTCATATTATTTGCTATATGTGTTCGTTAAGGTGGGACCAAGTACCTGGCTAGTGACTTTGAAGATTCAACAGACAACCCGTCTAATAGTTGCTCTGGCTTTCTACTCGGGCTTATGGGCGTATGATGGCTGGTCAGTTATCTTCTACAATATACCATTTAAAAATCAATTAGTGTGTGTGTGTTGGGGTATTACTTTAGCTTTTCAATTATTGAAATATAGTCAATTTGCAAAAGAAGTGTGCACCCAGACTCTTCGTGTATAAATTCTTTTTTTAAATATGTCATGTATGGTATAAAGGATTTTGAGTATTGTATGATAAATGTATCCCTTACCAAAATATTCATTTCTTGGGGCAACGATCGCTGCAGAAACATAATATACGTATATTCATATCGTCCATTGAAAGTCATTAGGAGTCAGAATACGTTTATAAAAAGAAAATTATTAATTAAGTTGATGAAACCCTTATTTAATAATGCAGGTGAATGTTCAAGTTTAAATACATGCATCTATTTCCAGCGTTTAAACGACATGTCTTTGTGAAACTTACTGAATATTGATAAATGTATATGATACACAATATGTCTATAAAACATTTTATTTATTTCAGGAACAATTTGAATTTTGTGACAGAAGAAATTAAAAACCCTAAAAGGTGAAAAAAAACTTTTTAGTTATTTATATAAAAATTAAGTTATAACAAATGTATTTTATACACTGACATTCTTTTCTAAAAGCGATGCTGAACCAGTGTATTTAACAAGAACCAGCCCTTCCCAGATACGTTATAAATACTTTTTTAAGCATCACAAATTTTACAACATATTATTGTAACATTTTTTCACTTTGGATATACATTGTATATAGTTGCTTTTTTCTCACCAGACCTATGACTATTACATTTAAAAATTTAAAATGATTTCATAAAAAATTTAAACATACAATTCAAACATTGGTTGCAATTAAAGTATTTGCTTTCTTTAAAATAGGACAGTGATTCCGAAGCAATGTAAGATGTATTCTTCTTTCTTGGTATAAAACTAAATCATTAACTATTTATTTGTTGTATTGTTGTATTGGGGTTTACCGTCGCTGCGATAGTATTTCAATCATATAGCGACGTCCAGCTAATTACAGGTGGAGGAAGACCTCGAGTACACAGAGGTACCCGGGTAGAACCACCGACCTACCGCAAGCCAGCTGGAAGGCTTCCTCACATGAAAAATCCGAAGTCCGAAGTCACAGCGGTGAGGGGCTGAGAGATTTGTAGTCCACGACTGTAACCGCTCGGCCACGGCGGCCCCTTAACTATTTATGATATGGTCCAATGCTCTATGTTTTGAAAAAACTCTACCTTATGTAAAGAGCATGGCTTGAAAATAGTATTTTAAATAAAAATGGCATTTATTATACCGTGTTAAAAACCGATGAAATGTTTGATATGTAAATGAAGATGAAGTAATAAGAGTTTTAAATCATTTCATTTACCACATAGGGTCATGAAAAGTTTTGCCTCCAATAGGTTTCGAACATACAACAGTCATTTGGGATACATCGGAAACGTTCTTAGTTGCAACTTACAATTGCCTTACTTTATTTACAAATAAAAACCAAACATTTATCAATAAATCCTTCAGCTGTATTATGTCACCTGCAGGAACCTGCCGCTGTCCATCTTCATCGCCATCCCCCTGGTGACGGTCGTCTATGTCCTTACCAACATCTCCTACTTCAGCGTCATGTCCAAGGAGGAACTCCTCGCCTCGCCGGCTGTTGCCTCGGTAACCGATAGAAGAATCAAAATGTTTCACGTTTCTTCTCAAGATAAAGTATACCAATGAAATATGCATGTAACTGTTGAAAGAATAAAATGCAATATGTTCTTTTTTCCGGAAACCTGCGGAAGAATAGCTAGACAAATTGCATGCTTTTCCAAATAAACGGCGTTAAAATGTAACATTATTTATTTTGTGCCATAAACTCCTAAATTGTGTTAATATTAAATACTTTGAATTCATTTCTTTTGTACATGTATTTGTTTGTGCATGTAAAAGAAAACGTGAGGTAAATGAAAATTATCAGTTTTCAATATATTAAATGTTCGTGGTTAAAATCAATAACGAATTCTATCCACATAAAAGCTACTGATTTAGCTGTGGGAAACGATATACATTTGCACACACACAATAATTAGCATCAAAAATCAATGATTTGTTAAAGCTTGCATATGCACAAAAGAACTCAGCAAAACGCAACTTGAATCATTTTAAAATCAATATACAACAAGAGTTGCTAATGTATACAGATTCTAATGATCACAATGTACTCATTGATTTAAGATTTTATTATTATTTCATATCTAATTTTTAATAAGTGTCAACTGAAAAATGAATTATGTTCTTCCAGTTGAATACTATCTGCTTACCTGTCATTATGTGTAAATATACCTTTTTGAATTTGTTATGTCACAGCTATGGGGTGAACGAGTACTAGGGGGCGCGGCCATTCTCATACCGATTGCTGTAGCGTGCTCAACGTTTGGAGCCATCAATGGAAGTGCCTTTACTGGTGGCAGGTAAGTATCCATGGTAACATATTGTAATACATGGTTTAAATATATGCAGAAACAGGTTCATATATTAAAAAAACTCCCATATATTGGAAGGCCAAATCGAAAAGATAATCTAGCAATAAATTGATAAATAAAATCGATTGTCGATTTTCAGGCCAAATAGTAGATATTGCTGTTTCCAGGGTCTCTATATATGCATAGTATTCAAGAGACCTTGCTGTTTCTAATAATTTACCGGCATGCATTTTTTTCTTTTCTTTATATCGACTCTCATTTTTGTTTGTTTTTATTAAGAAATATAGCTTTAGTGTCAAATATAGATTGATTTGATTCATAACATTTGAAATCACCTCAGCATGGGGATGAAAAGAAAATCGCTTCATGTCGCCGATGGTAAATGCATGTGGTATAGATTTAATTTCATATCTGTCCAGAAAATAAGAATAAACTTTCTTTTGAATATTTTAGAATTTTCTTCAAAGCAATAAACACCCGGCTAAGATGACCTTTTTATCATTCATATAAGTTTGTATCAGACATTAATAACAGTGTTTAAAATTCTGAGTTGGACGTATTGTTTTCTGAATAAGATACTTTTTTCGGCCAAAGTTGAATAATAAAAAAGGCTGCTGGACCGGATCATTTGATAAATGAGTTACGGTCAAGAGGTATTAATTTCTTATACTTAGCCGTATTTTCTAAGAGAGTGTAATAATTTCATAACCAGAAATGCTGCGCAATTAAACGAGATTTTAAAAATACCTAAATGGTACTTAATGACCACATATCCGATCTCCGCTGACTTTGCATAAAAATGCATCAATTTTAGTATTGTATTTTAGGTGGATGTTATAATACTACCTTTGTATACATTTTGTATTTGGCGGAAATTTCCAAATATGGTCCGTCAGACTTCGGTAATGCGATCATATTCAGGTGAGACATGGCTGAAGTGTGAAATGGTAACCGATGAAAATAGATTAAGCTCCAGTAGTCCGTAATACTTCTCTCATTAAAGTGTATAAAACACACAAGTCTCTGTGTTGTTAAATAAAAATATTTCAACACAGAAATCAATATATATATATATATATATATATATATATATATATATATAGTCTGTATAATTCAAAGACGATATTTTACATAAAATACGTACAGAGATTGTCCTGACAGACTTCTGCACAAGACGGAAATCCCTTTTTTTCTCTATATTCAAAATCAACAAATATTGGAACAAATTACAGAATAAACAGATATATCAATCACGCCTCAGTAGGCAGAGTAACTGGAAAGCCATAAAACTGACAAAGCGGATTACGAAATCTCCCACAGACATCCGGCTCGTAATCCAATTTGACCTATATCCATATGCTATAGAGACAAGGTAAACAACTCTTTCAGTCGGCAAAGTGCAAAGTATACATTCTTCGTTCCGTCGCCGATATTTTCAATACACTTCAACATACATCTTTCAGACCTATGTCAATCGAAAGGTGGATAAATTACAGACATTTTGACACTAATCATCATCTGACACCGCTCACGGTGATTCGTTACCAAAGATATCGGTTTTATATATAATAACAATAAAATAGAAACTTTTAAAAATAATTATCTAGAATGATGAAGCCCAATAAACTTATCAGGTCGAGCTTTATTTAAGATACGTACATACTTACAAAAAAATACATTTATCATGCCAGACCATTCTCTAATTATTCTGGGGGAGAATGTGAGTGTGAAAATGTGTTAACAACTTCAAAATTGTTGTTTTCATCGTTGTCCCAGTCACAGAAAATAACCCCGTGGAGGATGTTAATACTTTTTATAGACATGTCATTTATTATCAGTAAGTCAGCGCATTGCTACTTTAAAAACAGATACCAAAGAAACGTTGCTGTAGCCAATGGAAATAGAAGAAAATAGCATCATATCATGAAAAGAAACTTCGTGCAAAACCATACGTATATAATGAAACTTTTGTCTCTATGCCACGATGTCAGACAAAGCATATATGAAGTATACTAAACAACAGAGTTTTAAAAGCCTGGTACTATCAATCAAATGCAGTTCTTTACCCCCCCCCCTTCTCTTGGAGTTCAGCATACTATTAGGGTGGTACCGGGACTGGATTTTAGATGCCGGATAATGAGAAAAGTTAAGAATAGTTGTGCGGTGCCATACCATATATTGTTGGCATGACAACACTTAATTTGTCACCTGTACACAAAAATGACCGAAATTCGAATAATTATACAAAAATCGCAAATGGCGTAAGATTGGAACTTTTTCAGTGGTTTTTCATGAAATAGTTATGGCCATTTATTCATTTTACTATGTAACATTAGAAAATGGAGATGAACTTGAAAGATACAAATAACGTCGTCTCTGGTTTCCATGTCAACCTTAGGCAGACGTACGTTGCTGCCAGAGAAGGCCACCTGCCGGAAGCAATCTCGTTCGTGAACGTGAAACAATACACCCCGTTACCATCTCTCATCGTCAATGTAAGTATATAAATTGTGAAGACCTATTTATTTTAAATGGATCCATGTACTGATGTTCAAGAATCAAGTGTTGAATGTTTTGGTCGTCAGAATGAGAATGGGACTTGTGATATTATTTTTTAGTAATACACATTTTCTTCTAAGTGCAGAGTGTTTTTTCCAAAACCATAAAGACAAAGCCGTAGCCAGTAGCCGTTCAAAAACAAAAACAAAATGGTTGTCGACTGAAATATATGAAGAAATACATGTATTGGCAAATCCAAACTGAAGGGAAATCTACTCCGATACTCCAGTCTTTTTACTTTCCCCATCATACACAACTACTTCTCATTCTGTATACAGCGAACATGATTTTGTATTCGTTAGGACCTGAAAATAAAAAATGTTTGACAGACCCTATACAGTTGGAAATAATTATGCAAACATATCGTATGAGTGTCGTTAGTTTGATGGTGTCGTTATATGTGACGTCTCCTGTAGTGTGAACATGTGTTATGAATCTTCAAAATTAAAATTGTTGATTTTTTTTTTCATCGTCCCAACTACAGAAAATTAACTCAAGGGATGTTAAAAATGTCAAAAGACATGACATTTATTATTTTAACCCGCTAAGTCAGCACAACGTTACTTTACAAAACTGATACACGAGAAACGTTTCCATACCCATATTCGTATATATATCCTCAGTTCCAAAAGACAGTGTGCACCTTTTAATTTTTAATTAATTTTAAATATTTCACTATTTAGCAAACATATCAGTTTCAATTTTCGCACGCTTTAGCTCGTGGGTATTTGTCATCGAACAAGTCTAAAATCTACCACGTGACATGGAGAGTCTCTCCATTGATTTTAACTGATATGTTTTTTTTTTAAATATTGTAATATTTAAAATTAAAAAATGCACACTTTCTTTTTGAGCTGATTGTATAATGAATCATTTTCTGTTTGTCTCGATTTCAGACAACCATTTCGCTGCTGATGATGATACCCGGCGACATCGAGTCCTTGATTGACTTCTTCAGCTTCACTGCCTGGTTGTTTTATGGTTCCACAGTAGCAGCACTGCTGTACCTTAGGTACAAGAGGCCGGATGCCATCCGTCCTATAAAGGTACTAAAGAACTGATTGCAGCGCAGTCAATTTCTATCACCATGACAGTCTGTTCTGAAACTGAGTTGATATGAAATGAGATATACCAGTTTCATTTTTTCACTCCCGTCGAATGAATGGGCGTATTATGGATTCGTCCGCTGAACTGTGAACAGATTTTTACTAAATTTGGTCACATTATGTATGATTACAATTTCTCGAACAAGTTCGATAGTCAGCCAGAATGTCCGTGACACTCCAGAGTAACGGCCCTTGAATTTATGGACAATTACAGAATTAACGGTGTCCGCCCTCTAACAAGCGTGAACCGATCTTGTCCAGACTTGGTCTCAATGTATATGGGCACAATATCTCAACCAAGACCACTAACAGTTCCAGCTCTTGAATTGATGAAAAATGCAGGACGGACGTATTTTGTGATAACCAGCGACCTTGTTAACGACTCTGGTAGTTCATGACCGGGAACTCAGAAAAGAGGTTTTAGTTTAAACTTGTTTATTTTACGTCGATTGGGAAACAAGTTCTTACAACTCCTGCTAATCCCTCTCGACGGTTCCTGGGTTTGACCAGTACTTTGCGCCAGTTAAAGTCATGAAGAATGCTTGCCTACAATGGGGTTCGATTTCGCAACCTTCGGATCCGTAATCGGATACGTTACCACTGGACCACGGCGGTTTTGGATGAAAGGTATCAACATGCAAACTTTACAACAAGTATTGACTACGCTCTATACCACTTCAGTCTTAACATTTTCTGGTCTTACACATATAATAACACATTGTAAGCTAGTCCACATTTACGTGTGTTACAGGTACCTATTAATCATTCCGATACTGTTTCTTCTGTGCTCCATCTACCTTGTGATCGGACCTATCGTCGACCAACCCAAACTGGAGTTCCTGTACGCCGCTCTCTTCATACTGGGTGGATTGATTATCTACTTCCCGTTTGTACATTTCAAACTGAGACTTCCTGGAATAGGTAGGATTCGATCGTGCAGTTTCCCTTCTTTCCTTTTTCTATTCGATAGATAGATAGATGAATTGACGAAAAAGAGGAAAGAACGTAGCCTTGAAATAGGTATTGTGAAACCAAAATAGTGATTTGACATTTTTAGTGAAACAAAGAAGTGCAGACTCATTTGTTATGCCTGTAAGTGCACACAGATCTCTGAATAACTACAAACCATTTGGAAAGCTTCTTAGATGAAAAATCTAGATGACAATACAAAGACTTGAATATACCACCGTAAGTGGCTAAGCGATAGTAAGTGGGTATTACAAGTAGAATTTATGTAAATGGGCTTACAGTTTATTCGGATATAGATGATTATGATAGGCACTTCTTGATTGGTCGAATCATTCACTATATATACCTTAGTCAATGTATTTTGTCTATTAATATCGTATTACCGGATTTTATTTTTGATAGTAATATAACGGGTTGTTGTACAATCGCCCTGTCCTGATACCGCAACAAAGTGTTTTGGCATCGTGGAAATAATGCCGGTTCCTTCTTTCAGTGAAAAGATGAGAAAGGTAAACATAAATAGTTTGATTGGTATCGAGAAAATACTGGAAACCCTATGTATCTAGTGTTTTACGCAGTACACTGACCACAGGGTTGTTGCACGATGTCAAACTACTACCGTATACCAGAAGAGGGTGACAGTTTAAAGTTTTGTATAATTAAAACTCTCCGTACACAGAGAGATTGTCGGCAGGATTTATATTAAATAGCAATAATTCTAAACACAGAGTTTCAGCAGCAACTTGATAGAGACAAAAGTCATGTAGCCGGGTACATGTATTTGGTGATAAATCAATAGGCAATAAGACACCAAACGTCTTCCTGCAACTCTAGTTACTAGTAAGTCAGCGCTCGCTCTAACCGCCGACAGTCTCTCCGTGTCTTGAGTACTTTGAATTGTTTGATAATGATCCGGAATGAGGGTCATGTAATAATGATCCGAAATGAGTCATGACCTCATGAGGTTATGATCTTACTACAGTACTTGCGAACCTTGTGTACATTCTATCTGTTGATGATAAGGTATTTGATAACTTAAGATACTAGTATATGTTTGTCTTTCTATCTTAAAGTAAAGAAATGCTCGGGGAGCTTTTGCGGGGTGGGCTAAAAACTAAAAAAAAAAAAAATGTGTGTTCTATATTGTGTGAATTACATACATGCTAAGGGCTACCTTTTTCAGGAGTATCCTGATCTGTTTTATAAATGGCACGGATAATTCCAGCATAATAAATGTATGAGAAATATATGTAATATCACCTTAAAAACGATTATGGCTATAATTAAAAACGTCTATATAATACAATCCACTCGGCCTCGTTAGCGAATCGCAGAATCGCCTTGCGTGGATGTGCTACTTAGCGCGGAGTGATACGGTTAAATCGACTTTTTCGGTTTAGATTCCTAACACATAAAACTGCGTCTTCGCCGACAGTACCTTTATATTATTTTATGAGCTAAATAAACAAACCATGAATTTAAATAGCAACCCTTTTGATAAGCATCTTAAAAGTGACCACTTTGATCAACACAGCAACTATACTGCTGCATGTATATCATCTACCTCTACATTTGTTTTCCTTCCCTATTCCAGACACCCTAACAGTGTGGATGCAACTTCTTGCTGAGATTTCACCCGCTACCATTGCACCTGAAGATAGTTAGGTAACATCGATGCAGGAGGCGTCTAATTGTTTATATTGGCTCGCCACATAAATGGCCATTTGTGACATTATGTTAATAAGAGTGGCATCATACTCGTATATTAAACAGACTGTGTAATAACATGCAATTTTTGATACTTTAATTACGGCTTACGACGAAAACGCTTTATTATACACTAGACGAAAAATTACTTCTACTTAAGATCTCGTGCCGTAATAATATATATAAAATTCTGGAAGGTAAAAAAAACAACTTTCATAATATTAACATCGTTTTATGTTTCCAACAGTTCAAGCTTAACAAAAAGTCAATAACCGAGCCGACAGGTTTTTCAATATTGATTGGGCATATATTTTGGAAAAAAATATTTTTCCAGCAAGTTTTAAATTGGAGTCTTTACAAGTTTCTTTAAGTGATGGTATCAAGAGAATTAAAGTGACAGGAACTAATGTTTATAATAATTAAAAAAATGTTTCTTGTCCAGTGAGTTTGATGATAATATGCCCAAAGGATCGGTGTATATATTTATGGAATACATTACCAATATTTTATTTCGACATGTGAATGCATAATACAGGGAGGGGATAATCAAAGTGAGGCCACTAGATACGAGAGAGACATTCCAATATAGTGTGTCAGACTACATGTGTTTACGATTTGTATTCAGCAGAGCCTACGGACCGGATGGGACCAAGCTGACTGCACGCATATCATGTATAGTATGCAAACAAAGTGCTCGACAATACTGAAAAATATTAAATAGATGCATAACCAAAAAACACTGCGTAAGACGCAAGTTAGCCTTACTATATGATGTTCTCAAGGAGAACACACATATAGTTATCCCACTTTTTAGGGGAAATGATACTGTTAGTTTTAAGGTTCTGGGACTCTAATGAATGTTGTAAAGGAAAAAACAATATAATACGCCAAAATTATTGTTTGTTTGTTTTTTGTTTGTTGGGTTTAACGTCCCACCGACAGTATTTTAGTCATTTGGAGACGATGTCTACTTGAGACAGATATAGAGTTGAATACTGCAGAATCACGCCATAGACATGATACCACTATACCGGGCCAACAAGGCCTGGGACTAACCTGTATACTTGCTGAGCGCAAAGCAAAAGAGCTATATCAGTACTAGCTTTTACGACCAAAACTTGGCTAAGCAATTCTAGCTACAGTGCATTATAAGAAACTGTACTGAGAAGAAAAAAAACATATATTTGTAATTTCTTTCATTTCATTTTTTATTTCCTTTTTGCATACTATTAGCTCAAAATGTGTTGTAGCAATTTATATAAATATACTGAATATTATTAATTTATAATCGCACACTGTCTGAAATATTTATATTGATTTCTATAAATGTAAATTATACATGCATTGTGTAACACAAATCATTACAACAAAATCACTTCTAAATCATTATCCATCGATCTGTGTTGTAATGGAATCTGAAATCAACTCAATTTTGATTTTAATTCAATTTTTAATCGGCAACATATATTTTCATCGATACAGATATATATGTGTATACATCATGAAATCAGCACTTCTAAACAAACTCCTGAAACACAGTTTTATTAACCAGTAGTCTGGTACCCAACTTATTTAGTCTGGAACACTACCGGTCTACTGCCATTACTACTATTGGTAAGAAGTGGTAGGGTACCAGAATTTAAGCACAGTTGCGGGAGTAGTACCGGTAACCATTCATTTGAACGTCCCAGTTCGCTGGATTTGTATAAGGGGTAGGCTCTTTCATTGTGCAAAGGTTTGTCCCAGTGTAATAGTTGAACCCTGTACATCCAGCTGTATTGCCGCACAACTCCTGGCAAGCGGACTCGTTTGAGTTGCTAAGCGACGCTAATGACGCCACAGTTAGTCTCGTGTCCATGTAAACAATGTATGTTGATCCATACTTTTCGCATGCTGAAATATACAAGAATTCAAAATCGCGTGGAAATTCATTACAGAACGCCAGAACTCATATATTTGCTGGTCATAATTTCATCTGCCAAAAAATGTTTCTGTGTTCATCCATTTTTTTTTCGGTTGAACAGGAATGATTGCATCTGACACCATTTAGACACACAATTGATTTTTTTCTCTTTTTACTACGCGGAGATATAGTTCTACAATTTGGTTTCTGTTTTATAGCTTTTCATGTTATTAATGGAAGTCGAAACTGAAATGAAATGTGTTTATAATTGATGTCCGGGGTGTTTGTATACCATGACCGAGTTAATCAGTAATGAAAGTGTGAAAGAAATGTCTGCTTGGGACAAAAGGAAACCGAATCCTTGTTTATATTATAAGTTATCATGCCACACATTCTGGGAGGGAGATCTTTGCACGGGAGGGCATTTGATCCATTCAGATTAAGTACGACTACAAGGAGTCCCAACCAAACATCAACTTACAGAAAAATCTTACGTGTTTTCTCTTTTACCTCATAAATGTACATTGTCTGTCTCAAATGAGACCTCGTAGGTCCCCAAAATATATGAAAGCTTATCATTATTCAAGTACAAAATACTCAAAAGTGTTGCACTTTATTGGTTAATGATAATATGTGGCAAATAATTTGTCTCTACTCCAACATGCTACCTTCATAATTTCTTGAATAGATACCTCTGATGTTTTTGGCCTTAGATGATGATGCTCCTCTGACGCCATGTGAGGTAAACTTGTTTATACCGGAAATTACAACCACCTACTTACTAGCCGTTACATATGTGTATGGTTTAAAGACGTATGCTACAGTAACAGCGTTTTACTATATAGACAAAGAAGGAAAATCAAATTAGCGGAAAGAATTTTCTTAGACTTTGCATGATTATGGAGAATTACATGAGAATTTCTGGTGAAAAATGGGGGTCTACATTCTACCTTTTTGAGTTATCTGCGCCTGAAAGTGAGTTATTTGCTCTTTTCTGTCATTTTCAAGGACAAATAACTCAAAATCAAGCCTATCAAAATCTTATTTTATTTCACAATATTTTGTTTCATTTCCAGTCAGTATGCAAAATTTAAATAATTATATCTAATAGAATTTTCACCATGTTTCAGTAAGTATACATACTGCGTTTTTCTCGAAAAAAAAAAAGAAAATTTATTCGCGTATGAAATTTGTTGCATATAATTTCTAAAACTTTACACAGTAACAGGGTATATAGTACCAAATATCGAGCTGAAATCAAATGAAGTGTTACTAGCCAATGGTATTGAGTTATTTGTTCATTGAAAATGGCATAAAAGAGCAAAAACTCACTTTCAGGGGCAGATAAATAAAATCACCAGACATGTATCTAACTACGGATGTAAATATGCCCGTTCAAGGACCAGTCAATTAAAATGGCATTCTTGGCTTCTACTTTGGGGTACTGTCTCCAAGAAACAAACCGTTCGAGATTTTGGTTCAACATTGAAGGCAATAAGTCTATACCTGGTTTAGCAAAGGTATGTTAAAGAAACGGTTATATAAAAAGTGAGTCATTTGTAATTCATTTTGGGATTTTTTAGCCAATGACGGCTGTAAGTGTTCATTAGGTCTGATACTTATAAATACACACATTCATATCTATTCTGTTTCTGTCGCGTGACTTTGCTCCCAGAGTGTTTTGTGCAGGGTTGGTCTCGGGTTCGAATCCTGATGGAAGACATAAAATAGTGGGTTTCTTAGCATCGCTTGAAAAGTTGTTCCTCGTTCATTAACTTAACAATAATATCCAAAATAAATGCGAAGTCATTACATCTCTCAGCGCTATCGGCGTTTTGATTATTATCACGAGGAAGAGGATAAGTCCATTTATACATGTACCTCAGTTAAAACGTTGTTTGTTCGAAATGAAAGAAGTTATAAATGCAATGTTTAAAGGCCCATTATTTTTCCGAGTACAGTGTATGTTCTTCAGATAGGGATCTAAATGATTGTTACAGATTTGGTAAGAGATGCAATCTGTGCATACTCGTTGTCGAAAACATTGCTACATTTCAAAAAAAAAGAAAGAATTCATGTGTTTACAAAAAATACCTTCCCGCATTTCCGCTTTTAAATTCGTATACCTTTCTGATATTTTCATTAGACCTTCCGTATGCCTACCTAACTAATCGCGAGTACATAAATTGATGACGTAGCAGATTAACAAATTGTGATTCGGCGACGGTTTTTTTTTAAATGCAAAACATTTCCGATTATGGACCGTCCTCTGAAATACTTGCCAATGCAAAATGTAAACAATGAGTATTTTGACATCCATACAAAATGCTAATTGGCGTAATTTGGTCAACATTTTCAGTGCGTACAAGTGTAACTATAAAGCAGGTACATGCGCATTATAAACCATTTGCGTTAGTATACAAAATGTCAATGTTATTTTATCTTTTCTTTTTGATGTAAATTACACCATTATGAAATATAATGGGCCTTTAAAATGAAAATGTTTTATATTACTGGTGACGCATGTCTGGTTGCTAGGCAACAGTCTGTATCCCGCCACACACTGGCAGGTGGCCTGGTTACACTCGGTGTTTGGTAGCTGGCAGTCGGCGTTGGTAATACAAACAGTCCCATACAATGCCGGTTCTGTATGAAAGCAGTCTTATATATAACATATTCCTTAAACAAAAAGAAAACTCAACATATTCCGATTTTTAAACTACTTACTATGTCCACGTGAAACTGTATCGCTCTAAAACAATAAAACACGATAAAATGATTTTTGAGAAAGGGTCGAAAAAGAGTGTTTCTGTATTCCTTCTGCAGCACTGGCACTAGGGCCGCAGAATTACGATTTTGTCCCTCTATACTGCATTATGAACATAGAGTGAAAGAGAGCGAAACTTTTCTTTTTTTTGAATCGTACATTTCTTTGATGTTGTGCGGTTCTAGCGCCAGTGTGCTGCAGGCCCTTTAAAATATGAATATAATTACGTCATCTGAGTAAATAAATAATAAATAGAATCGAATGTTTACAGAGGTCCATAGTAAATCCACCCAAATCTGATTATTTCAGCGGCATTCGTCAAATCGGAACTGAGTTGCAACAGTCATCATTGTAACTATATTTTCGTTTTATTTATTTATTTAGTTAGTTAATTAGTTAGTTTTTTTAAATCACATTTAAAAAAAATGTCTGGCAATGTTTGTGAAATAAGCAGCCACGTACCCTGGCTTGGTGAAGCTGGCAGCCCAGTAACATGGCAGCCTGATAGCATGAAGTTGGAAACAGAACAGAACAGAACAGAACAGAAGTTTATTAGGCATTAAACAAAATACATGTTTGTAGCCATAAACACAGTAACCAGCAGCGAGAATTTAAAATCGCAATTTAGGCCGTATGCTACAGTTTTGTTTCTTCAATAGAAATTCCTGGTTTCCTTATTAGTATGCAATGTACACAAATGCACTTAAAACGGAAATAGAAAAAAAAGATATGTACCAGTGCTTGTTTTTATGTTAAATGTGTGTATCCATGGTAACCAGTTTTAATAAATAGCTAAATATACATGTTTCGTTTGAAAGAAAAAAATCAACTAAAAGAAGAAAAACATACCAACCGGTAATCCATGTTAGTCCAATTAACTGAAGAAAAAATTAAATATCCTCATGGGGACAGAAAAAAGCTTAATTTTCAAACATTTTCGATTTTTTCATTTTTTAAAAAATATTGTTGTATTTTTCTTGTAAACATTTCAACGAACAAAAAAATATAGGTCACCGCTTCATTAAGGAGCTGCTGAGCTGATTTGTGGTAATTGTCAAATTCTTAATAAGGAAACGAGGTTTAAAATCTGTTACATATACTTAAGACATTTTAATTGAATCATATGTTTGTAAAGGTAATGTGATAGATAGATGCTAAACTGGTGAAACAAACCTTTAAGCTTAGATGTGCTGACATTGTAAAAGCTTATATCCGAAAATTTGGTGTACTCGAAATTTGTTACAAATTTACATGTCCGAAATATTGTAATAGTACTGTAGCATACGCCTTTATATAAATAAAATCAGGGTTGCCACAGAGCTGAAGAAATAAAATTCCCTGACTATTCCCTGACTTTTCCCTGACTCAGCCCTACTTTTCACTGACCAATACAACCACAATTTTTCGGCCTCCTCCTCCCCTTCAGCCGTCCAATCCTCCCATCTACATTTTTATTGTTTTAGAATAATAACCTTAACAAATTTCAAATAAATCAGAATTCCTTTTCATGGTTATATTAGTCAGTGATAATAGTACAAATACTGTTAAATGATTTTCTTACAAGGTAGTAATACTTCAGTCAATCTTACACATTAAGCAACATTTACATGTAAGCTATGGACACTATATCAACATAAATGGCCACAACCGCATTTAAAATCATCATGATTATACATGTACATACAGTCATGTCATACACCTCTAATGTTAAAACATTTAACTCAACAAAAATAACTCTGATAAACAGTGTGCACAATAAAATCTCAGTGAGTTGACTTAACCTATCAGTCTAACATCCCAAACCTTTTAAGGTTTCATGCTTAGGAATGTTTTTATATTATTAAATAATCAATGTTTGAAAGTAATACTTATAAATACTGTTTGAAGACTGCCATAGCCACTGAAAAATTCAAAACATCAACTCAGACTTTCATTTTTCCCTGACTTTTCCCTGACTTTTCTAAAATGTATTTTTTCACTGACCATTTTTCAAAATTCCCTGACAATTCACTGACCTTGAAAAAAATCATTTTTCCCTGACTTTTCAAGGTATGTGGCAACCCTGAAAATGGGTGATGAAATGTCCGTAAAGCATGAATTATACATACTACAATAATAATATTTAACGACTTTCTATTTTAATAGATAAATTTTATATCTATTTCTATGTAAATATTTTATTATTCCCGCTGCTAGATTTACAGTTTTGACTTCCGCAGTTAAATCTACAACAAAATAGCGAAATATTGATCTCGCATAAAGTAAGGAAATGGATATGGGTTTGCAAGGAAAACTAAATTATGCATATCTTAAACAAGAGGGTCATTTGGCTCTAGATCGCTCACCAGAGTACATAATCTTACGTGGTTACCTCCAGCAGCAACCAGATTCAAGATTCAGATACACAGAATTCTTCGATTAGTCAATCATATGGGGGGCTTATTTTTCAGATCAACTTTATTTTTGGAATAATAATGGAAGACATCCCTGGGGTGTATTTGTGCCAAAAGAAATTAAATTTTAACCATTGCTTTCATAAAAGAATTTTGATTTTTTTTTCTGTATAGAGTATATCGGGTAACTAGTATGTCCCCTAGTCTCATTTCCAACTTTATCTTTATCAGTTTTGGTAGACAGCCATGAGGTAACAATTTGTGCTGCTTGAAATAAAAATTCTGGCCATTGGCTACATAGAAGATGAATTTGAAATTTTCTATATAGAGTATTAGGAAAACTGGATGATCCCTAGGGGCCTCATTTTTTTTTATGGAATCAACTTTATTTTAGCAATTAAGGGAGACAGTTATGAGGTGACCATACACGCCAAAAGAAATTAAATTCTAACCATTGAACGTTTCATAGAAGAAAATTTATGAAAACTTCTATATGGAGTAAAAAAGGAAGTAAGCCGGTCCCTTAGGGGCCTCATTTTTCAAGGGATCAACTTTTATTTTTAGCAATTATGGTAGAAAGCCATGAGACCACCATTTGTGCAAAAAAAATTAATAAATTCTGGCCATTGGCTTCATAGAAAAATCATTTTGAAATTTTCTATATAGAATATATAAGGAAACTAGACAATACCCGAGGGACCTCATTTTTCAAGGATCAACTTTATTTTAGCAATTATGGTAGAGGTGACCATTTGGCCAAAGGAAATTGAGGGGAAGATTTTTTAAGGTTTTTTTTAAGTAAAATTCTTTTGGTTGCAATTCCAACCAGAGTTCAGCATGGATCAAGTTTTTTTTAGCAATTTTTGTGAAGGGCAAACCAAGGATCATTCATGCCAAGTTTCAATTTCTATCCATTGGTTTCAGAAGAGATGTCGTTTAAAGCAAATTGTTGACGACGCAAGACGACGGACAACGGACGCAAGGTGATCCTAATAGCTAACCTATATTTAAAAATAAACGACTTTTCTTGCTGCTAGAATTAGGGTTGTGTCCTATATTTTAAATTAATTTTGATTGTTCCAGTTTTTAATCAGTAAAGTAGGAAGGAATTGCAAAACTGATCAATACGAAAATATAGTGAGACATCTAACCTATAATTTAACCAGCGGGAATAATTGAAATGTTAAGAGCCTCGCACAAAATCCAATCGGAGCGTTAAATACAAATACGTTATTGTAAATATTTTAATCCAACCTTCTTCGGAATTTCAATATTTTAACGCTCTTTAAATTTTGAGTTCTTGTTGCTGTATCAAAACTTTGGCTGCCAGCAGGAATATTCGAAATATGAAGTATAAAACCATCTGTAATTATTGAAAATATGTATAATTCTGTCTCTCGTAACAAATCCACAACTATTTTATTAAATTTATCTCGATCTTTTAATCTGAAGTTGAAGTTTGTCTGCCAGTCACTCCCAGCAGCGAAAAGAATTGAAATGTCATGAGATATATAGCCGCCTGAAATAAAGATAAATATGTATATTCAGTCTCTCGTAACAATTCCATATTTTAATTTCTTAGTCTAGGTTTTCGCTGTAGGTTGAAATTTTGGCTGCGGCAGGCATACATGTACGTTTAGCAGCGGGAAGAATAGACAGGTAAAATAAAGTATAAAGTTGTCTACGTATCCATTTCATTGATTTTATTGCGATCTTTAAATTTTGAGTTTTCGCAGCTGGTTAGAGTTGCAGTTTGTTTTTTCTTGCCTGTCGCAGCCAAAACTGAAAACTCTGTCAGCGTGAAGAATAGATTTTTTAGTTTTATTAAGCTTTGAAAATAAAGAACCGTTCGAAATTGCATTATGCAAAATATAATAAGTTTTTCAAACATTTCCCCATTCCCTTTTAAAAATCCAATCGCGATTCTAAATTTTCGTTGCTAGTTTGTTAACTTCACGCCGCCAGCGGCCGAATTCTTTTATATATATAAATTATAAATCTGCCTGAAATTAATGTAAATGTTATATATGTAATTCAGTCGTCTGTAAAACTTCAACATCTTTTTTCTTAAATTTTATCGTGATCTTTAAATTTGGTGTTTTAGCTGCTGTGTTGAAGTTTTAAATGTGTCAGCCAAAACTGTAATTTTAGCAACGGAAAGACTCGAAATGTCATATAAAATTTAAAGTCGTATGAAATTTTTGTTGTAATGTATAATTCTTCCTTTAATTACATGTAAATTTTACCTATTTCATTACAATCTTTAAATTTGGAGTCTTCGCTGTTTTGGTTGCCGAAGCCAAAACTGTTCTTCTAGCCAAGTGAAAATCTTTTTTTTTTTAAATAAAAATACATAAATTAAATTTTTAAATAAAGAGCAGTATGGAATTACTGCACTGGCTTCCCTGGCATTCTTCATCCATTTTATTAATTTAATAGTGATTTAAAACTTTCGCTGCTCGGCTACTAACTTCAGTCCACTCGATCAGACTCCCATGCTACTTTGCTGTTGACTTCACGTTTTATTATTATTGACATTGAACAACTAAAACATACATACGTATTATGTAATAATACCGACTTCCTGTCTCCCCGGAACAATTAGCAGGGCTGAGAAGCACCTGGTCAAGACCTTTACATCGCTTTGTGTCAGAGCTGAAAAAAAAGCTCTTGCAAGCTGAAGATTCTGCACAACGTATTCCACATTTGATCCCACTGAACTCAGATCCCATGTCTTGGAGCAAAGTACCGCACAAAAGATCATCGAACACGGGTTTCCTAGCAAATAGGACATTGCCGGCTGAGATGCCGCATGTCAGCAGCGCCAACCACCCGGATAGCCACATGGTTAGAGAAATACTGAAATAGCAATAAGAAATGAAGTAAGCACATTGCGCTTTCAAATGTAAACTTTAATTACATACATCTGTATTAATGGTTCAACAGTTTTCTTAGTACAGTTAACGTATTGAGTAATCACGGAAATGAAAGATAACGTAAACTTATTTTTATATCCAATGTAATATCAATAGTGTTTTCTATTAAAACATGAAGATGAAAATCGGATGTTGGTTCATATAAGTTTAAAAATAATTAATTTTGTTTGACGCTCTCACTGGGGAATAATGGGTATGAACTTTTGTATGGTTGAATGACTGCATGATATATTATTAAAATTTGATTTCCACTCTGGGTTCTATTACAGAAATGCCCTGTTGATGTTTAGCATATGTCACAACTTCAGGCAAATATATTGATTGTTCTTTTACTTTTTAATTTGCTGTTGGCATATTATTTGATAATCAATTTTATATTTCAATACATAAAGACTCTTAACAGTACATGTACAAGTTTTAATATCTAATACAAAACAATTTATGACAATGAAGTAACAATGACATGTACACTCACTCTATCGATCTTTATTGGAACCACAGTTTACAAAATGTAACAACATAAAATAGTAAGTACAGATATACAAATATCAACGGTGATTGATGGTCAGTAGGGGGAGTAAATTAGGGTTTAAATTACTATTATTCTAAATAGAATAAAATGTTCTGATAGACATCATATTACGTGATTTATCGATTGTTCACGTCAGTAAATTTGATATCTCGTTTTCTTTCTCTAAACACTCAACAAAAACTTTGCAAATGCCGATAATCTTTTTTTTTTTTTTTTTTTTAGAATCCTAACTTGTCACTCTTTATAACCACGTGACTAGCTAAATAACGATAACGGGGTTGCCCCAAACTACTCTATCAAAATCGCTTTCAGGGGGCGACTCAAAAATGTTTAATTATGCTAAATATTATGTCCATTAATATTCGATATCTTTCAAAATGACGTTATGATTATCATTTTCATCAAAAGTAATTTAATAGTTTGGACAAAAAAGTTGAAATAAAAATGAAATAAAAAGATGATGAGAGTAAAATATAGTTCTGTTATGATATACATCCGATATCTATTTTAATTCGGTTATAAATAGCCTCAACAGTACACTGTAAACGAAAGGTTAGACTAAACTACTCAACAACATTCCGTCCAAGTGCTTTTGGGGAAAAAAAGCGGCGCTTGACCACGTACCACGTGCAAAACGAGCCAAAGTAATTAACAAAACAGACGTAGTAAGGAATGAGGATGAACAGTCATTTTGATTTGTTTACCCTCTCTCTCTCTCTCTCTTTCTCTGGTTCTTAATTAGGATTTTCATGCTTAGACTCAAACGATTCCAATTAGTTACAATAGGGATTTGAGTATGATACTCAATTTTCATCCTGAGATCGTACTTAGTACAAAATACAAGAAGCTTTATTTATTTTGTTTTCGATATGCGCATGCGCGAAAATGGCGGGTGAAAAAATGGATAAAAGGTCATTGTGTTAATAATTTGGATTATATTTGAGTGTTGGACATTAGATTTGAGTGTTGGACATTAGATTTGAGTGTGGACAGTTGAGGGAGTGTATTTAAGATATCATCTAGTGTTTGGATTCATGGGATATAGGAAAAGGAAGAAAGACAAAGACTCTCCTCAGGACAAAGACGCTCGGGTGAAAAGGCGGGAGCAACGGGCTAGCCCAGGTATTGCATCAAATACACAAGATCAACGATCAAATATGAACACTGTAGCCGGCATAAACCCAGTAAATGCATACAATCAGCAATCACAGTGCTACACGCCTACAAATAGCATGAATCCCCAATTCCAACCCTCAATGTATATGGGAAACCAAGGATCGCCTACATGGGTCAGTCTTATATACAATACCCTAACACACCTAACAACACAACTAGTGATCATTTCTCACTATTGCTCCAAAGATTAGACAATATCGGTCATAAGTTATCAAAGCTTGATCGGATTGAAGGTACCGTTAATAAAATAACGGCCCGTCTGGACAAGATTGAAAGGCATGCTGATGATATTGAATCAAGGTTGCAAGATGTAGAAAAGAGTTATGTATTTGACTCAAAAACCCAAGAAAGTATTGAACTAAAGCAAAAAGAAATGCATTCTTTGATGAAAAAAAATTGACGAAATACAAAAAGAACAAATAGCAAGTGAAAATTTACTTAAAAGGGAGGTTATTGACTTGAAAAGCAGGAGCATGAGGGACAATTTGTTATTTTTTGGCATAGAGGAGGAGCGGAATGAGAAAGACTCGGACTGTGTGGACAAGGTTTTGGATCTTATAAAAAAACAAATTACAGATAAACAATGCAAAGGAGGAAATTAAAATCCACAGGGCCCACAGGATTGGTAAATACGACCAGCGAAAAACCAGACCTATAGTCGCAAAGTTTGTGTATTACCCAGATCGGGAAAGGGTCCGCCTCAATGCGAAAAAACTATCTAGACCTTACGGTATCAGCCAGCAATATCCATCAGAAATAATGGATGCAACGAAAAGGCTTATCCCGATTATGTTGGATGCCAGAAAGCAGAGCAAGGAGGCATATTTAGCAGGCGATAAACTTTATATCGACGGTCGACTCTACAGGGGTGAGGAGTCAACAGGAGTCCGGAACAGATAGGATGACGGCGTGGGTGTTGTAAAGTGCCTGTCATGGAATGTAGTGGGACTTTCTAGCAAGAAGAGAGATGATATAGATTTTCTTAATTTTTTAACAAATTATGATCTGATATGTTTAAGTGAAACATGGACAAATAAGTCTTCAAAAATTAAACTAAATGGATATCAATCATTTCATTCATACCGCAAATTTCAACATCGAAGAGCAAAAAGAAGTAGTGGAGGCCTTTTAATTTACGTCAGAAATTCTATATTTAAGGGTATTAAACTCATGAAAAATGACGTTGATTGCATATTGTGGATTAAACTAGATAAACATTTTTTTCACATCGCGGATGATATTTACCTGTGTTTTACATATATTGCGGGGCCGCCGTGGCCGAGCGGTTACAGTCGTGGACTACAAATCTCTCAGCCCCTCACCGCTGTGGGTTCGAATCCCGGTAGGGACTTCGGATTTTTCATGTGAGGAAGCCTTCCAGCTGGCTTGCGGTAGGTCGGTGGTTCTACCCGGGTACCTCTGTGTACTCGGGGTCTTCCTCCACCTGTAATTAGCTGGACGTCGCTATATGATTGAAATACTATCGCAGCGACGATAAACCCCAATACAACAACAACAACATATATTGCACCGGAAAGCTCACCTATTCATGCCATGTACAATGTTGATTTCTTTTCACTGTTAGAAACTGATATTAATGATTTTTCTTCTAAAGGTAATGTTTATTTATTTGGCGATTTAAATGCTAGAACAGGGAATAAGCCGGATTATGTAGTCAATGATATAGGTATTGAGGGTTTTGATTACGTCGATACTGATGAACCGTTACCCAGAGAGTCACGTGACAAAAAATGTAATCGTTACGGGGATCAGTTATTAGACCTGTGCAAGGCTACAAGCATGCGAATTTGTAATGGCCGTGTTGGTTTAGATAAATCATTAGGGAAGTATACATGTTACACATACAACGGTGAAAGCGTTGTTGACTACTTGATTTGTACAAAAAATTGTTTTAACCTTGTTGAAAATTTTCGAATACATGATTTTATGGCTCATTCTAACCATGCACCCTTAAGTTTTGATTTAAAATGTATGACTCATATGCGTGAACGTAATAATACACAAGGTACATTTTGTAAGTGGGATCCTCAATTAAAAGATGTGTTTCTGGCTGACATTATGAATGGTATACAACCTCTCTGTGATGATTTGACAAATTGCATAGAAAATGATGAAAATACTGATGCATTGGTTAATATCTTTACAAATTTTTTGACAGAAAAGGGAAATGATTATTTTCTAAAACACACTTTAAATAAAAGTAATTCTTATTTTGCTGACACGGGGACCAATAAGAATAAGAGATGGTTCAATGACGAATGCAAAAGAAAATATATGTTATATATTAATTCATTACAGATGTTTAATTTGAATAAGAATGATACAAATAGACAAAATCTGCACAAACACAAGAAAGATTATTAGTATTGCTGTCGTAAATCTAAAAGAAAATTCTTTTTACATGAGGCAGCAAAACTAAATGAGCTGAAAACTAAATCACCAAGAGACTTTTGGAAGAAATTTAAACATAATAAATCGTCAGAAATGGGTGAAAATATTGATCCTATTGATTTTTATGAACATTTTAAAAAACTTAGCTCGGATATTGAGATTGAAGAAGATGAGGATGTAGTTAATTTTTTATCCAATTTTGATTCAGGGGAACATAATTATGATATATCATACGATGAATTAGACGTACCTTTTACATTGGATGAAATCTCATCGTCTATTAAATTTTTATCCACAAACAAGGCATGTTCATTTGATAATATAATAAACGAATATTTTAAAGAAACTGGGAACGTGTTGATTGAACCGTTAAAGCTTTTATTTAATTATATATTGAGTAAACAATCATTTCCTAAATCTTGGTCTAAAGGAGTTGTGATACCGGTTTACAAAAAGGGTGATCCTTGTAATCCTAATAATTATAGAGGTATTACACTAGTCAGCTGTTTCGGGAAGCTTTTTACCGTATGTATAAACCAGCGGCTTAAAAAATGGACTGAGAAATACAATATACTAACGAACGCTCAGTTTGGATTTAAAGCAAATCATAGTACGATTGACGCGATATTCCTTCTGAAGAATTTCATTGATATGCAATTTAAAGATAAAAAGAAACTGTTTGTATGTTACGTTGATCTATTTAAATGTTTTGACTCTATCTATAGAAATGGTCTATGGTTAAAACTTATCAAAACGGGCATGAATGGTCGTCTGTTTACAGTAATAAGATCATTGTATGATGATGTAAAGCTTTGTGTTAAACATTTAAACAGTCTATCAGACTTCTATAATTGTGATATTGGTTTATTGCAAGGAGAGATCGTCTCACCGATTCTAGTTTCCTTATTCATCAATGATATAGAATCAGATTTACAATTGAATAATCTTGGTATTACTCTTGACCAACTCTCAATATATCTTTTATTATTTGCAGATGACGCAGTGCTGTTTTCAGAAACTGCAAATGGTTTACAAAAAATCGCTGGATAATCTGTATAATTATTGTGCAAAGTGGAAATTAAGAGTTAACGTGGAGAAAACAAAAGTAATGATTTTTAAAAAAGGTGGAAGGGTTGATCAAAATGTTCATTTTCATTACAACAATGCAAATTTAGAAATACTTTCATCTTTCAATTATCTTGGTATAGTATTCTCCAGTAGCGGATCTTTTGTAAATGCAACACATACACTGGCGGATAAAGCCCTGAAATCTATGGGGTGTCTTTTTAAGATTATACGGGATCTAGAAGTACCCATCAAAATAATTTTAAACCTTTTCGACACATATGTTACGTCTATATTGACTTATGCCTGCCCGGTATGGGGATTTTTAAAAGCCGTTTATATAGAAAGAGTGCATAGGAAATTTTTAAAACGGATATTTGGAGTTAAATTATCGACATGTAATTCAGCTATATATGGAGAATTAGGAAAATATCCATTATATCTTGTAAGATATACAAGAATTGTTCAATATTTTTTACGTCTATTTTCAATAAAAAATACAAATTCTTTGTTAAAATCTATGATAGTGACACTAAGGAATGACACGGAGAGGAATGTAACAGGTAATATCGGGACCAGTCAGGTCAACCATTCATTACAAACATCGGGATTCTTAGACGTGTGGATTTATCCAGAATCAGTAAATGTTAATATTTTCACAAAGGTATTCAAAAATAGAATGATAGATATGTATGTTGGAAGTTGGTATAGTGATATAGAATCAAGCAATTCATTGTATTTGTATAAAGAAATAAAACCACATTTTGAATAATCACCTTATCTAGCTAAAATATATTGTTATAAAGTTAGAAATATTATAGCAAGATTAAGACTCTCATCCCATCAGCTGAACATAGAATCCGGTTGATATAATAACATACAAAGACACGAAAGGAAATGTATTTTATGTTCCACAAATGATGTAGAAGATGAATACCATTTTGTTATTCGTTGTTCATCTTACAATAATTTAAGAATTACATATTCACCGAAGTATTATTATAAAAAAACAAGTTTGTTCAAATTTATTGAACTGATTAATACTAATAAGGCAAAATTGTTGTTCAAGCTTAGTATGTTTTGTAAAAAAGCATTAACTTGCGTAAAGAATTGTTGACAAACCATTCGCATTTTACGGAAAATTAGAATTATAAATTTATAAATTATATTTAAACATATGTATTGATCTGTTGTATTCTGTCATGTTATCTTCACTCTCGCATTGCCGTTTCGTGCATGTATATTTATTTGTCTCTGTATAACGATGAACGGATGTTGTTCAAGTTATATACAATAAAAGTATGTTCTGTTTAACGTCGGACTTGATACATGTAACACAATAAGCTTTTGTTAGAGTAGTTCGTCCCCTACAGTTCTTTCTAATTGAATTGATGCTTTCAGTGTCTTAATTCTATCGATTGCAAGTTCTGAAGTGGAGTAAGTAATGAGATCCTTAAAGCTGTCAGTAACTGTAAAAATAAGGTTCAAATTACAAACATGTGTCGCCGTATGGAATGATATTAAGCAGAAATTACATCCTGCTTGGTGACTATGTCATTATAGTTGATGACAATGTCATTTTGTTTGGTGTTATCCTTGTGTACTTGTTGATATCGATGTATGCGTTTTGACAAGTGCATTATGTGTAGTAACATTCGCATTCTGCTAAATAGCAAAGTGCTTCGTTGCTTTCCATTGTCCTTGGTTGCAAGGAAATCATAATTTATGAAATTCAAGCAACACCATGCGTGCTGATGTTGCTAACTGCATTTTGACAATTGCATTGTGCTTGGTGATAATGACATTCCGCTTTGTTTCAAACCGTCTTATGGCAAGCTGTTTCACTTGACAGGTTTGATAGCTGAGTTTGTAGAGTAACCCGTTAATATTGAAATGGAAGCTCACTTTTTTCTGCTTCTGTTATACATGTAAAATGATGAAAAATCCCCCTGTAGTAGATACTATTTACATGTAATTTGATACTTACCGGTCCCGGTGGGCGTGTGATTAGAGAATCCGCCCCGGAATCGGATGGGGTTGGGTCGTTGGTTCGATCCCCGGCGGCGATATACCAAAGTCATAAAAATGTATTGGTATAGCTCCCTTTCTTGGTGCTCAGCATATAAGGGTACATCCAGGAATGGTTGGTTAATGTAACTGAATACTGCAGTGCGGCACTGAAATTCTGTCAACACATTTTATTATTGAAGTATTAAATGGAGTTAAACACATCGGTATATAAAATATAATGATTGTGTTAAAATATAACCATTTACATTTCCGTTGCTCCAATTTTTCGATTTTTAGCTAGGTTGCTTGCAATTCTGTTTTGTGGTAGCACACCATTCTGCATCGAAAATATTTCGGGGCTACTTTTAGACTCTTAAATTCCCCTCCTTTTGAGATATAGTTCCATTTTTTTCTTCTTATCACTTAGTGCTGTTTTTTTTATTTAAATACGACTGCATTTTTGAGGTCGAAACTGAATTGAAAGAAAAAAGGAAATTCGCAAGTGAGTTAATTAGGAGATATTTGAACCTTCGTTTGCTGGACTTCATCTTTTGAAAGTATCTATTAATACATGTTTACAATTTCGTGCCGAAGAAACTGCTGATAAAGATCAATTGATAGGTTTTCTATGAAAACGTTCATTGCGCAGCCTCTGTAAGGGAAGATCACGGGTTCGAATCATTTTTAATATAAGATACTAATATCAATTAACCTATATTAAATAATTCAAATCAAATAAAAAATATACCAGACATAGATTAAAAAAGGGTGAGAGTGAGTGTGTTTTACGTTTTATACATGTATTTTTGCTTCCTTTCGATTAAAATACACAAATGTATGTATATTTTTAAACTGTATGAAATACAGAGAGAGAGAGAGAGAGAGAGAGAGAGAGAGAGAGAGGGTGTGGGGTGGGAGGAATGTGCTTATCGTTAGCAGCCCATTAAAACAAATTTCTGTGTTTTTGTAACGACCTTATTACACAATTCAAAGGAGATTAATAACTTTGGGTTTATTGGCGTGGAATGAATATATCGTTTATACGAAAAAAAAATACAACATCATTAACAAACAAAACAAAATGTTATATTGCTTCCTTGCTTGGCGCTCAGCATATAAAGGCACAGGTACTTGAGGACAGGACCCTAGCTGTGACCCCCCACCCCCCTCACACACACACACACACACACACACACACACACACACGAAACGCTTTGAATATAGCGGTTTTCAACTTAATTCGCCATTTACATTGAGTTTATGTATCAAAATATTCACATCCAAATAAATCTAACGTTTACTATCCATGTCTTTATAAATAAAAAAAAACACTATACATGTATATAAAACAACAAGGTAACCAACTTCAGCAGGATACTGAAGAGCATCCATCAGGAATTGGTGTCAAAATGTCTATGAAAAATGTGCCCATCGGTAATATTGGCGAGTTCCCACTGTCAACGGATAATTTTCCTTCATAACCGTTCAAAAGAAATACAATTATGATATGATTATTTCTAATGTCTAAAATGTCAAGATTTCCAGTGGGGATTTAGTGATTTAACTCCATTCGAACCTCGATCAACGAAAGTGAACCCAAAACGATATCTATGAGGTCAGCGCTGCGATTTGTTGATGTACAGAAGGGAACGGTAAGAGTATTCCGAAGATATTTTGTTTCAAAATATTTTCGGAACACTCTTACTTTCCCGTTCTTTATCATATACAATCGCAACATCTTTTTCTCAGTCTGAGTTGACCTTCGTGGGCGATGACGTCATAGATGTCATTTTGGGTTCACTTCCGTTGATCGAGGTTCCAATCGGTTAAAATAGTCAAATCTCGAGTAGAAATTAAGATATTTCAGGCATTTAAAATGATAATATCTGTATTTCATGTGAACAGTTATGAAGGAAAATTATCCGCTGACAGTGGGAATTCCCTAATATTATCGATGGGCGCATTTTCATTGATTTGTTGACATTTATTCCCGATGGGTGCCCTCCAGCATCCTGCTGAAGTTGGTAACCTTGTTGTTTATTATGTATAGACTATCGTGATTTTTTTTCTTATTGATAAAACAGGGCCCTGTCCTCAAGTACCTGTGTATAAAGTAGTTGCAGGACTGACTGGCTCGGTGTTAGGATAATGTGATTGGGTGTGGTATCATGCCACACATCTAGGGCGTGATACTGCAGTGTGGCAGCACTATACACGTCTCAAGTAGACATCGTCTCCAATGACTGAAACACTGTCGGTCGACGGTAAACCCAACAAACAAATGAAAATAAACCGTCCCGGAATCGGGTTATCGTGGGTTCGATCCTCGGTCGCGACATACCAAAGTCGTAGAAAAATGGTACTGTACTACTCCCTTGCATCGAGCTCAGCATATAGGGGTAGTTCCGGAACTGGTTGGCCCGGATAATGATAATGCGACTGGGTGTGATATAATGCCTACGGCGTGATACTGCAGTGTGGCAGCACTTGTCTCAAGCAGACATAGTATTCAAATGTTTGAAATACAGTCACTGGGCATAAAACCTAATAATTAAGCAAACATTAGCATTAAAAACACTGTTCTTTCAGCGCTATCGGCGCTCTGATTTGAAAGCGACACCTGTTGATAGAATGAGGCGTAACACAGTTTGGTTTACATATGGCATTGTGCGTGCGGGTCAGCGTTAGTTTAATGTTGGATAGGTTCTTAGAACATTGTTATCGAATAGATTGGTACTTCAAGTTCTGCAATCATACACAAGGCGGTAAACACAAATAATTAAAGATTTTAGAAGGCACAAAGGAATGGTCACAAGCACAAAAAAAATTTTTGTCACAAAGCATAATGGCATGGTCATCAAGCACAATGTCATTCTCATAATGCACAATGTCATTATCGCCAAGCAGAATGTAATTTTTGCTTAATTATCATTCCATATCGCCGAGATATACATTCAGGATACAGTTTGCATGTCGTTATTGTCTGAAGCCAATTGATCTTATAGAAGTTTTGTTATGTTTAAAACTGTAAATATATTGCCTTTTTAAAAAAAAATGGGAGATAGTTTGAGGAAACTTGATATATATATATGCACGAGTGATTATAGTTCAAAACCTGTGGCATAGAATTTCTACAAATTTTGTACAGAGACAGGGAATAAAGTACTAACATTGATTTTGAACCCTTATGGGGTGTTGTTTGTCATTATTTAGTTATCTGCCCTTGAATATGGCCTTATGTTTCATTAGGGTACATTGGTTGTCTTGGTAGAGAGTAAGAGCGGAACCATACAGGGACTTCACCTTAAACAGTTGTCCGAGCAGTAAAACCTTTTTAAAACTATCAAGTCCGGGTGTTGATACTAACTTTGAACTGTATCAAAATAAAATATATTTACCCCAGCAGTCAAAATGTAAACGTATAATATATGATTTTTTCCTTTTGGCTATCCTGCCAGCTGATTATAACTAGTGATTTGGCAATGATTTGAAATACGAACAACTATCAACAATCAACTAATGTTACATGACCCACTTGACCAACTGCTAAGGCTCAACTTTGCCTTATTCAAAATTTACACAACCGAAGAAGATTGATTTTATGAACCATACCGTCCTCAATTATAATCGCAATGATTTTGTAAATAGGGCCACCTTTAAGATAAAGTTTTCTGTATCCTTGTGACTGTTTTTAACCTTAAACAAAACTACGCATACATGAAATCCCACCTTCCACTATAGGCTCAAACCACGACCCGAACCTTGTGCAGTCACTTGGTAACTTACTGAGCTTCACTTATCGCAATGATTAGTTAGAGCCAACTTTCAGCTACCAATTCAATTTAATTTCAATAGTTTATTTGGCATAAACATACACAGTTTATCGCCATACAATACATGGCGTCACAATCACAGTATACATATATAAGAGAAAAGTATGTAATACATAGTAATACAATTAATTTAAATTATTAAGTATCAATTAGTGATAATTAATCTAATATTTGATGTAATAAATAAGACATGTGACTACATATTACTGTTATAAATATCTTTAAATATTTTCTAATTATTATATGCTAATAAATCATTTCTCTTTGCAAAAGCAAGGTGTACAAATTTGGCTAATTTTTTTAATAACACCTGTTTGGTTTATTTTCATTAGTAATTTAAACTTAGTAATAGTTGGCCAGGAACAAAAATATTTAGGTAATAACTTACGCCTTAGGTCATTATAGAATGGGCAAATTAAAACAAAATGATATTCATTTTCTACAACATTCATATTACAACAATTACATTTTCTGTGTTTTCTCTCAATATTTTTGTACCGCCTCTCTTCAATTGCCAAACTATGAGAAGAGCATCTTAAGTTAGCTAAAGATTTACAATGTGAAGGATTATCAATTTTTAATATGTATGGTTCAATTTCAAAAAATTTTTAAAAAAAATTTCCTTTTCAACAGAAAAAACTGATCATGTATCCCCTGAATGATAATATCAAGATATTATTTACAAAAATTATTACAAAGATGTGATAATCCAATATTATCAAATAATTCTTTAATATTTTAAGACCATTTAAGAATAAAATTACCATTATTATCAGTCATACTGTATAACTTAAACATTGAAGAATTAGGATTATTAATTATTTTATACCAATATTTCACTAATTTTACTCATAATAATAAGAGGAAACCTTCCGAACTCACCATACTCACCATACACAGCAACATTGGATTTTTTTTTTTTTTTTGCTTTACACACAGTAACTGCTTAAGAAATTTCAGATGTATATGTTCAATGTCAGGGGCTTTATGGAAACCCCAGACTTCACATCAATAACATAAAATTGGCAAAACCATACTGTCAAATAGCTTAATTTTTTCCTTTATACTTATTGCAATAAAATCAAATAAAGAATTTAAAGAATACAATGCTTTCAATGCACTCTCTGATAAAATATTTTGAGACATATAAAAACAAGAATTAGATCTTAATGCAACACCAAGATATGTATATATTTCCACGATTTTGAATGTTCCATTATTATGCTTAATATTACAATTTATAACAGAATTTCCCTTCCTAAATACCATAATAGCAGATTTGTCAACATTTACTTCAATTCCCCATGTTTTACAATAATCATACAATCTATCTACAATAGCTTGCAAGCCTTGACTGTATCATCAGCAAAAAGCAACATGAATAAATGAATACCAGTACACCACAGCCGGTCCAAAGCCCAGAATTTGTTGTCCATGATAACCTAATGAAGTGAAAAGCTGCTCCAGCCCACTCCTTAACCCTTTCCCTCATATAGACTCATTTTGATGCACTCAATAGGTACCACATAAAGCCTGATCTGCAGAAAACCACAGCTAAACCGTACCAAATTTAATTATAAAGTCCTCATTTCTAGACCACTGAGGAGCAGCGAACAGCATAAAACCTGATCAGCCTGCGAGTTACTCGCAGGCTGATCTGGTTTTATGTTGTTCGCATAGGTCTTTTCATGGTTTCCTCTATGAGGGAAAGGGTTAACAAAGCCCTATCCGCAGTGTTAGCGATAACCATCCAATCTGGAAACAGAAGTCTAAAGCTGCACCGCCTTTTTATAAATTCCGGCGGTGGTTGTGATACCTCAGGCCTTTTTTATACTGATTTTGGGCCGATATTCGGCCCCATTCCCCTCATAAAAAAGTATTATTTTTTCCCGCAATTCAATCTAAAAAATTCCCCTGATAAAAACTTTTTTTTTTTCATTTTAAAAAAATGTCATGCAAGGAAAGCAATAGAGACATACTGTTGTAAATTTAATTATAAAATGAAATAAAAATAAACAAGCGTGTTTCAGTTACAACATAATTAGTGTATTTTTTTATGTTTTCTTCATAAGTAAATTTTCCCCTGATCGACATATTTTCCCCTCTAGAAAGGACCCGCCACCTTTCTCCAAAACAACAAAAATGCCTGCACCTACCTGCAACTTCTAAGGACGCTAAATGTTCAATGAGCGTTTACAATGAACAAAAAATGACCCTAATTACCAAAATCGTTCAAAAATAACCACAATGCTAAGAAAATACTTGCATAATATACTTTGGTTATACCCACACGAACATAAATTATCCTAACTAAGCGTAAAATCTGATATAAAACATAATTTAAAACCATATCTCGCCACAATAGGCATCATTTTCTCATGTCTACTGATGCCGTTTTCTTTTATTGACAAGGATTAAATACATATCAGCAGTTCATACACATGTATCATCTTCTGATTTTCATTTGACTTGCTTTGTTTTGTTAAGGTTAATATCTCAACAATATAATAATAGATATACATTCGAACCTGTATTAGCGGTCACTTGTATTAAGTGGTCAACCTGTACCTGGCAGTCAGATTTAATATTACTCAAATAGAATTCAGCGAACACCTCTGTTAAGCGGGCATCTTTTTATATTCCCTTGACTGACCCTCTTAAGACAGGTTTGACCACACACACACACACACACACACACACCATTGCTTTTTTACACACAAAGCTCTGGCTCAGATACATTTTCTCATCCCCCTCCCATGATATATTCTTTTTATCTCCCCTCTTTTCATTTCGTCTACATTTGATCTGCTTAAATCACTCAGTGGTTAGTTGTATTAAAAACCACTACACCTTCTCTCATACTATTTTATTAACAGTGACAGTGTAATTGTCAACCGGAACTGTAGACTCTAGTTATTCATTTATATTCATGTAAGTAAATATTCCATATTGAGCAATCAATAATCTCGTTCTTGGAGGAATAAAGGTAGCTTCCGGTCTGTACTGATTTATTCTGCAGAGCACTGCGATAAGTGCATAAAATTAAAAAAATGTACGATAACAAATTTGCAGTTTGTCACGTACGATATACCAACATCGTTTTTAGACTGGCGGCCAGAGGCTTAATGCTTCGCATTAGTACGTGATTAACCGAAAGTAGTTCAGCAGCGTTTCGCACGACAATGATACATTTCGTTGCATTTCTGTTATATTACGTTGCATTTCTGTCTTCTCATAAACCCAATAGCCACGCAAAAGCTAGAAAGGTGAAAAAAGCGGTCATAATTTAGTGGAATGGAAGATCACGTGACCCAGTGTTTCGAAGCGGAAGGCCTAAAACACGCAATGAAAATTTTATGAAGCAATGTACGCAATGAAAATATTACCGAGCAATGAAAAAAATATTTTCAGAATAACAGTATTAAATGTCATAAAATTACTTTAAAACAATCTATTTCTGTTTTATTATATATATATACATTCATTTTAAGACAATGACATGCGAATAAACTTACAGTTATTAATCTGAGATTATACATATATGAAGCAATGGAAATGATTACGGAGCAATTTAAATTCTATTTTCAGAAAAACATTTGTAAGTGCCATAAATCTATTTTGAACCACCAGTTACTGTTTTATTATATATAAACATTAATTTAAGACAATAGCATACGAATTGACTTGATGGAATTCATTAAATTGGAGATTATAAGTATATATGAAAGTCCATTGTGCCTCGATAAAACACGCAAAGGAAGTTTGCTAGACACAATGAGTTGAAATTTGTTATGTTATTCTTGCATGGGTTAAAATAAGAATACAATGCTTATGATGTGGTATACTCTTTTTAATATGTTCTCCCTAAATAAAGCAGACATACGTACGATGTTTACACTGCAAGCTCCACTCTCCAGGTCAGATATAAAACAATGGACAGTGTGTCCAGATAAACATACATTATATCACAAAATGGTAATGATCAAAATAATGTTTTAAATTTAATGAATATATAACAAGTAGAAGTCGTTATTAATTTGAGTATCTATACCATCAAGATTTTTCATATACCGCGCAATGTAAATAACCGCGAAATGGAAATTCCATTGCACCTTAAAAATACCACGCAGATGAAAGTTATATGTTCATATGCAAACTCTTACCAACGACACGTTATAAAGACGTTATTTATATATATTAGATACGCCAAATCAAAACTGCTCAATTCATTATAAATTTGCCATGTACCATACTATACACAGTTAATATATTTTAAGGTGATACCGGTATACCCATACCGCATTGACTGGCGCGTGTATGCCACACTTCCAATAAATTAATCAAAGACGCGCATGCTGACGCATTAGAAATATGAAGAAGGAAACTAAAGATTAAGTTAAGGCTTCTGTTCAAATCACCATCATCAGAATGTAATGATTTTATATTATGGAAAAAAAATGATTGATATATTTATAATATAATCAATAAAGCTCTGTGTGTGTGTGTGTGTGTGTGTGTGTGTGGTATTGACACGTGCCATTAAGGGCCTTCTTCACATCTTATCAACTGGGAAGGGCGGTGGGACGTTAAACCCAACAAACAAACAACTGGGAGGAGTGTGCTCGAGTCAATATTCTAGATTGCATTAGTTAGTCGTTGCTTCTGTTCATCATCATCATCATCATCATAGGCATGGGATTGATTTTAGACTTCATAAACATAAAGGGTCAGAGTATCAAGGTTTATCATTTTTACTATTTTATATATAGGGCATTTGAAATCAATTCCATAGTCGAGAGTTCTGTACTCTGACAGCTCTTGTTCATTATTTATTTTAGATGTATGTTTTTTTAATTTTGATTATCATGTTCTAACGTTTAATAAAAAAAAAATGAAAACTATCTTTTCTTGTTCCTTATTTGACAACTGAAAAACTGATACTGGCAACATACCCCTTTTTATAAACAGATCATAAGAATTCAACCTATTTTGATTACAATCTAGCGCTCATGTTGCTCAACACGACCAACCCGCCGACAGTCTATCAGTGCCTTCGGCGCTTTGATTGCCACATTGACAGGTCTTCTTGAATTATGTTTTAATATTATGGAGTAGTGGTGATAACCATCTATTTGATATTTAACTAGTGAATGATTTACAATATAAGTTATAATGTTAGTATGTGATCAATTATTTAAAGCACTAAATGCAATGTGGTTTGGTTACTTTATGGTGATGTATTTATAAACAGGTAGTATATCAAACCCAACCACTTGTGCGGTGTCCCCCGGGATAACATGACCTTTTAGATTTCCGCCGGGGCGTGTGGGGTTACTTGAAATGGTGGGGGAACTTTAAAACGTTACAACTGACGATTTCATTCGATTCAAGCTCCCCACCATACTCACTCACCGGAACATAAAAACGTTTCCAAACCCACATCCGGTCCCGGGAATTTGAAAACATTTTATATTCCAAGGTAAGGCATAATAACTCACCACACACCGCACACCACCACCACCGCCACCACCTCCCTGTCCTACCCAGGAATCTTAAAACGTTTTCATGTTACCCCGGGGGAATTAAAACAAATCCCATATTTAACGTCATATGAATTAAATATAGGAAATGGGGGTCATTTGAAAACGTTTCTGAGTTATCGGGGTGGGGGGAATAGAAATGGTGGAACCTTGAAAACGCCAGAACATCTGACATCGTTATTTGATATTCAAATTGAGCTACATGCATGCATGATTTCGAGCCAGGTATGTGGGAAATTAAGCGAATATCGACATAGGTTCGACTGACATTGTTTTTCACCACAGAAGAAATGCAAATTAATATCGAGCTTCTTCTTCTTCTTCTTCCGTTTACTGCCCACATTCAACATATTGAATATACTGGCAAGGAACGCGCATGGTTAAAAACAGGATAAAAACAATGGTTAGTGATTTAGTATGTGAATGATGACACTCGAGTTTTGAATATCTCGAGCGACTCAGATGAGGCTATATCCGGCGGCAGTTTGTTCCAGTCTCTGGTGGTGTTTACGAAAAATGACCATTTTCTACAATCTTTAATAGCGGTTTGTTGTGCGTAAGCATGGCTGTTAGTATGCCTTGAATGTCTATTTGGCTTTTGAAGATAATTTTCTTTTTTAATCGCGACCATGTTGTTTACTATTTTATAAAACATTATAAGTCTGGCTTCTTTTCGTCTGGTTTGGAGACTTTTCCATCCTAATTCTTGTAACATTTCACTTACGCTTGAGCGATTCCTGTGACGGCTTGTAACATACCTTGCGGCTCTTCTTTGTACTCTTTCGATTTTGTCAATTTGGTTTTGGTTATATGGATCCCATACTGTTGTCGCATATTCTAATTGGGGTCTGACTAAAGTCTTGTACTTGTTTTTGATAGATTTGGAGTTAATTCGTAAGTTTCTATGCAGGAATCCTAGGCTTCGACTGGCTTTGCTTGTTATGTTCTGGATATGTTCACTCCAGTCTAGATCTTTCGTGATTGTGCATCCAAGGTATTTTGTTGATGTTTCGTGTTTAAGTGTATGTCCATGAAGATTGTAATTCCATTTTATTGGGTTTTTCTTCTTAGTGACGGACATGACACTGCATTTCTCTGGATGAAATTCCATTTTCCATTTTTTTCCCCACATTGACAGTTTGTCTAGGTCTGATTGGAGTTTATGGCAATCATTACCTGCTGCAATAGTAAGGTAAACTACAGTATCGTCTGCAAATAATCTGACTGTTGAATGAAGTGTTTCTGGTAGGTCATTTATATAGAATAAAAATAAGCTCGGCCTTAGTACAGATCCTTGGGGCACTCCAGATTCTACTTTAACTCTGTCTGAGGATTCTCCGTCAACCAGTACTACTTGTGATCTATTAGACAGAAATGCTTTGATCCAGTTGTTTGTCTGGCTGTTGGAGCTGGCGGCGAAATAAGAAGAAAAAAAGTGTGTATCCACAGATAATGTATTTCGTAACAGTCATGTGTGGTACCTGAACATGTTAATACTGGTGACTAATTTAACACTGGAACAATATGACAATAACTATAAGGGCGGACGACTAACGCCATGAGAATATCCCTCGACCGAACCTTCGGTTTTACGGCGGATACTAAGCGGAAAATGAATATAAGTAAATTAAATTATTAAGATTATAAAAACTTTAAAAAATTTACCACGCTTAGAAAATAATCTTTATTACCTCAGAGAAGATTTTTGGAGTTAAGTTCAAGGACTATTGGGTTCTGGGTCAGTTACATAGTAACTGGATGACTTAACATTATGCCTGACTCAATTAGGCAAATTCTTGAAACATGTAAAAAGAAGTCCTAAAAGTACTGAAATAATGCATTGACAGTAAAATTTCAAACAACATGTATATATTTTGTTTAAATTAAAATGCATTATCATACATGATATTGACAAACTCAGAGGCAACTCTTGCAGAATTACCAAAATAACCATTTCAAGTAAAAGAAATCATTCTATTCAATTCAATAATTCTATTCATAAATTTACACCATGTCTCTTCTTCCTTTTTTCTGAACTGTAAATTGTTGAATAACTCTAATCTTTTTTTCCGTTTTTTTATCTCCATTTATTGACGGCACAGTACGATGTAATTATGAGCTGAGGTGTTGAAATTAAAGGTATTCAATGTGTATAAAAAACGCAGTCCAAGAATGTCTAAACATGTAATCATAATGCTTCCTAAAATTTATTCTGGACAAAGTCTAGTCCCTCATAATATGACGTGTTGTATTCCAGACGTCCCATGTATTCCGCCACTGTCCTGTTATACAGAAGTTCATACAAGCACAACTGGGTCTCTGGGTGGAAGTCTTGGTGAAATTTATTGGCGAACATTTCCTCTCGTGTCGCCAAGTACTTCAAATCGCCCGGGGCGTATATACAAACACCCCGCGAGTACTTTCCATGGCATTTCCACTGGCGTATCCAAATCCAGTTCTTAAATCTTGCAAGAAACGGGTTGGTCTGTGCTGAGGTTGCATTCCGACCTTAAAATATATTTTATTTCTGAACTTACATAATCCATACCGTTACAAGGGATTATTTTATACCATACGTGTTAAACTTGTGCTATAGACTGAACATATACTAAATTGAGGCACGTGACCGTTTCAGTACTTGTTACCCCGTAATCTTGAACATAATTGTTTGGTTTAGTCCCATTGACAGTATTTCAGCAATTAGGGGCCTACATGAGACATACAATTATATAAAGTGCTTAATGTCATAATATAGTGCCTTATGTGCTGAGAACAAGCACACGGAAGCTATATCATACCATAAATATACATATTAAAACTATTGATGTTCGGTGACTTGTAGATCCATTGGGCCAGGTGCGTATTTCTATGATAATTATTGTATCTACACATTAAACATGTATTTGGAAATGTCAAGATAATAAATAAATAAATAAATAAAATAACTTACGCAATTTTTATGGTTTTGGTACACCAGGTCTTGGGATCAAACCCAACACCTCCCGCTTTATACGGGCGGATGTTCGAACCATTGGGACCGGTTTGACTTTAACTTTGACGTGTACCAAAACGTTTGTACTAGCCATATTTCTTTGCACGGCAGAGGAGTTGCCATCGCCGACATATAATGTGCAATGAGAACAAGGGGGCTAGGATGGCACTCTGTCGCTCACCTGAGTAAGATTGCTGTGTTAGGCACGATTACCAAAATGTGACATCAAAAGTGTTTGCAATGTTTTTCTAAATTTTGACTAAGTGACCTAGATTTTGACCCTACCTAAATTTGCCCTCATCTCGGATTTCAAGCAGACAACATTTTTATCAAGTCTTATGAAGACTGGGGCAAAAATTAAGCCTCCACAGTGTACACAAGTTTTTTTCTATGATTTGACCTGGTGACCTACTTATTAACCCCATGTGACTCAGTTTTGAACTCATCAAGATTTCAAGAAGACAAACATTCTGACCAAATTTCATGAAGATTATGCCGAAAATGTGACATCTACAGTATCAATAGTCTCCTTCTTAGATTTGACCTGGTGACCCACTTTTTGACCAAACAAAACCCAGTTTTTAACTCATCCAAGATTTTTTGAAGGCAAATATTCTATACAAATTACATGAAGGTTGGGTCAAAAATGTGTCCTCTACAACGTTCATGTTTTTTCTAAGATTTGACCCCAAGTTTTCCATTTTCAAACTCATGTAAGATTTCATGTAGACAAACATTCTGTCCAAATTCCATGAAGATTGAGCAAAATATGTCACCCCTAGAGTGTTCACAAGATTACTTTTAGATTTACCCTGGTGACCTAATTTTTGACTCTATGTGCCCCATTTTTGAATTCATCCGAGATTTTAGAAGGCAAACATTCTGACCAAGTGACATAGAGGTTAGGTCAAAATAATGTGTCATCTGCATTGTTCATAAGTTTTGTTTTTTTTCTAAGATTTGCCCTGGTGACCTCCTTTTTGACCCCAAGTGACCCATTTTCGAATTCATGCAAGATTTCATGTAAACAAACATTCTGACAAAATTCCATGAAAATTGAGCCAAAAATCTAGAGCATTCACAAGTTATCCTAAGATTTGTCATTGTGACCTACTTTTTGACCCTATGTAACCCAGTTTCGAACTCATCTCAGATATTATGTAAAGACATACTCTGACCAAATTACATGAAGGTTTGGCCAAAAATGTTGCTTCTAAAGTAGTCACAAGGTTTTACTAAGATTTGCCCTGGTGACCTACTTTTTTACCCCATGCAACCCATTTTCGAACTCATCTGAGATTAAAATTAAACATTGTGGAGAGTTCTATAAAAGTTGAGCCAAAAATGTGGCCTCTAGTTTGTTCACAAGGTTTTTCTAAATTTTTCTAAGATTTTACCTAGTGACCTAGTTTGTGACCCCACATGACCTGTAGAACTCATTTGCGATATCATATAGACACAAACATTCCGACCAAATTCCATTTAGGTCGGGCAAAAAATGCGGCCTATAATGTGTTCACAAGTTTTTTCTAAGATTTGACCTGGTGACCTAGTTTTTGACCCCACAAGACCCAATTTCTAACTCATCCGAGATATCAGACAAACATCCTGACCAAATTTCATGAAATTGGGCCAAAACTGTGGCCTCTAGAGTGTTCACAAGCAATTGTTGGCGACGCACGACAGACTATGCACGACGTACGACAGACAAAAGCCGGTCACATAAGCTCATCCTGAGCACAAGTGCGCAGGTGAGTAAAAAAAATCGAAAGCTCTAATTTCCTGATTATTATAATTAAAGTACATGTGTATACATTTCAAACGCGTGTGGTCGAATATTTACGTTTGCCATATAGGGAACTAGCCCACGTTTCATAAAACTTCTTACTGTCTCCGATTGACTGAAATAATGTCAGTGGGGTGTTAAAAACCAAACATAAATCTCCTCAACGTAATTTGTTGAAAATATGTACATTTCTTACTTGTCGGCCTTGATAGCATCAATTCGTATACAGAATCTAATTTGATATATTTTAGTTGAGGAATATCTCAATTAAAGATGATTCGTAAAAGGCAGGCCTTGTCATCATGTGTCGCCCAAATATCAAATTTAAATCATTGTTGAATCTATTGCAATTATGTCAGTTAAACTTAAGTTTTGCGCTATGCCCCGTATTCTCGAAAATACTTATTTGGGATCCCTAACTCAAGTCTGAGTAGCATACTAATTCCTATTGAAACTTACGGTCATAGTTTGAGTCTAGGTTTGAAATAACATTTAAGTTTCCAGAACATGGGGCCAGGCATCTACATTTCGTAACCGGAACTGCAACTTGGTGTACAATCGGAACAGCGTTACACTTTTATTTACACATGTGATGACGTCCCTAATATATGAGACTGTATTATAATTATATGTGACACAAAAGACATTTTGTGCTGTAGAGATATTTTTATGTGTGACAGTTCTACCTTAATGTGCGGCAATTTTACTAATACATGCGGGTTTTTGTAATGGTAAAACTGCCACCAGGATGGCAATTCTGTCACATGTATAATGATAACACCACATTAAATAATAATTCTGTCACATGAAGTGATACAATCACCACATGAAATGGCAATTCTGTCACATGGAATGATAATATCACCATATGGAATGACAATTCTGACACATGTGATAACAAAATCACCAAATGGAATGACAATTCTGTCACATGTAATGATAAAATCACCACATGGAATGACAATTCTGTCATTTTAATATCACCACATGGATTGACAATTCTGTCACATGTAAAGATAATATCACCACATGGAATGACAATTCTGTCACATGTTAATAATATCACCACATGGAATGACAATTCTGTCACATGTTACGATAATATCACCACATGGAGTGACAATTTTGTCACATGTAATAATAAAATCACCACATGGATTGACAATTCTTTTACATGTAATGATAATATCAGTGGGTAGCGGCGTTCCATACAGAATGAAGATTTACGAAAAGTGTAAATGATATTACAGGGGGTATGATATCCTATATTTAGATCAACTAACACATGAATAGGTTCACCTTTGTAGGACCCTGGCACCTGAAGGTTGATGTTATAGTTCAGCGTGGAGAAGAATGCCTCGTCCGGAATAACAACCGCCATTGACCAATTTCTGATTTCTAGTGCAGTCTCATTAAATAAGACAAACTGGACAAAGGGTCTTGACAAGACCACGTGCACTGAACCTTTCACGAACTGGACATCTCGGGGTAATGATCCAGCTTTTTTCACCCTGTCCTTCCAAGATCTGTAAAAAAAAGAATCAGGATGGTTTTAACTCCTTTACAGAAATTAGACAAGAGAAAAGCGACAGGGCTAGATGGTCCTAAAATTACTTAAAATATCTGCTTATGTTATAGCCACATGTGTTGCAAATTTGATAAATAACTCTATAAGCAAAAATATATTCCCTAGCTCTCTAAAACTTGGAACTCTCAAATAGACCAAATGGTTATACAGATTTCCCGTAAATTTACCCTCATGCAGTTAATATCATTATACGTGTCCCGTGAATGTTTAATTAAATATCATAATGCCTTTTTGATCCCCTTAATTGATTACGGAATTTGGATATGGAGCGAAACAAGCTCAGTAAACAGTGTACTAATTGAATAAATTACAAAGACGAGCAGCGCGTATTATTCTTAAAACA